>OZ016551.1:13420455-13855819 GCA_963966675.1 Lasioglossum calceatum | reverse complement strand
GGGTTCGCGTTGTCACCGTGACCACCTCCTCTACGGAATTGACGCGGCCGATTGTCAAGTTGTGCCCGCTGCCAATTGTTTCTGCCTCCACCTAAATGTAAATATCACATGTACAAAAGAATGTAAATACCGTCGTTAGCTGTAAGTTGCGTTAGTTTTAAGATTGCGTGCGTTGTGAGTCTTGAGACTCCGTCTCCGGCTCTTCGAATTGTAATGCGTGCGTCTAGTGCAATGCGGCTGCGTCCGCTCGTCACTCTCGGTTGAAAAATAACTTTTCAAGGCGGGCGGTATGTTCGCGATCGCGCGAACGCACGAGGCAGTCGTCTCGTTTCTCTTTCGTATTACCCCGTCGTGACGTCAGTCACCACACGCGTGCTCCCTTTAGTTAATGATTGTTCCCCAATCGCGATCGCCGATTATCGCGTGATCCTTAAAGGACCAATCCGCGCGTACCAGGAATTCGGACTCGCGCTGTTTCCGCGAATTCCTGGCTTCTCTTCTTCGCTCAACCGCCGCGCAGTTCGGTCGCATTCACACATTTTCTCGCTTAATTCTTTTGTTCGCGCGCTAGTCGCCTCGAGTCAGACAGGTTCAATTCAAGTGAATTCAAACCTGGTTTATTCACCGAAGCCAGTACAAATAAAGACAAAGTGCCAATACAGTCCACTCGTTCACAACGCAGATCTACACGTTCGTGTTTTATTTTCCGGCATCCGTTCTCTTCGCGCGCAGCGCTGTGCGATTCCCGGCACCTCAATCCTCGTATCGTGCGGTCCACGACCTTTTCCGATACAATAAGAAAAATGAATTTTCAAATCAAGAATTTTGTATACGTGGGTTGGCTACCATGATAGTTGGGCTATTGGATGGTTAATGGAAAAAGGCCCCGACTTTCCCACCTGATCGGGAAATTCAGTCTGAAAGTGACCATCGTTCAGGTAGCAGCTACGCACAGTAAATCGTTGAGTGAGAAAAGTGTCCAGAAGTGAAAATATTTGTATTATATCCTACTGATTTTTATTCTACAATATGGAGGGTGTCTCTGGAGGTAAGTAAATCATGTTTATACATTATATAAAATGCAAGTAACAATGGATAATGTAATATATAAAATATAACAAAATTTCATACGAAAATTTTGGAAACCTAGAAAAATAGTTATGATTTTAATCGATTTTAACTAAGTGACTTGTACACCCCTTTAGTTTGTATTATCACCTAGTAGGATCAACAAAAAACGGGCACCCCGATGTACCCCCTCGGTTTTTTTTGCAATTTTTGTAATGTACTGCATGGGCTGGAAACCCGCTTTTTGTAATTTAGACCTTGTTTCATGGTTTAAAGTAATATTATTATAGGTCGTTGAATTCGTCTCGATACCAGTTACAATATTATAAAGTAAAAAATATATGTTAATATTTAAAAAATTGAAGTGACTTTTTTGTTTATAAAAAAAGATTTTTTTTCAATTTTTTATATTAATATTTGTAGAAAAGTGAATACTGATCAACTTTTATTGGAAAGATGTTTTTGTCAGATCAAGTATAATTCTTAAAACTTGTGAAAATACCGGTACCGCGCTTGTTCCTTCGCACGGAGGGTTTTACGACGGACCGTATTTCTATTGTGTATACTTGGCTAGTTTAAGTGACCGTGCTTCTTGAGGCATCTTTTGCATTGGAAAAACCGAGGAAGTACCGGTATTTATTACGATTTCGGTAGAATATCGGTTATACCGAAATCGGTATTTTAACAATTTCAAGCATTGGCTGCTAGTTCCTTTGTCATTTCAGCTGCGACGTTTTCTGTTTCTGTATCCATTGTAACGAGCCAGGGCCGCGAGTAGCAACGAGTGGCCGGCGAAGGGTTGTCACCCTAGGAATATGGTATCAATTTGTTAGTTAACCCAATGCGAAATTGGGGAGCCGCTAGGATTATAGACTGCGAGGACGAACCTGATGCGAAATCAGGGAGCCTCTAGGAATGGAGTCAGACGCAGACGAACCTGATGCGAAATCAGGGAGCTGCTAGGAAGGTGAAACTTCGTGAACGAACCCAATGCGAAATTGGGGAGTCACTAGGAAAGACGCGCAGACGAACCCGATGCGAAATCGGGGAGCTGCTAGGAGGTTGTAGAACAGCGCGGACGAACCCAATGCGAAATTGGGGAGCCGCTGGGAGGTCGGATAAGAGCACAGACGAACCTGATGCGAAATCAGGGAGCTGTTAGGATGCGGACGAACCTGATGCGAAATCAGGGAGCCGCTAGGATGGTATAGTTTTCGTGGACGAACCCAATGCGAAATTGGGGAGCCACTAGGTAGGAAAAATCGCTATTTGGGCAAGTGGTAAGTAGCGAACGAACCTGATGTGAAATCAGGGAGTCGCTGGGATGATTAGTAGGCCTCGTAACTAATATAATCTAATTGATACAACCGGAGCGGTAAGGTTGTATCGTGTGGGAACGTTCAATTACTAGATTAGGATATGGAACAATAATAATGGGTTTAATAAACTTTGCTTTTGTTACCAATGAACACAAATATATTCTAATTATAAGAATCTGTGGTACAATTGTGTAACTGTCGCGAATGAAATGAACTAAATGAAATAGATAATAGAAAGAAGAATTACCTAACAAGATGCACGGTTTTGACGCACTGGCAATGCGGGGGACCCGGAAAGAACTTTAACACTGCCTAATAGATTTTACACCGAACTCGCGGAATCTATACGGTTAACTTTGATACGAAAGGTACTCTAGCCCGATCTCACTAACAGTTGACTTTCCGAAATACAGCACGACGTGACTCGATACGTGTCTACCGAAGTACTAGCCCGCGAGAGTGAGAATCTAAGGGTTTATATACCCCTACAATGAATGAAATGCTCTGTTCATAATCTAATCGTGCTTAGGGCTTAGGGCCAGACTAATAACTCTAGTTTTTTGTCACTTTCAATTAAATCGGGCCAGAGCTCGGTCTTCGTTAAAAGGTTCAACTACGATATGAAAGGTTATCTAGGACGCTTCCTGCCAGAGACGATCTAGAAGAGATTCCTGTCAGAAACCGAACGGAATATATTCTCTATCCGTAACACCATCTTTCTTCGTCGATCTCTTTTGTTTTCTGATTCTATTTCTCGTTTTCCGTATTGTCTTTTCTGTCTCTTTTCTACCCTAAAGGTATACATTGTATAATAATATTGGCTCCACACACATATTGAGCAATTACTTATGCACAGCAGTATACATTATGCATGCTTTTCTGTTTCAGCTTCCGGTGTCAGGGTTGTAGAAATTTCCAGGAAGGAACTTTTTGTTTTAACAAAGGTTCATTTACAAGGCGATATCCAGATAATATTTTCAGTCATTGAAGAACTATTATCTCAGAAATTTCGAAGTCCTTATCAATTAACGGACCATAAAAAAGGAGCGCTTCGAAATTTGATATATATATTCAGGAAAAAGTGGTTGAAAGCTAGCAGAACTGAAGAAAGATTTTACCGGCAGTTCGACCAATGGCTGAACGTTTCCCTGACATTTGATCAAATGTCGAATACAGAACTCGAAGAAGAGGCACGAAATAGTCGAGGTCGTCCCTCTCTGGATTTTTCGGTCTTGAGCGAAAGATCTAAAAGAAGGAAGACGGAAGATATTCGCTCCCGTTTAAGTACACACGAATTGGGTTACGCTACACAAATGAGCCTTCGATCCTTAGGCCAATCAGAAGCTGCAAATATAGTAAATAATGTTACGTTAGGGACGCCAAGTACACCATTAGAATATAGGGAATCTATGGAGACAAGACGAGAAGAAACATTATCTGTTGAAGAAGCTCTTTCTGTTATAGTGGAATTGCAATTGTCAAGAAGTCAATACGAAGGATTACGAGCTGTTGGCATCAGACATAACTGCCATTTGTTTCCATCATATTCAGCTGTGCTGGAGGCAAAACGCAACTCTTATCCAGATCCAAGTGCAATGACAATAACAGAATGCAGTGCAGAAGTGAAACTCCAAGAATTGCTAGACCACACAGCAAAACAAATTTTGCGGACACAACAATATGAAATAGAAAAAGTGGACAAGAAAGATCTAGAAAACATGACGCTGATTTGCAAGTGGGGCTGTGATGGGAGCAGTGGCCACAGCATATATAAACAGAAATTTATGAATGATGATGGACATAAAACGGATGAACATGTATTTTTGACATCACTTGTTCCTTTACAACTTATTTCGGAAAATGAAAAAAAAATAATATGGAAGAATCCTAGACCCGCATCTCCTAGATTTTGTAGGCCTATACGATTACAGTTTTTACAGGAGAATACAGAATGTACTGTGCAGGAAATTGCTCATATTAAGCAGCAAGACAATCAGCTTATTCCTTTGCAATTAATTATAGAAGGGAAAGAAGTGAGCATTTTTTACGAATTGGCATGCACAATGATAGATGGCAAAGTGTGCAACGCAGCTACTTCAACTACGTCTATGCAACGTTGCTATTTGTGTAATGCAACGTCCAAAGATTTCAATAACATTGATGATATGTTACAAAAACAGATTAATGAAGATCATTTAAGCTTTGGACTTTCAACATTACATGCGTGGATTCGATTTTTCGAATGTTGTCTGCACATTTCATATAAGTTAGATATTAAAAAGTGGCAAGCACGCTCTGTGGCAGAGAAAAGTTCAGTTGACGAACGAAAAAAATTAATTCAGAAAGGTTTCCGCACCGACCTGGGCCTTATCGTGGATCGTCCCAAACAAACATTCGGCAGCTCCAATGACGGAAATACAGCTCGACGTTTTTTTGAAAACGCTGATATTTCTGCACGGATAACAGGAATAGATTTAATATTGATAAAACGGTTGTATATAATAATGCAAGTTATTTCCAGCGGATTCGAGATAGACGTCGAAAAATTCAAAAAATATGCAGTACAAACGGCAAAATTATTTGTGCGATTATACCCATGGTATTATATGCCCACATCCATGCATAAGATATTAATTCATGGACCACGAATAATATCGGCAGCACTATTGCCGATCGGCCAAATGTCGGAAGAGGCTCAGGAAGCTTCGAATAAATACATAAGAAGATTCCGTCAAAATTTTGCACGAAAGAGTTTCCGGATAAAAAATTTAGAAGATGTATTTTACCGACTGCAACTTGCATCTGATCCGTATATTAGTAGCATCAGAAAATTGCCACGAAAAAAATCAAAAGCATTATCTGAGGATGCTATACAGCTATTAAGTATTAATATGAATTTGATGACAGAAAATGTAGATACAACAAATGACAATTCTGGCTATTCAGATGTTGAATAAACAATTTGATACACATCCATAATTGCAATGCTTTCTAATTTATAACCTTCCATTCTTCAAAACACATTTAAAACAAGAATTTCTTCTTTTACAATTTATATAATTAGCCGGCTACTTGTGTTCGTTATATAATTTGATATTATATTCACATTTAACAAGACGAAAGCTGTATTTCAGCTGTATTTAATACTTTATTACTACTGTACATCCGGCATATTGGTTCCGCCATTTTGTTTTCTGTTCTTTTAATTTCAGTTTCATAATTAACGACTTCAGGAACCCCAAAATAGCAAGTTTTGTCCCATTTTGACAGTTTTCATAGGTTAAATCTCGATTTTACAGCCGCCATTTTACTTTTTTGAGATTTTGATTTTAGATTCGTAATCAGCGACCTCGAAAACCCCGAGATACCTAGTTTCGTATAAATCAAAGAAAAATTTGATTTTTGGCCACGTTTTGGAGTAAATCGACCACTGTGCGGCGCCTTCGCACACAAACACGCTCGGGCAGCGTGTACGTGTGCCTAGGCGGATCGCAAGGCTTCGGTAATTGACTAACCATTTCTCTATAATGCACATTTGGAACTCCTACGTAGTCACAATCGATAGATAAAAGATCAATCTAGTGCGGATGGTGTCTAAAATGGCCCACTTTTCCGATTTCGAGGCGTAATTTTGTCATTTTCATTATTCGGCAGCAAGATGTCCGCCAGGGGGCTCTGCAAGCAGACTTGACGAGCCGCGCGGGGCCTTCGCACACAAACACGCTCCGACAGCGTGTACGTGTAACGTTTCGGGATACTTCAAACCATTTCTCATTCTCCTCCGCATCCTGCACTGGGGATGGCATAGAATAGAGCACTACGGCCGCCACGGGGAGCGAGACGCGCGGGAGGCGAAGGCCTGTAATACGTGCTGAACGGTGCCGGGGTTGCCGATCACTGCTTCAAACCATATGTCGTTCTTCGTCGCATCCTCCGCCGTATCTTCCACCGCATTATAAATTATTATTGTTATTCTATATGTTAATAGGTTATAAATTAGTAGTTTGGAACGAAAGTTCGTAGCGTTTTGACATCAAAATTCAAAGATAATGTTTAACGATTATTTTTCGCTTTAAAGATCAAAAGACTATTTCATAACAATATATTTAGATATATATTTGGAACGCGCGCAGGGGAACAGTAGAGGAACACAAAGGAAAGCGTGGTTAATTAAAATGTACACATTCTCTATAATTTATTTCTTTTTATTAACAATTACAATAAAAGTTGTGTGGTCTTCTTGAAAAATTCCATCCTGCATTAGTTTGTGCTGGAACATATAAAAAAAATTAATGGTGATAAAAATAACATAGGAGGCCTAGTTGGGACCAGGAATTGAAAACTCTTATAATATCTGTTCCGGTTCTCGGAACAGTTCTGAAGAACCGAAATGATGTTGTAACAGGTCCGGTTTTCCGTGCGCGGTCTCCGGGTCGTGGTGTCCCTCGTTGCTGAATGGCTCGCCGAGCCAGGGTCCTAGACGGCGAGGGACGTGTTTGACGTGAGGAGCGGGGTCGTAGCGGGGTAAATCAGTGAGACAAGTGTTTCGTGGCACAATAGTGCCCGCTGCCCGAGAACGCGTGAGATACGCGGTCGATAGAGTGTAGTGGTGCGCGGTCTCGAAGAGGTGTTAGTTGTAGAGAGTGGACGCGGTGATACGGCTTGGAAAGGTCGCAGGTGGAGGCCGGACTCGAGGCGAGCGGAGGACGGGAGTCGATCGTGGCTGTCGCCGTGATCGCCCTTCCTAGGCCGGGTTCCCGACGTCGGTGACGCACCAGTCGTCTGGTTTCTTCCGGACGGTCCAGGGGTGAGTTTCGGCCAGGTGACGCACCTAGTTTCCACTCAACCGTCCTCGTGGGCGACTCGCCTCACGAAGCGCAGGTGATACACCGTGCGTTCTGGACGCGCTAGGTTCTCGTAGACGACTCGTCGTACGAGGATACCGGTGACGCACCGGGGTAACTACGGTAGAACACGGTTCTCACCGGCAGGATGCAGGTTGCAGGACAGGGGTCCGACGGATTTGAAGGGTGACGCACCGCTTCTCGTCCTGTCGCCCTCGTAGACGACTCGTCGTACGAGAGGTACCGGTGACGCACCGGGGTAACTACGGTAGAACACGGTTCTCACCGGCGGGATGCAGGTTGCAGGACAGGGGTTCGACGGATTTGAAGGGTGACGCACCGCTTCTTGTCCTGTCGTTCTCGTAGACGACTCGTCGTACGAAAGATACCGGTGACGCACCGGGGAGGACCGGAGGAGCACTGCTCGCTCTGGAGGAAGTTTCAGGACGGGAGGTTCCTCGGCGGAGTCGTAGGGTGACGCACCACTTCCTATCCGTCGGTTCTCGGAGACGACGCGGCTCGCGAAAAGTCACCGGTGACTCACCGGATGCTTCCCTCGATGGAACACGGTTCTCACCAGGGTGAACCAGGGTGCCGTGTAGACAAGGGGTCTGCACCGCAGACGAGCCCGTAGTCGACGGTCGGAAACTAGGATATCGGGTGCTTGTAGAATACTTACAGCTGGATAACAGGAATGATCTGGCTCTCAGGAAATTCGCTGGTAAACTCCGGTGTTTCCAGCTGATTTCGGGCGCCTTTTATAGGAATATTTTGGTGGCGAGGGGCGGTGGTGCGGCGAGGAAATTAGCTGGTGACGTATCCCTTTTTCTATTTCATATTTTGGGTTTTGATTTTGGATTTCTGTTGGGGATACGTCCCTAGGTGCGGGACTGGTGCGGTACGGGCGGTGTTATTATGACAGGAACGCCGGTGGTACGTTACGCGATTTGAGATCGCGTGTATGACGGGTGGAGGTTTGACAGGGGTTTGCTTCGTAACAGGCCTGCGTTATGCAGGTCTGTTACAATGTAACAGTTACGAGAATATCGGTTCGGGCTGGAGAACTGATATTATTTCGATTCTATAATTTTCATTTTTGACTCCTGGATTTCGGTTCCCAGTTTCGCTTCTGTATTCTGTATTTCACCCTTTCAACACGCGTGTCAATAGTTTTCCACATCACCCATGAGGTACTATTGTAGATACGTTTTTTTTTCCAGTGGTATCCTCTTTAGGCCTATTCCACTGTGTCGCACACTGCAACATTTTTCGACGTCGGTAAGCTTCTGGATCACATTCGATCCTTGAACCATATTATTTTATAACTTTACAATTGTGCAGTGCCAGCTGGTGAAAACAGTGGTACTTCACTTGTAAGCGGACCTCGACGTCGGACAGTTTAAACTTTTTAAATACCTTCACAATTTTGCACTGCCAGGTGGTGGAATCAGCTTCACTCGTAAGTGTACCTCGACATTGCTTCGGATAGTTGGACCTCGACGTCGGACAGTTGCAATTTTTTTTTTGCTTCTTTTCGTGCTTCTTGTTCTGCTTTGCAGTCTAGGATACGCTGAGGCTCCCTAATCGGCATGCCTCTCACTTTTCTGCTGTCGACAATTTCGGGCAGCATACAATCTAAATAAAACTGCGACAATTTTGGCTCCATTTCATGTTGCCAAAATTCGTCGTCTCTGTTAACTCAGCAAATGGGCAGTATTTTCTGCCCGTTATGTGCAATTGGCCTTGCACTTGGTAGTGGAATTTGTGTGTTTTGCGCATTGCGCTACCCGTACTATCTGTGAATATTCTTTTGACGGCTGCTACTGTATGTAGTGCCTCTTCTGGCGTTACATTTTCCGCACTTAGTGGGCACTTTATTTCAACAATACCGTCGTCATCGATCAAACGCGATGCGTCGATGAAAATGCCGCATTTTTTTATGTTTATACCCTCCATTTTCGACAATTCTTTGAGAGCAATATCTTCGTGGTCACGTCCGTATCTTATCGCAGCAACGTTTGATAGATCCTCTGGGTGGACCAGTTTCTTTACCAGACTTGCACACAGCGTTGCTTTGAATCGGGTGCACACTGCGCCAAAGTTCGACGCTGTCAAAAGTTTTGACTTCTTATACAGCTACTGTCCGTTTTCATTCTGACCAATGGTATCACGTTCGATCTTTTCCCTATCTTGCTGCCAATCCTTTAGCATTTTCATATGCTTTTTCAGGTACAGGTCATACATCGGTCCATCCATGTCTGCCTTTTCTGCATTCGGTCCGTAATCGGAATCCTTGACTGCACGAAACTGCTGATATGTCCTTTTGCTGCCACTCTTCTTTTCGGCACATTTCAAAATGCTTCCTTTTTTGTCGTTTCTCCAAGTTCTCTAAAACTTGTGAAGGCACGTTCATAAACGATTTCTGCAGACGAGACAATACTTCTTTTGTATTGTACTGGATCACAGCAGCGGCAACTCTTGCGTTGTAGGATCCTCTTTCGCCGAGATGGAGTCTCTTTCCACCAGTGGCCTTCGCGATGATGGAATTGATACTCTCCACCGCGTTGTTGTTGCTCCGAAGGAGAAGGCTTGCAGAGTGCCTCGCTATCGACCGGACATTTTCCTGTATCTGTCGATACACTCCCATTTTTGTTAACTCGGGAACAATGTTAACTTCTCCTTCTTTCAGAGTTCTATCGCAGAAATAGCTGCTGCACTCTTTGTGTTCTCCGAAAACGTGGCTGAGCATATTGACGATGTCTCGAAACAAGCGTTCGATTTTCTCTTCTGTTGGCAAATTCTCATTCGACCAGTGTTGAGCAGCTGTCATTATATCCGTGCGCATCCGCCGATAATTTTCTACGGCTTTCCAGTACTTGCCGGCCTCAGTCTTCTTCGCAACATCTTTTATCTTGTTGCAGAAGTTGCGCAACAAATGATTTGTGCACTCGATCTTGTTCACGCGGATCAGGTTTCTGTATGGATCGCAGTCCACAATTTTTTTATACACACTGCTGTCGCCGTCAGCAATCAGTGTTGAGTACACTAATCCGCGTTTCTTCACGCTGGTGTTGAAACCTTCTGCGATGGTGTCGCACTCCATTTTTGTCGATGTCTGGTTTCTGCCCCAATTTTTGAAGCATTTGTGTTGACGCGCTTCTGCTTTCTTTTGCGCCGCAATATAGCAAATGCGGCAGTTTCTATTCTTCACTCCGGTGAATAGCACCTTCTTGGTATGATACCCAATTATCACGCCGACACCAGACGTCGAGTCGTACTTTCCTGTTCGGTACGACCTCTTCAACCAGCTCTCGTCAGCCACGACGGGAATGTGTGGAGTTCCATTTAGCACATCGCCTCTTTCCATTGCTAGCTTTCGTTCTTCTTCAGCCGCTGCCAACATTTCTTTTTCCGCAACAACTTCCAATTTGTCCACGACCCTGTCGTGAGCTGTACGGTGTTGCTGCTTCGTTATACAGGGGACGTTGATGGTTGCCAAAAATTCCTCTATTTGTGCGTATCCCCCTCCGGTGGTCATTGCTCCGGCGACTGCACCTAGGTTGATGCCTACACTGTCAATAGGCTGGCTATGGACTTCGCCTATATACTTGCACACCTTACATTCTAAAAGCAAGGTCGTCTTCAGACCCAATCTCTTCGTACGTTTGATAACGAGATCCGCCGTCGAACATTCGAATTCCGTCTTATGCTTATTGCACTGCTCTTGTATCTGCTCGAAGACGTGGTGCATGTCAACGATGCTGAACCCGTCCGAAGGGCACGATTCCGCCTGTGACGTGGTCGTTGTTTCTTTTCCCACGACGAGGTGCTCCTCTTCGTTGGTGGCAGTGTCTGTCTGCATGTCGCGATCTGTCCTGTCTTCAGCATCTTCTGCCATGTTGCGCCATGTTTCTTCTTCGAGACCACTTGACGCCGGCGTTGTATTTGCTTCTTCGATTTCCTCGATTTCCATCTTTTCAAATTCGACGGCTTCTTCCGGCATTCCCACGAAGATGGTGTCGCACACCATTTTCTCTTCCAGTACACTTGATGCCGGTGCTTCATTCATTTCTTCGTTATCTTCGGCCATTGCCACGAAAGACACCGGCGCTCCATTTTCCGCAGCTGTTGACAGCTCTTCCAGGGCAAGCCTCGCTAACCGCTGCTGTCTGCAAACAGAATACAAAAAAAACCGTGTTGGGACACAACAAAAAAATTTTGGTGGGTAGACACATACAAAAACCAAAGAACAAATGCACAGTACAAGCGCATACTCTGCAATTCGTTCAATATTTTTAGACTGAAAATCCTGCCTGATAAAAATCAAAAACCTCAAGTTTCGCATGGAAAGCTTGAGCATTTTGCAGAAATAATTAAAAACCGAAATCAACTTGATTAGCATTTCTACAGCATCAACATATTACATCTGAAAATATTAGTCGTTCGATTACTCTAAAAGGAAATCCTCTAAAAAGAAATCCTACATACGCACCTGCAACACAAAGATCAAAGATCAAAGAACAAATATACTGAATGGCCATCGGGTTGCCCGGCCACGTTTATTGCACCACTTGGCCACGGCGACTGAGGCCTTGGCCGCCCTGGCAGAAAATAATGCGAAGAAAAGTTCCCTATTATTAATTTATTTTCAAAAAGAGTCTTAGGTCGTCCACGCACGGGTCGATCAGCGATTTGGTAGACGCGATTCCAGTCGCACCACATGCGACTCTCCCCTCGACTTCACTTCCAATTCAAATGATTGGAGAGCCGTGCACGGATCGATTCGTGGTCGACCGAAATCGGCGCGACTGGAATCGCCTCGATGCAAAATACATAGACGTAATTCGTCTATTTTACGTACACTATCGAAAAGTATAATCATTTACATTTAATATATCTTTTTAAAATACTTATTACAAAGATTGCTGTTTTTTAAATATACAGAGTGAGTCACCTAACGTTTGCACCTCAAATATCTTTGTTGTTTCTAAAGATACGTAAAATATGGTAAGGACAAACTTGAATGGTACAATGGGGCTGACACGATGTCAAATAAATTTTGTTTTCATGTCATTTTTTTAGAGATATTAAGGTCACCTTAACTTTTTAAAATGGAATGTCCTATTTTTTCTACCATAGATCGATAGAGTATCAAAGTCTGAGTATAAAAGTGTTGACCTTCATATGACCTAAACCTAATAGTTAACGAGATAATATCCAAAGAATATAGGAAATTACTTGGATAATATCTCGTAAACTATTAGATTTGGGACATATGGAGGTCAATACATCTGTACTAAGAATTCGACAGTCTATCGATTTATGATACAGAAAGTAAGTGTTTCCAGTATAAAAATCAAGGTGACCTTGAAATGTCCTCTATGCCTCCACCCACGCAGAAAATGTTTATTTTTCATCACTGAAATTAAATATCTTCATTAAGTGATATACATTGTGACGTGGCAAAATAACCACGTCACTTAAGAAAATAGAAAGTAATCCCTAAGTTAATATCGGAAGGCCCGGACCGCCCTCTGGCAGGTTAATTACGAATTCGTTAAGCAGTAAGCGCTCTCACTGGGAAGTATTGGATATTAAGAACCGAGACTGTAAGAATTTTGGAACGTCGTGCCTATTGGCACGGCGAGAAATTACAGGACAGTAGCACGGGCTCAGGGAGCCCGGCTAATTACTCGCTGCCGATAGGAAGAACCAATGCTGCCGCCGTCAGGCCCGCCTTGAATCTGGACCTATGGGAAAACCTCTGCAGAGGAAACTAAAGGGACTTCAAGCCCAGGCTCACCAACCTGGAGACGCCGACGTGGGACAAGGGGACATGACGAAACATCGAAAGAAAGTCCCGTCGACGTCTCGCCCCCGCTATTCAGCAGTCCCCTGCAGGAGCGGCTTGAGCAGTCCTGGAATGTCTCCCGACATTCCCGGTGGTCGAAAGGCCATCGTTAAGGAAACGGAAAAATGTCTGGGTCCGGGGCCCTCCTGGCGAGAGCCGTCCCTGCCTAGTGGCGACACCGCGAGCGACAGTAATTGGCGGGCGAAAAACCGAAAGAGTGGGGGACGCTTCACTTCCGCATCCTCGAGCCACCGAAAATCCAAGGCACTGCTGCGTAGGCTTCCGTACCATCTAGTCGCGTACTACCGAATATTGTAACCGCGTGTGCGTAGTACTAAGTCATAATTCCGATTGTAAAGCTGCCGTAAATCAGCTACAGAGAATTATCATCGCTGCCGGTGGTAAGTGCCAATCAGGTTACCGTATTATATTTTGTGGATCTTTTGATCGTGGCTCGAGCAGCGTTTTCGTGAAATATTCTCGGTTGCACGTGGGCCGTCCTTCCGACGACCACGTGTTTCGTGTATGCCGTATTCACGGCTGCCCGTTTGTTTTCCTTGCGCGAGTCCCCAGTGAGAAGCGAGCGAGCGAGAAATTCGTCCATCGACACGTGTTCGCGATTATTCTTATTTTGCTGCCGCGCACAGTCAAAATTCACATTTCGTCAAGATCATCGTGACCCCGTGACGGCCTCAATCTCGGACGGCTGCCGGCACGGGTTAAATTCTCTATTCCGAGGAACGCGTATTCCATCGGGGGTCGGTATTATATTTTCGCTGTGAACGCGTACGACCGACCGACGCCATACCGATCCCGACGCGGCCATCTTGAAACAGCGAATCCGCGCACGTGCCGGCCTTCTGCCGGACACGTTGATTGTCCGTTACATTCTATCTTTGTCACACGATATTTTGTCAATCGTAATCCACTTTGTTAATTCTTCATTGTCATTCATATTTTCCGCTACCGGGTATCCACCCGACAGCGTGTACAGCATCATTGGTCAGATCACACCAATAGTAAATTATACATTTTTCTTGCCGTCATACGAGTGGAAATTATTACGAGGACCCTTCCCGCCGTGGGGAACGTCTCATCCGATCCCGCGTAGAATCCTGCGCCCATCCTGAGCTATTCCATCTTCGCGACCGTGTTCTCCTCGGCTTCTATTATTCGCGTGGCATCTTCGGATGCCTGGCGCCCGAAATAAGAACAATAGATTCCTTTCGCGTACGGATTAAAGCCGAGGGAAACACCGATTATCACGGGCGGACTGTGTCTCGCACGGCCGGACCCAGCCCGGCTAAAACGCCTATAAAGACTCGAAAGCGCTTCCTCTCCGCCTCTCCTTCTGAGACCCGGAAAGAAATCGTGTGATAAATTGGCGCCCGAACAGTCGGATTCCTCGCCGCGAAAATTCACCGAGTACGGGATTTTCCATGAGAGGTACGCGAATCGGATGGGACCCTCGTTAAGATGGCGAAATCGGAATAGAGAAAATGGCAGAAATACGAATAGATTGGCGGAACACTCGCTTATCGCTTAGACACGACCCCGTGAGAGGATAAATATTGTGTGAAGAGATTTTTTTTTCTCTCTCAAACAGCGCCGAGCCACGCAACAGTCGAATTTTATTGAATTTTGTGAACACGTATGAACATTTATTGACATTTATTGATATTGAAATGCATATATATTTTGTTTTCTTTTTCTGTGTGTACTATTGGGCATTCATGTAATACAGCATAAAGGAAAAGATTAAAAAGGAAAAATTGATCACGGTGCTAATCAAAGAAATAGTGTGATAATTTGGGATGAATAAATAAATCTGGGAAAACACAAAATACAGTTCATTCAAGAACAGTCCATCTAAGAATTTATAGTTGGAAATATGACAATAAAAATAAATTGAACAATAGTAAAGAATTTCATGAAAAAGAAATAGTATTCAATAAAAGTACCAAGAAACAAAGGAAGCAGTAATAATTAGAATGAAAATGCGTGTATTGAGGATGCCGAATAGTTATAAATGATTTGAATATATTTATTTGTGTACGACTGGGAAATTGATCGGATTAACTGGAAATTGAGAAACGAAGCGGCTCAGTGCCGGCAAGAGTATCAATTCCTAGTAATTCCGACAAATAGAACAGTCGATTATTGAAAACTGATAATTATTGCAATTGTATATATATATATGTGATATGGTGTTGCTTGTACGTATGTGGTGGTGGAAGATATGTCCCGGGTGTAATGTCTAGACAATTTTGGGCGAAATATCGCATATTGAGATTGGGATTGAATCCACCGCGAACATACACTTTTGGGAAATATTTGAGATAGAATTGCTGGAGCTGCCGTAAAGCAAAAATTGAAAATCGGTATCGAAACTCTAAGAGCGAAGCGAGGCGAAACGCGGAAAGTTTCTATTGGGTAGGATCGGTCTTTTGTGTATACGCCAGGCTAGAATTGGAATTACTGTATTGTTCGCTGCCGAGTTAAGGCCTACGGCCGAGGTTGCCGCGCACGGTTACCCGACCCTATCGTAAACATTCGAACTCCGGGTTGTTAGGAGACCGTCATAATATTCTCAGGTACGGGTAGAGAAAAAATATAGGACCTCTAGTTCCCAACATAAGCCTAAAGGGAAAATAAATAAATTCACGTACCATGTCGAGTTCGGACGGGGGATACCGGATCATCTATGATGAGAAGGACGAGGGGGACAACAAGTCGGTAACCAGCGAGAAATACGTAGACGCTGCCGCGGGATCGAACACAGAAGGGGAACCCGGAAGTGATTTCGAGAACTATCGCGTGGAATCAAAAACAGATTTGAATTTAAAAGATCAAACAACAAAAACGATATCGTTATCAGTTCCCGTAATATCACGCGATAGAAAGGCAGGCGCGAAACCAAGGGAAACCCCCTCAAGCCCGCAATTAGGATCGCTACGCTGCCGAGGTAACACCGTGTCGGAAGTGATACGGAGATGGAAAATAAAATTTTCGGGCAAAACAGGGGAAGACCATGAAACCTTCCTCCACCGAATCGAGAAACAACAACGGATCTCGGGTATCTCCGACGCGGATTTACTAAGGTGCATACCGGTTTGCTTAAAAGAAGTAGCGGAAGAATGGTACGAAACAAACGAGGATACTTGGTCGACATGGGACGGATTTAAAAGGGAATGCCGTAGATTTTTCGGGGACCCGGAATATTATGAAAAATTAGAAAGAAATACCAAGGATAGGATGCAGGGGGAAGAGGAACCGGTACGGGCGTACTTAGTAACAATGCAACGAATGTTTAAGCGGCTAAAGAAACCATGGTCAGAAGGAAAGAAAATAAAAACGGTCTACTGGGGCGCGAAACCAAAGTTGCAAAAAGTAGTGAGTTACAGCGTAATTAGGTCGCTAAAGGAATTAGAAGAACAGCTAGTTGAGGCGGAAAGACGTTTAGAGGGCCCGAAAAGGCACAACCCAAAACCATCGGAAATGGTCAGTGCCGATTTCGCGTACGATCCAAAGAAGTATGGTAAGCCGAAGCATACAGTCGCGATCGAAACGGATAGCGACAGCTCGGAAGAGCTGCCGAGATCCCCTCATTCCCAACACCGCGGTAATAGGAAGAACAAGGAACGGACCGAGCAGTGTGCGAATATTTCCTACGCTGCCGGTACGTCTGAAAAACAATACGCGTATAACCGGCGTGGTCCTCCACCGCACCGATCGGGACAAAAGCCGCGTTATCAACCTCGAGACACCGAACCGAGCGCCGACAAACGCAACGACGATGAGCTCGAGTGTTGGAATTGCCGAAATAAAGGGCACAGGTCAAAAGACTGCCGTGCAGAACCGACGATCCATTGTTTCCGATGCGGGGCCCCGGGGACCACGTTAAGACGCTGCCGCAGGTGTAATAGGCCAACGGGAAATGGGAGGAGGAGTCACTCGAATGGGCCGGAGGGGCTTCAGAAGAAATAGTATCGGCCCGAGTTCAAGTAGATTCAAAAGAGGAGTTGAAAGTAACACCGGTGCTAACCATCGAAGCACAAATAGGTAAACGAAAAATCCGCGCACTAGTAGATTCAGGGTCAACAGTGACCTTCGTGAGCAAAGACCTAATAAAAACTTTAGATTCCGCTGCCGTAAAAACGTCAAAAGCAGAAAAACCGTGTTATTTCCTGCTAGCCACAGGAGCGTTAGACCGTGCAATAGAAACAGCAAGTTTCCGCCTTCGCTTACGCGATAAAGAGTATAAAGTTTTCGCGAGAATTTTGGAAAATTTGGTCACGCCTTTACTACTGGGTATCGATACGATAGCATTATTTGGAATCATCGCGGAATACCATAACGCCGAGTGGTATTTTGCATCGCGACCAGAAGAACGGTTTCCATTTAGCGACTCGCCGAGACAACCGGTCTGTTGCGGACTACAATTGTTGAATACGAGCGAAAAGGAACGGTTAGAGAAATTCCTGGAGGTCTCGTTGGCAGAATTCGAAAAAATGAATGGTGTAACGGATTTGACCAGTCATAAAATCGACGTGGGGGACCACCCGCCCATAAAGCAAAGGTACTATTCTGTGTCACCTAAAGTGCAAGAAGCCATCTACAAGGAAGTGGAAACCTTGTTGGCTGACGGCATAATAGAACCGTCGAATAGTGGCTGGTCAAGCCCGATAGTAATGGTTAAAAAACCAAATGGAAAATATCGATTCTGCCTAGATTTTCGAAGGGTCAACGAGGTCTCTAGAAAGGATGCTTATCCGCTGCCGTTAATGACCAACATTTTAGACAAGCTCCGCTCAGCAAAATACATCTCAACCATCGATCTAAGCCAAGCCTACTTCCAGATACCATTAGAGGAGAAAAGTAAAGAAATTACCGCTTTTACAGTCCCGGGCAAAGGACTATTTCATTTTCGACGGATGCCGTATGGGCTCACCGGAGCCCCAGCCACGTTCCAACGGCTATTAGACAAACTCATCGGTCCAGAAATGGAACCGCATGCGTTTGCATATTTAGATGATATAATAATAGTAACAAAAACATTCGAACAACACCTAGAATGGTTGGAACGCGTGCTAAGAAAAATAAAAACGGCCGGTTTAATAGTCAACCCCGCGAAATGTGAGTTCTGTCGTGAGGAAGTACGGTATCTAGGATTTATAGTCAGTAAGGAAGGGCTAAGGGTGGACCCGGAGAAAATCAAACCGATAGTATCATATCCATCACCGAAAAACGTGAAGCAGCTTAGGCGATTCCTAGGGATGGCATCCTGGTACAGGAGGTTCATACCGGGTTTCGCCACGGCTGCCGAACCGTTAAACGGATTGCTGCGAAAAGCAACCAAATGGGAATGGGGAGATAGTCAAAAAGCTGCCTTTACCATTCTCCGGGAAATGATTTCGACCGCCCCCACCTTAGCCTGCCCGAACTTTGAGCTGCCGTTTGTATTGCAAACGGATGCAAGCACAGTAGGATTAGGTGCAGTATTAGCGCAAGAGATCGATGGGTTGGAAAGAGTTATAGCATTCGCGAGTCGTTCTCTCACGCTGCCGGAGAGAAAATATTCCGCAACAGAACTGGAATGTCTGGCAATTGTATGGGCAGTACAAAAGTACAGACCCTATTTAGAAGGTTACCACTTCACAGTGGTAACAGACCATAATAGCCTAAGATGGCTAAGGAATTTGAGAAACCCTTCTGGGAGGCTGGCACGTTGGGCTCTGCACCTTATCGAATATGATTTTGATATCGTATACCGCCAGGGTGCATTGAACAAGGTGCCGGACGCGTTGTCGAGGATGTATGAAAACGGGGAGAACGCTGGGGAACTCCTACCATTAGCCGCTGCCGTAAGAATTAATTGGTATACCGAGAAAATGGCGGCAGTAGAGAAAAATCCGGAAAACAATAGAGATTGGTCCATTCGCGAAGGACAATTATACTATCGTAGAAAAGACCCATTAATAGCAGAACTGTTAGGTCAAGATCACGTTGAGTGGAAACTGGTAATCCCGGAGGAAAGGAGACCGGAAATCTTGCAGGAGGGACACGATAATGAACAATCTGGGCATATGGGTATGGAGAAAACATACCATAGGATCGCGTTGAGATATTACTGGCCCGGAATGTATAGAACTATAGTAGAGTACGTAAGACGCTGTCCCGTGTGCCAACGTACGAAGGTGGAGCAATCAGTCCCCTCGGGGTTGATGGGGAGGCGCCGTATAGAAGCTCCGTGGTCAGTAATGGCTGCCGATATTATGGGCCCATTTCCCCCAAGCAAGACCGGCAACTCCTACCTCCTGGTGATCCAGGACCTATTCACCAAGTGGGTCGAATGCACCGCGCTTCGCCGCGCGACAGGGATTAAAATTTCGGAAGCTCTGGAAGAGCTAATTTTCTCACGCTGGGGCACACCAGATGTAATACTAACTGATAATGGTACGGAGTTCGTCAACAAAGCTATCAATGATATAGCAGGCGTGTATGGGATAAAGTTATCGACAACCCCACCCTACCATCCACAAGCGAACCCAGTAGAGAGGATCAACCGAATTCTAAAAACAATGATAGTGTCGTATGTGGGAAAAGACCACAGAGAGTAGGATAAAAACCTCTCCAAGTTTAGATTCGCGTATAACACGGCATATCATTCGGTTTTACGGACATCCCCAGCATTCTTAAACTTCGGACGAGAACCAACACCCCTAAAATGTTTGCGCAGTGCTGCCGAGCCTTCAATAGAACCGGAAAGCGTACCGGTAGACGCGTGGAAAACGCGGATCACCCAACTAGCAACGTTACGCAGTTGGGTGAGCGAGAATCTAGAGAAGGCATACGAAAGGCAAGCACACTATTACAATCTTAGACGTAGGGACATCCAGTTTAAAGTGGGGGACTTAGTTTTGAAAAGGCAACGGGTTCTATCATCAGCAGCTAACAAATTCGCCGCGAAATTGGTACCGAAGTACACCGGTCCATTTAAAGTAAAGGCGAAATTGTCACCGACGGTGTACACGTTAGCGACGTTAGAAGGGAAGAACGCAGGGAAAACCCACATTTCTGACATAAAAGCATACCTTCCACCACCAGAAGAGTAGAAGGGAAAGCATAGGAAGACAAATATAACAACATCAACATATTATTCACAGCAAATTCACCGAAGAGATGTCGTCGTTGGAGCAGGAGTTGAGACAGGTGCTTGTGAAGATGCAGATCTCGGGGAAGCAGCAGGAAGCTCACCGAATAGTCCAGGAGCAGCTAGGAGAGACGGACGACACCAAGCAGAGAACTGTGGCAACACAGACGGGACGTAAATGTCTCCTGCTTCTCCGGAACAAAAACCATAAGGAGGACGAAGAGGTGACGGTGGAACGAGATGAGGAGGACACACTGTCGGAGTACCTGTCGGCGGATGAAAGGCCAGAGTCGGAGAGAGGGGAAATCTCTCTGAACAACTCGGGCTTCTCCCTCGGTATAGCTCTAGAGCAGTTGGAGCAGCAGCTCACAACGCAAACGGAGCCAGAAAACAACGCCGACGAACCGGCAGAACAAGTTACGGAGGATAGCGCTGCCGAAACAGGACGACAAGTCACGGAAGATAGAGCTGCCGAACACTTGGAAGTGTCCACAACAAAGAATCGTGAAACATCAAGCGACGAGCCCACAGACCCACTAGCTATACCAGAACCCACCAAGGAGGAGGGAACAGAAGAGTTCAATAGAATTCATCAAGCAGGGATCAGCAGACTGCGGCTAGAGAGGGCAAGGGAGAAGAGAAGAGAGTGGTCACTGTCGTTGCCGCGAGAAGCTCTACCAGCTAAAAAGGAGGAGGACAAACCAGGGAAGATGCTGCCGTTCACTCCCCTGCCACCTTCACCGCCATACCAACCACGAGGAAGAGCCCGACTCCGACTATACCGAGATACAGTGAGGAAAGTAGGAAATGACCTCCCACACCCAGAAGTAGCGCTGCCGAAAAGGGGGAAACCAGGCCCAGCAGAGCTGGTGGACAGGCAGAATGGCTGCTGGAGATGTGGTGCCCAGGACCACAAACACCGCTACTGCAAGGCACCAACCACAACGTACTGCTTCCGCTGTGGAAGGGTGGGCTATACAATAAAATCCTGCCCAAAGTGTGGGGCAGAATGGAAAACCGCAGGACCACACCACCCGTGGGGTTATGTAGCAGTAGCAGAACCACCACAGAAAAGGCTGTGAATTAAGATCACGTTTTCTTCTTTTTAAGTTTCGTTTAAGTTTTTCCGTCTATTGTTTTGGGTTAATGTCTGTATCGCTGCCGTTGATGAGGGAACCCTAAGCACCATTAAGAGAACAATTTTCGTTTATTCCGCTGCCGTGAAACAGGGGAAAAATTAGTAATAATAAAGTTCAAATAGCATATTTAATTTAGTATTCAGTTAACAAGTATTATTAGTGAAGATAAGTTATATAAGTTTATTTTAATATAAGGATCATTACCAAAGCATTTTGTTGGAGATTAAGACTGTAAAGCCGCATCACGGCAAGAATAAGCAATGAATAAACAAGATTGAAAGGGATATAGTGCTGCCTTAAGAATTAAGTAACGAACCCTAATTCCCCCACCCTACTAGAATTGGTGCGATGCCATACGGTAAACGAAAGCGAACCGGTAGGCATACTTGGGGAAAATAGGATTGGTCTCGTCCGAGGTAGAAACACACACCATGTCGACATGCGTACTTGGGTATTTGGTGAAGGGGGTAAGTGTATAAATTTTGTGAATGCCGTAACATCAATGGTACATTTTGTGAACAAACTTTTGTGAGTCCACTGAATGGGAACGCCCAAGGAGAACGCTTAGCTGCTGCCGAGTCCGCGGAAACCTGGTTGGTAACTGCCACCGGGGTGGTCCGGTCTTCCCTGGGGGGGGAGGAGTTGTGACGTGGCAAAATAACCACGTCACTTAAGAAAATAGAAAGTAATCCCTAAGTTAATATCGGAAGGCCCGGACCGCCCTCTGGCAGGTTAATTACGAATTCGTTAAGCAGTAAGCGCTCTCACTGGGAAGTATTGGATATTAAGAACCGAGACTGTAAGAATTTTGGAACGTCGTGCCTATTGGCACGGCGAGAAATTACAGGACAGTAGCACGGGCTCAGGGAGCCCGGCTAATTACTCGCTGCCGATAGGAAGAACCAATGCTGCCGCCGTCAGGCCCGCCTTGAATCTGGACCTATGGGAAAACCTCTGCAGAGGAAACTAAAGGGACTTCAAGCCCAGGCTCACCAACCTGGAGACGCCGACGTGGGACAAGGGGACATGACGAAACATCGAAAGAAAGTCCCGTCGACGTCTCGCCCCCGCTATTCAGCAGTCCCCTGCAGGAGCGGCTTGAGCAGTCCTGGAATGTCTCCCGACATTCCCGGTGGTCGAAAGGCCATCGTTAAGGAAACGGAAAAATGTCTGGGTCCGGGGCCCTCCTGGCGAGAGCCGTCCCTGCCTAGTGGCGACACCGCGAGCGACAGTAATTGGCGGGCGAAAAACCGAAAGAGTGGGGGACGCTTCACTTCCGCATCCTCGAGCCACCGAAAATCCAAGGCACTGCTGCGTAGGCTTCCGTACCATCTAGTCGCGTACTACCGAATATTGTAACCGCGTGTGCGTAGTACTAAGTCATAATTCCGATTGTAAAGCTGCCGTAAATCAGCTACAGAGAATTATCATCGCTGCCGGTGGTAAGTGCCAATCAGGTTACCGTATTATATTTTGTGGATCTTTTGATCGTGGCTCGAGCAGCGTTTTCGTGAAATATTCTCGGTTGCACGTGGGCCGTCCTTCCGACGACCACGTGTTTCGTGTATGCCGTATTCACGGCTGCCCGTTTGTTTTCCTTGCGCGAGTCCCCAGTGAGAAGCGAGCGAGCGAGAAATTCGTCCATCGACACGTGTTCGCGATTATTCTTATTTTGCTGCCGCGCACAGTCAAAATTCACATTTCGTCAAGATCATCGTGACCCCGTGACGGCCTCAATCTCGGACGGCTGCCGGCACGGGTTAAATTCTCTATTCCGAGGAACGCGTATTCCATCGGGGGTCGGTATTATATTTTCGCTGTGAACGCGTACGACCGACCGACGCCATACCGATCCCGACGCGGCCATCTTGAAACAGCGAATCCGCGCACGTGCCGGCCTTCTGCCGGACACGTTGATTGTCCGTTACATTCTATCTTTGTCACACGATATTTTGTCAATCGTAATCCACTTTGTTAATTCTTCATTGTCATTCATATTTTCCGCTACCGGGTATCCACCCGACAGCGTGTACAGCATCATTGGTCAGATCACACCAATAGTAAATTATACATTTTTCTTGCCGTCATACGAGTGGAAATTATTACGAGGACCCTTCCCGCCGTGGGGAACGTCTCATCCGATCCCGCGTAGAATCCTGCGCCCATCCTGAGCTATTCCATCTTCGCGACCGTGTTCTCCTCGGCTTCTATTATTCGCGTGGCATCTTCGGATGCCTGGCGCCCGAAATAAGAACAATAGATTCCTTTCGCGTACGGATTAAAGCCGAGGGAAACACCGATTATCACGGGCGGACTGTGTCTCGCACGGCCGGACCCAGCCCGGCTAAAACGCCTATAAAGACTCGAAAGCGCTTCCTCTCCGCCTCTCCTTCTGAGACCCGGAAAGAAATCGTGTGATAACATACTAATGTAATTTTTTCGACTTTTCAGCGTAAACTGACCGATTAAACTAACAAGGGAACATATTCAGATGCGAAAATCGGATTTTGATGAAACTATGGGAGCTTATAGTTCTTCGAAAAATATTTGACACATATTTTTTTTATCGGCAACCGTCCACTCTGAAGGGGTGAAAACAGCCCTCAAAGCTGGGGGTAAAAACCATATTTTTTGAGATATCTCGGAAACCAGAGGTCCAAAAAATTTGAATTTTTTTTTAAAATTGTGTTTTTCAAAGGAGAATGTAGTAACGTAAAAAAATTTTAACAAAAGTTTTTCAAAGGAGAATGTAGTAACGTAAAAAAATTTTAACAAAAGTTTTTTGTTTAAACAATATATCAAAAATTTGATTTTTTTGCAGTTTCTCTTATTTATTGTTAGTTTATTTTAATGTAAACTTGGGTGTGTGATCTTTGATCCAAAATAGGGGATACATGTTTCAAGATTTTTTTTGTTTTTGCCATTTAACAATAATTATGTATAATGGAAGATACTCTTGCACCTGGCGTGCCACAGTGGTCCCAAAGCCCGAAAACGTGGCCAAAACCTAAAAAATTAACTTTCAGCTATGTAAGTTTTAATTATGGGGTTGGTTATTCTAAGAGTGTTTCTACTTGGGGGTAAACGGCAAGAAGGTCACATTTTATTACCTGATCAACAATCGCAGTCCGAACTTCAGTTTCATTGGACAGTGATTTCATACTCTTCCAAGTCTCAGTGCGAATTTTAAGTGTACAGTATACAAATTGTATTGTATCGTATTGATTTTAATTGTGCATTATGAATGCTGTTTGTGAAGATAAGTTGCATAGTTTTTAGTGCCAAATGTTTATTATTAACTGGTAACTATGTATGGAAAAGAGAACGTAAAAGTGAAGGCGTAAATTTTAAAGATGTAGAGTGAAAGTTATGGATCCTGTAGAATCCCGCCCTAAAACTTGTTCGAGCATCTACTTTATAGTATTATCTTGCAAACCAAAGCAAAGCGAACGACAGATTTTGACAGATTTGTTCGTACTACTATTTTTTGTAATGCAGAGTAGGTATTCTGGGAGCTTTGAAAGGGTAATTGAAAACATTTACGTTCCTGGATTAAATTTAAAATTTGTGATGTAATGTTTTCAAGGCCGCTGATTACGAATCTGAACTTAAAATTTCGAAAAACAAAATGGCCGACCCAATATGGCGGACGGGTATTAGAAAAAATGATTCGATTTCTATAAAAATTGGTAACACGATGTTTTCTGGATCTCTGATTACGATTCTGAACTTAAAATTTCGAAAAACAAAATGGCCGATCCCGTATGGCGGATGGGTATTTGAAAGTATGATTTGATTTCTATAAAAATTGGTAATACAGTAAAGTCGCGTTATTTTTCCAATCGCCAGTTCCGAGCTGGGAGAATACCTTACTTATTACTTTATACAGTGCAAACATAGAGTTTACGACCACCAGGCTCGGACCTTGGATCCGGGACCTTAGGTACCTCGTGTACGGTACCCTTCAGAAATTGTAGATTTCTAAAACATTTAATGGCCAACGCGTTGGCTTTTTGGTCCGACCTGATGGCCTAAGGGGATGTGAATACGTGCCTCGGACCCTTACGGGCCTTGAGGATGACAATGGCGCGAGGGCCAGGCGTTGAAGGGGTCATAAAATAATTAAATAATTAAACGTTCGACTTTTCGAGACTCTTCCCGACCGTAATTTAGAGATTAACGGTAAATCATATAAAAAGAATGCCGCGCGGAGTTGCAGATGTTTAACATTCTTGTCGTAAAACCGAATAACGGGAGTCCCCTTCTTCCGTCAAACAGGGGGTTGTTTTTGAGATAAACAAACCCCATTCGGAGACCTGCAGAGGTACAGACTCCACCCCCGCACCTTCGGAAAAGGCGTTACCTTTTCCTAAAAAGGATATAAATATCAAGACAAGCGAGGTGAGAGTTACTCTTCCCAGTAACTGTTGTGAGGAACTGTGTGAAAGTGAAAAGTGAAAACTGCATTTGAAAACGGTTTACTTAATTTCAATTCTGTAAAATGGATGCTGTTCCTGGAGGTAAGTACAATGTCTCTGACTACTAGTATATCTGAAATAGTTAATGGTTAGGTTGTATAATAATAGACCTTATTAGAAGACAGAAGAAGAAGAAGAAGTTGATGTTTTGACCACGATTTCGCCGTTTGTACACACTGTGCACCGTGTAGTATGTTTTAAATATAATTAATTATTATAATTTAATTATAAATTATTTTCATTTACTTTTAGGATTCTGTGATAATAATATACGTTTTACAAGGAAACAGGTTTTCGTTATTATCAAAACTAATTTATATAAGAAGTGGAATGTTGTAATCGACCATTTCAAACAACACGTTTTAGAACAGAATGGGTGTTCTATTGAAGTAAATTCTGAAATGAAGGTGGCATTGCAAAAACTATTTCATGTAATGCGAATAAAGTGGCAGAGTGTACACCGAAAAGAGAGCGTCTTTTTTGCAAAATTTGCCAATTGGCTCAATACTAGTATAGCCTTTCGGGTACCTGCAGCCACTCAACATAGAGATAAAGGAGGCCGTCCTTCTACGGAATTCATAACTTCTAGTGAAAGGACAAAACGAAGGAGAACGGAAGAGATACGTTCTAAATTTCCCGTAGAAGAACTGTCCTATGCTACACAGATGAGTTTTCGAACAGCAGGAAATTTGGATGCGTCAAAACTTCTTCAAGAAGTATCTCAAAATTCATCGAAAGCTACGGAATACATTAAATCTGTGGAATCGAAGAGGGAAAGAACGCTATCCGGCGAAGTTGCACTGGCGTATGTCATAGAAAAACACTTATCTAAAAGTGATTATATGGACTTAAGGAAACTAGCGAAAGAAAATAATTGTTGTTTGTTTCCTTCATACAAGATTATCTTAGATTGCAAAAAGAAATGTAATCCTCCCGCAACGGATATCACTGTTAGTGAAGACACTGCGGAAGTGAAATTACAAGGCCTGTTAGACCATTCTGTCAAAAGAATATTATTATTACAAAGTAGCGTAATTAACAGTTTGGCAGAGGAAAATTTGCGTATGACTCTCATATGCAAATGGGGATGCGATGGAAGCTCCGGACAAGGCATGTACAAGCAAGCTTTTGCAGATGAAGATAAATCAGATTCGGATATTTTCTTATCTTCGCTTGTTCCATTGCAGCTTCTGTCTAAAGATGGAAGTATTGTCTGGAAGAATCCAAGACCTTCATCCCCCCGTTACTGTAGGCCTATAAGGATTCAGTTTCTCCATGAAACTGCGGATGCTACAGTATCCGAAATGTCATACATAGAAAATCAAATAAAAGATCTTAAACCTTTCAAAATTGTTGTAGAAGGTAAGGAAGTTTTCGTTAGGTACGATTTACATCTAACAATGATAGATGGTAAAGTTTGTAATGCAATCACACACACAAAATCTGCACAACGTTGCTTTTTATGCGAAGCAACGTCTAAGGAATTTAATAATATAGATATGGTCTTAAATAAAAATATAAATGAAGACCATGTACGATTTGGACTATCAACTCTGCATGCATGGATTAGATTTTTCGAATGTTGCTTGCACTTGTCCTACAAAGTTACGATTAAAAAGTAGCAAGTACGCAGCAGCAGCAAAGAGAAACAAGAAATGGAGCAACGAAAGCAGTTAATTCAACGAGGTCTTCGTAGAGAATTAGGTCTAATTGCAGATCGTCCAAAACCAGGATTCGGCAGCACAAACGACGGTAATACGGCTCGGAAATTTTTTGAAAACTACGAAATATCGTCACGCATAACCGGAGTTGATGAAACATTGGTCAAACGGTTTTATATAATACTACAAGTTCTTTCAAGTGGGCATGAAATAGAAACCGAAAAATTTCATGAATATGCAGTAAATACTGCAAGACTCTTTGTGAACCTTTATCCGTGGTATTATATGCCCACATCAGTTCACAAATTATTAATACACGGATCGCAAATTATAAAATCAGCGATTCTTCCTATAGGGCAAATGTCCGAAGATGCTCAAGAGTCGCTAAATAAATTCGTTAAGCGATTTCGAGAAGATTTATCTCGAAAATATTCAAGGGTTAAAACGATGGAGGATGTGTTTAATCGTCTTCTGCTACACTCCGACCCATTTTTATCTGGCATAAGAAAATTGCCGCAAAAGAAGTTGAGATGTCTATCTGCAGAAGCAGTTGACTTATTAGCAACGCCAAGAATAAATAAGGATACAAACACAGAAGAAATACCTGAAGTATCCAGTGAAGATTTTGAATCTGCCGATGACGACTGTAACGAAAATTGAAATTTCTTTTTAACTGATATCATTACTAGATTGATTCAATAAACGCAATTTAATGATAAGTGTATTAAAGTTTTATTTATCAATGCCTCATTCCTCCATTGCAAGTATTGCCATATTTGAATCAACCTTCTTGTTCCATCAAATTGTTAAATTCAAATTCGTAATCAGAGATCCAGAAAACATCGTGTTACCAATTTTTATAGAAATCGAATCATTTTTTCTAATACCCGTCCGCCATATTGGATCGGCCATTTTGTTTTTCGAAATTTTAAGTTCAGAATCGTAATCAGAGATCCAGAAAACATCGTGTTACCAATTTTTATAGAAATCGAATCATTTTTTCTAATACCCGTCCGCCATATTGGATCGGCCATTTTGTTTTTCGAAATTTTAAGTTCAGAATCGTAATCAGAGATCCAGAAAACATCGTGTTACCAATTTTTATAGAAATCGAATCATTTTTTCTAATACCCGTCCGCCATATTGGATCGGCCATTTTGTTTTTCGAAATTTTAAGTTCAGAATCGTAATCAGAGATCCAGAAAACATCGTGTTACCAATTTTTATAGAAATCGAATCATTTTTTCTGATACCCGTCCGCCATATTGGATCGGCCATTTTGTTTTTCGAAATTTTAAGTTCAGAATCGTAATCAGAGATCCAGAAAACATCGTGTTACCAATTTTTATGGAAATCGAATCATTTTTTCTAATACCTGTCCGCCATATTGGATCGGCCATTTTGTTTTTCGGAATTCTAAGTTCAGATTCGTAATCAGCGACCTTGAAAACATTACATCACAAATTTTCAAATTAATCCAGCAACGTCTTGAGGTTTTGGCCACGTTTTCGGGCTTTGGGACCACTGTGCGTGCGTAGGAAGGAATTCTGGCTTGTTTTATCGAAATATAAGCATTTAGTATAAACGTGTATAGTATTTTAAATAATACCACTGGAGTAGAAAGTTGGATTAGATTGGAAAGAAGTCAAAGGACAGTTGGGACCTCGTGTACGAAGAAGTGTGTTTACGGCACCTAATGTCCATATTGAAGCTTCCACATCGGGTAAACTCACGAAAGAATTATTTAGAACGTGGTTGACTGAAGTATTTCTCCCATCTGCTCCAGAAAATTCTGTTTTACTTCTTGACTCATAGAATGGATATAACGACGAGATCATACGTAACGCCCTGCCAGAGAACAAACAATTAGAGGTATTAACGACACCAAAAAATACGACGCCATTAATCCAACCAGTTGACGTGTATGGGTTCCGCATTTGGAAGAATTTTGCTCGAAAACTTTCCGATCTTGCAATATTATTAAATATTGATATCAATCTACACGCAAGAGATAATATTATTAAACTACAATCATTAATCCACAACCAATTGTCAGCTGCGCGTTATAAACGGTTATTTCAATATGCTTGGTTCCGCAGTGGATATATAGAAGAACGGCCAGGAGGATTTGAAAATCCCGTAGAGTTCTGCTTTACAAAATTAGATGGTCTAACGTGTTTCCATTGTTCAAATGTAGTTGTACTTAAATGTTCTTGGTGCAAATAAGATTTATGTTTTTCTCATTTTATCCTTGAGTATCATTATCAAAATCAGCTCTTTTCAGAGCTACCGTTAACGACGAGGAAAACTCCAGCTTCGATTATTTTAAGGATCCACAGTTTAAAAAGGCTGCAGGTATATTTTGACCGAAGGCCCAACAACCTCAGAATATCAATATTGCCAGAATTATGTAGAATAATCTTTACGGACAGTTCATTCTTATCAGAGCTACCATAAACGACGAGGAAAACTCCAGCTTTTAAAAAGGCTGGAGGTATATTTTGACCGAAGGCCCAAAGACTGCAGAAATTCACAGGCGAATTGACTATAAAAGTCGGTACCCTTACTCCGCCGCGGTCATTAGCACCGCGTCGCGCTGCTACCTGCGCCACCTTCTTTAGCTACTAATAAAACAATAAACGACACATAATCCAGTGGTATTATTTAAAATACTATACACGTTTATACTAAATGCTTATATTTCGATAAAACAAGCCAGAATTCCTTCCTACGCACGCCAGGTGCAAGAGTATCTTCCATTATACATAATTATTGTTAAATGGCAAAAACAAAAAAAATCTTGAAACATGTATCCCCTATTTTGGATCAAAGATCACACACCCAAGTTTACATTAAAATAAACTAACAATAAATACGAGAAACTGCAAAAAAAAATCAAATTTTTAATATATTGTTTAAACAAAAAACTTTTGTTAAAATTTTTTTACGTTACTACATTCCCCGGCTGTGTTTCCGTTTACGTCCATTCTCAGAATTTGATGGAATTTTGAAAATAGGTTCCTTTTTGACTAAAATGACGATTGCCAGAAGGATTTTTGCCGACTCGAAAAAAATTTTTTTATCATTTCAATGTCGCGCTCTACCTTACCTACCGACTTTCTACTTTATGTTCGTGCTGTGCGCATGCGTCAGTATGATGCGACAGTTGGTCAACTGCTTTTAGAGTCGTATAGTTTTATAATGAATCATTTAAATTTGTTTTATATTATTAAAAAAATGAATGATTTCAATTCAGCACTAGAATGGGTGCGAGAACTTGGACTAATTCCTACGGAAAAATATTGTCGAAAACATAAAAATAAAATGATGTATGTTGAAGCAAGAGGAAAACTAGGTACCTTTCGATGCTATAAAACCGGAAAATATGCATACGAAAATCCAGGAGTAGTTTTTAAAAATTGAAAGATAATAATAATAATAATAATAATAATTGTTACGTCCCGGAGTCTGGCTTACGCGAAATTATCGTTCGGCGACCCATTCCCCTTACTGGCCGATCAAATGCGATACAACCTTTTGTCCACGCGGCACGTACGTCCGGCGTCTGACTGGGAACCACGACTTTCGCGGACACGCGGATACTACTTAACGCTTACAGGTAGTAGATTCGCCCGAAGCGGCGGACGAGAGCTAGACAATTCGGACGGCGCGAATCTTCGCAGGGAAATGTTTAACGACTTATCAGACAATCGGATGAGAACTGCTCTCGTTGCTCGTTGACGGCTGGGCCGCTGTAGGGAAAACGATGATCCACACTCGTTCTAGGAAGATCACGTAGCTGCCGGTCCTCGGCTGACGGGAATACCTCGTGGCTGCTGTCCTCCGTTTCGCGTCCGTTGACGCGCGCGAGCTTCCGCTACTGATAATGACGACCGGCGCGGCGCGGCGTGTGATACTCGTGTTAGAGAATGCGTCGAACTGATATATTGAAAGAAAGAGAGGCTTCTGCGTTTCCTGTTGAAACCAGAGGAATGCACCGAGCCTGGGTAAGCTCAGACGTGCGAGTTGGAAACACAGAAACAGGTAGAACGTGAATCGAAAGGAGAGTATCACAACCGCGAGGATGTAAGGAGGTGAACTAAGCGAGACTCACTTATTAAATTAATACTGGGATTATATTTGTAACGTACGAATTAAGATTACAATGAATTAGAAGCGCGTAAGAAGGCGGATGAGAACGAGGACTCGTCGGAGTCCTGACTGAACTGACTGGACTAACTGAACTCGTTTTGGGATCGGGGGGTCGAATGTATAGGTGTCTTATGGTCTACGCTATGTGTCCGATGTTATGAGATGTGCGATTAATGATTACGGGGAATGCTACGTGATACGGCTACGGGGAATACATTAAGATATGATTATTATACAAGGGTTAAGATAAGAATGAAGGTATGGTATGACGTGAGAATCGGATGTGGTGATCGGAGCGGAGTATGATTACTTATATCTAACGAATATTATTAATAATTACTGTTACAATATCCTACTCTTATTAACTATGCTTATAACCTATGGCAACACGTCGGCAGACGTGACATAATAATAATAATAATTATTATTATTATTATTTGATGATTTGATGTGATTGATGATCCATTTTTACAATTAATTGAAGATATTCTATATAAAATAGAAAGTCGGTAAGTCGGTAAGGTAGAGAGCGACATTGAAATGATAAAAAATTTTTTTTTCGAGTCGGCAAAAATCCTTCTGGCAATCGTCATTTTAGTCAAAAAAGAACCTATTTTCAAAATTTCATCGAATTCTGAGAATGGACGTAGCGGAAACTTCGCCCATTCCCCTTTGAAAAACACAATTTTTAAAAAAAATTCAAATTTTTTGGACCTCTGGTTTCCGAGATATCTCAAAAAATATGGTTTTGACCCCCACCTTTGAGGGCTGTTTTCACCCCTTCAGAGTGGATGGTTGCCGATAAAAAAAAATACGTGTCAAATATTTTTCAAAGAACTATAAGCTCCCATAGTTTCATCAAAATCCGATTTTCGCATCTGAATATGTTCCCTTGCAAATACATTAAAAAAATATAGACAAAGATTATACAGGGTGTTTAGCAACAGGTGGGAGAAAAATTAAGGGATGGTTCTCGACGATAATATAAGACGAAAATGAAGAATAAAAAAAATTGCGATTTCGACTTGGTTATTTAGTTATTAACAGTTAAAAATCCGCCTAAAATGCTGCAACACTTCTAACAAAAGTGTACGTTGCGTACGTCACACAGGCGCGCGACAGACTCGTATCAAGTGACAAACGCATCATACCTTGGTTCTCATTTGGGGCCCCAGCAAGGTGAAAATGTTTAAAAGATCGTTGGACGACATTGAACCTACCTACTCGTTAAAATCCACAAGAGCATTTATAATATCCGCCCTATGGAATTATCGAGCAGAAGGGGTCAATGCCCTTTGACTTTTAAACTGTTTTCACACATATCCACAAATTCTTAATCTGCACTGTTCATAACACCGTACATAATACACTGGAACAAACAACACATATGCTCTAGCACTATTTTCAATCCATTCACACGCACTACGAGTTTACAGAGAGTTTACTGAGGGGAATGAGGAGAATGTGAAGAACACATTGGTAATCCTTTAATGTTGAAACACTGCACTTTATTGAACTTGATTTACGTTGCGAGACTCGCTCACAGACGAAACGGACATCTTGAGGTGTTGTGATTTCTGCGAACGGAAATCTTCGACGCGTACGAGAGAAGAATCGTCCCTACAAGCTAAAATCCATATGCACACTGTTTCGAGACAGCTGAAGAGGTCAATGCCAGAGCCAGATCGATAAAACAAATGCCGATCTACAACAGCAACTCCCGCCGATTTACAGCAAACGCGCGCCCAAACATCGCGCGTTACTATACCAATACATTGTGTGTCCTGTTTCCACGAACTTCGCGATTCTTTCTCATTCTGGCTGTGACCGCCAAATATCTCATGTGTGTGCCATTGATCACATCAGCTGTCTCGAATCGGTGTGCATACGGATGCTAGGCTTGTACGGACGATTCTTCTCGCGCGCGTCGAAAATTTCCGTTCGCAGAAATCGCACGACCTCAAGATGTCCGTTTCGTCTGTGAGCGAGTCTCGCAACGTAAATCAAGTTCAATAAAGTGCAGTGTTTCAACATTAAAGGATTACCAGTTCTTTACATTCTCCTCATTCCCCTCAGTAAACTCGTAGTGCGTGTGTATGATATTGAAAATAGTGCTAGAGCATATGTGTGGTTTGTTCCAGTGTATTATGTACGGTGTTATGAACAGTGCAGATTAAGAATTTGTGGATATGTGTGAAAACAGTTTAAAAGTCAAAGGGCATTGACCCCTTCTGCTCGATAATTCCATAGGGCGGATATTATAAATGCTCTTGTGGATTTTAACGAGTAGGTAGGTTCAATGTCGTCCAACGATCTTTTAAACATTTTCACCTCGCTGGGGCCCCAAATGAGAACCAAGGTATGATGCGTTTGTCACTTGATACGAGTCTGTCGCGCGCCTGTGTGACGTACGCAACGTACACTTTTGTTAGAAGTGTTGCAGCATTTTAGGCGGATTTTTAACTGTTAATAACTAAATAACGAAGTCGAAATCGCAATTTTTTTATTCTTCATTTTCGTCTTACATTATCGTCGAGAACCACCCCTTAAATTTTCTCCCACCTGTCGCTAAACACCCTGTATTTACAGTATTCTACAGTATATATGTAATGAGCGTTTATAAGTTAAACAGTGCCCTCATATATCGAATGCGAACATGCAGGATGTGAGAAATGCTGCGATTTTCGCGCGCGCGCGCGAAGCAGCAAACACGGAGCAGCGTATAGTAGCAGCCGTTTTTTCTTGCAGAAAACTTCAAAGAACACAATGGCACAGAAATGAACACCCGATCGCACCCGCAGGTATTACAAAGTCATTACCAAAGTCTTAGAATCATAAAAAAGTGACGGAATCGTTGGTTATCTTTAAATATGAATAACTAAAAAAATGTATACAGTACAAAACTGAATTTCTCTTAAAAGTATATCTTATACTCTTAGGCACCAAAACTTTTATAAAACACAAATCTGTTAGTGTATGAAAATAAGATAACAATTACTAATAGGTGAATTCGTTGAAGAATGAAAGAATTTCAAACTTCCGACAAACTTCAGTGCTTTATGGTGTTACGGATGACGAACAGGTGTTCAATATCATCTCTGGCAGGAACCGTCCTAGATAAACGAACAGAGCCACCCTAGATAAATCTACATAGCCGTTTAGTTTAGTTTAGGGCCCAAACATACGCACGACCAACTGGTCGTTGACAAAATACGAATGTTCACTCAAAGGGTACTGACAAATACCACCTGTCATTGCAGGGGTATATAAGCCCTTGCATTTCTACTCTCGTGGGCTAGTACTGTCGTAATCACGAATCGTGTCGCGTCGTGCTGCATCTCGGAAGTCAACTACCAGTGAGATCGGGCTAAAGTTCCCCTTCGAATCAAAAGTTAACCGTATAGATTCCGCGAGTTCGGTGTAAAATCTATTAGGCAGTGATAATGTTGCTCCGAGACCCCCGCATTGCCAGTGCGTCAACACCGTGCATCTAGTTTAGGTAATACACATCTTCCTTCAATTCTTTCTATTCCAAACTCAATTCATTCGCGACAATTACACAATTGTAACACTAATTCTTATAATCAGAATATATCTGTGTTCTTTGATAATTAACGCAAATTCATTAAACCCATAATTATCGTCCAATATCCGAATCGAGTAATTGAACGTCCCCACACGATACAATCTTACCGCTCGGATTGTATCACTAAATTATACTAGTTACGAGGCTTACTAACTATCCTAACAGCTCCCTGATTTCGCATCAGGTTCGTCTGTGCTTTTATCCAAACTCCTAGCGGCTCCCCAATTTCGCATTGGGTTCGTCCGTGTCGTTCTACAAATTCCTAGCAGCTCCCCGGTTTCGCATCGGGTTCGTCTGCGTTTGACTCCATTCCTAGAGGCTCCCTGACTTCGCGTCAGGTTCGTCCTCGCTGTCTATAATCCTAGCGGCTCCCCAATTCCGCATTGAGTTCGTCCGCGTACCTTTAACTAACAAACTGATACCATATTCCTAGTGCAACAACACTTCGCCGGCCACTCGTGCTGCTCGCGGCCCTTGCTCGTAACAATGGATACATGAATGCGAAAACGAATGATGGGAGATTGTTCCTCAGATATTCAACTAACTCAAGCCACAAAAATTTTACAATTTATGTAAAATTTTAAAAATTGAGTTTTGACCGCTGAAATCGGGAATACAGCCCACTGTGCAACGCGATTACAGTCGACCCGTGTGTGGACGGCCTTTGAGTTTTGTCGCAGGTTGTACTAGCAGGTCCGCAGTGGAACGTCTAACGCATTGAGCCAACCGAGCTGCTGGGAACGTAACAGATATATCCAGATGTAGGTTTGGTGTTGTAGAAATGCTAATCAAGTTGATTTCGGTTTTTAATTATTTCTGTAAAATGGTCAGTGCCCAACAGACTTACAGAATAAATGGAACGTAGTAATTCCAAGGTCAGCTTATTGTTCTTCACGGAAACAACGTCGAAAAAATCGGTTTTTATTTTTTTTCCACTATGGCGCACCAAGTAAAAATAAGGTATCGGTTTCAATTTTTCCGTGGCCACAGAATCAGCTTAAAAATTTAATTATTTTTAAATCTGGACTAGTTTCATCAATAACTTTTGAACAGCTTAACCAATTAAAGATCCCATTATACATATTTGTTCATCATTTCAATGTCTTTCATTTGGTACTGTTCAATACAAGGCTAGATAAATCGAGTCTGGTTGAGTGTAACGTCACTTTATTTATTCCCGGAGGAATTCGTCTTATCACAACACTTGTACAAACTTGAAAGTGTAAACACTACGCGAGCGCGTGGTGTTTCCTTGATAATAAATGCTTTAACTACAGACAGTTCGTTTCTAACACCTTCCCGGAAAGCTCCGCGAAAGTGGAAGTATATTTCTCCGTATTGACCGGTCAATAGACGCTTGTACTAAAACGATGACTCGAAGGATAGATTCCTGTCGTGTATCGGACGATTGATAACGGACTGGTGATCGATCGATCAGCTGGCGGTTAGCCGTCACCTAGGCGCGTTCGATTGGGGGATCGCTAGCGCGATCCGCCAATCGGAGAGCGCTCCGCGGTCGTTAATCGATCATTCTCGATCTCGACGGGCCGGCCAATGACTCCTCCGGCTGATTATCGATCGCAGATCTCGCTGCTGCTGAGCGATTAGCCAATAGCGAGTAGGCGACGGTCGTCGTTACGTTGACGCAGTCGACACACTCAGCCAATCCCGAACAGTACTAACAACGACCAAATCGGACACATCTAGCTCCAGATATGGCTTTTGAAGTTAAAAAAGGTACAGAAATTGAAAAAAATACATCTAAAAAACTGTTCCATACAAAAAATTTTAACCTTGATTTTTGAATTCAGCGGGAGAAAATCCATAAGAAAAGTTTCCTCTCATCAAATGTACATGACATCAATTTCATTTTGTAAATTAGCGTTGCATGCACTGTGAATCTTTCATCGAAATCGATTGATGAGGAAAAATACGACAGGCATTGAAAGAAGTAAAAATTCTTAGATATACACTCCGGGACGAAAAGATAGCACAATTTGAAATTAATATAATTTCTATTTATTCAACATTAGAAAGTCAATTTTTTTATACACATATTTTTAGTGTGTCTGTTTTAATATATACATATATGGATGAAATGAAACGAGCTTCATTAACTTATCTATTGAATAAAGTAGAATTATTAACGAAATGTAGAGGTACAAAATGATAGCACACCTTGAAATATAAAAGAATTAATCGATAAAACTCAATGCTCAATATTTTCTAGGACTTCCATTACAGCTCATTCGGTTTGGTAAATATTTGGTAAATACCGCTGCTCGGTCTGAGTTTTCGAGACATTCTGTAGAGAGTTTTTTCAGTAAAGTCCAACTCCGCCCATACCGTTTTACATATTTCAGAAACCATACCTGGTTTATGACTTCTTTTGAAATATGGGACGCTTGGGTCCCAACGTTTTTACTCAGATACTACTCCAGGATTCCACAGATGTCTCTTTATTATTATTGCAGTCAGGCCCAAGGTTTGTCTCTTTTTGTAAACACGAGCTCCTTGGCCAAGAGGGGTTTGCTAATATTGTTCTCGACGTATAAATGGGGCTATTTAGTCGTATACAGTCTGCTGGTATTTTCTCGAGACCACCCGCATAGGTAAATGACCATAAAATATAACGGTGCGCTCGACTCGCCCCTACCTGAAACAGGAGTGCACGGCGGCCTTTAGCAGCTCATTGTCACGCCAATTTTTATAGCTCTATTCCTTGAAGGGAAAACTTTTAATCACTCTGGCCCCTCATCGAAAACACGTAGAAACAGAATGTGTTTAAATTTTTCAACATTATAAAGTTGATTGTCGAGCTTGAAAAAATTATAATGGCCCAATTCTTTCCGAATCAAACAAAAATAAATGTAGCTCAATCGGACAAACAGTTTCTGACATACAAATTCGTAAGTGAGGCCTGTTTTCGCCTAAATGGCAAAAATTTAAATTTTCGGTAGCCTGCCATTTCTAACCCCCCCCCCCCTATTTTCACACATGGACTACAACATATTTAATTTGTACGAAAAAGTTCCATGCCTATTTGGCATACAATGACCGACGACAATGCACCATCGTGTCGGTGGTGTGCCTGAAAAAACGTTCGAGTCTTTCCACGCGAAATGAAACATCCTTTCCAATTCTCTTTGTTGAACTATCAACCCGATGACATGATGGACTTTCGGGTGATTACAGTAGAAGCATGCGAGTATGCAAGCTCAGTTTAGTAAGTAAAATCTCAGGGGTGGGCCCGACGGAGCACGCGCGGTCCGTAATGCCCCTGGTGGTTCTCATCTGGAGGTTTATGATACGGTAATCGCTATTGAGCAACAACGACCTTCGATGAGCTCGTGTTTACAAAAAAAAGACAAACCTTGGGCGTGACTGCACTAGTAATAAAAAAACATCTGGAATAACAGTCCCACATTTTAAAACAAATGATGAAAACGTTTTGTCGATCTATGGCAATGAAACATATTCTGAAAATTTCGTCAGAATCGGTCGATGTTGGAATGAGCTACAAACGTTCTAAGATGGGGTAAAAATTACAGATTTTCCCGATTTTCCCGTCGTTTTTTCTCGCATCAACCGATTTCGAGGAAACTTTCACAGTGATGCAGTTTGTATCGGTGGAAGAGTTGAAAGCTCGTATTGAAGAGCAACGGGCCAAAGTCAGGATCAAATAAGAAATTTATATAATTCGATACCACGACGATTAAATAATACATTCTGTATTAAACTAATTGAGCTCTAGCTCCCCAAAGAAGTTCAAATCGTACGGTACAATATTAAAAAAGTTAACGTCTTTGTCAAAGAAATTCTGGTCTATCCAATGCGCGGAATTATTATAGATAATTACAAATGTATCGATTACACACTTACCTACTACGAAGAGACGTTTTTCTTCTGCTACGTCTTTTCGCTGACGTGCGAAGTCTGTTTGATTTTGCGTCACCCTTGAATAGCCGCCATGGCGCCGCCGCCGTCAGGTCTTTAGTTTTCCGCGAATTTTCACAATCCATTGTGAATGTAAACTACTGTCACACAACCCTTCGCACTATCGCACAAGTCCACAAACACGTTATGCAAACAAGTCCACAATCGCATGAACGATATCCAACACTTCTGTTCGCGCTGTGTATAAATTTACGAATAACACAGGAAACCGTTTCTTCGACACAAACGGGTTCCTGTCCACACGCAATCTGAGAAAACCTGAGGAAAACAAGGACACATTTCTCCCCCGCAAACCCTGCCAGATGTAACATGAGGCCGGCCACTTGAGAGCCCGGGCCCGCCGTGGGGTATTTGACCATTTAGCGCGCGAAAAGTCAACATTTTTTGTTAGTTGAAAATGACTAAAACTGTTTTCTTGTGTACCCGAATATATATGCGAGTAATCTACAATAATATTTATGCATACACAGTACAATTTAGTAAAAAATAGATACTAGAAAGTAACATATTCTCGTGACCAAGAGAAGTGTCGAAAAACGTGTGTTAAAAAAGTGATCTCTTCACAAATTTAGTATATGGAGATAAACACGTACATGGAAGGATTTTGATTGAATAAACAATTGAAAGTGATATATTATTTAAGAAAAATAATATATATCATGTAATAACTTTTTTTCTCCGCATAACTCCTCCCTAATTTTTCCTCTGTAGACATTGCTTGATACAATCCTTGTGCGGATAGGTGCGGAAACAAAATATATTTAGCTGTTTGTGCGATACATATCGGTATGGGAAGGAGCGACCTAACATAATATGACTGATAATGATGAAATAATTGATCTGTGACGGTAGATACTTGGAAGTAAATGTAGGAGAATGAATGTCACTATTGCTAGAATGTTTAGTTTATGTTATCGGAAGAGTGTCAGTGGCTCACCGAGGAAGAAGAGGCAGCCAGCGGAGCAGCCCGAACAATTTCAATTTTTACGGCAAAGTGAATAAAAATCAATTATATATAAAATGTGTGTATTTGTAACTGACTCACACGTTCCTTTGCGTTTCCCTGCTTTGCTTGCGCGCGAGCACATATTATTCAATAAACGTGTGATTCAATATCTTATTTTCATTACAAACGCAACGAACTTTCGTTCCAACCTAATAATTTATCGTTAAAAAATTATTTCAAAAATAGAACAATAACGAGTGTTTGTGTGCGAAGACGCCGCGCGGCTCGTCAAGCGTGCTTGCAGAGCCCCCTGGCGGACATCTTGCTGCCGAATAATGAAAATTACGCCTCGAAATCGGAAAAGTGGGCCATTTTAGACACCATCCGCACTAGATTGATCTTTTATCTATCGATTGTGACTACATAGGAGTTCCAAATGTGCATTGTCGAGCAATGGTTAGTCCATTACCGAAGCCTTGCGATCCGCCTAGGCACACGTACACGCTGCCCGAACGTGTTTGTGTGCGAAGGCGCAGCACGGTTCGTCAAGCGTGCTTGCAGAGCCCCCTGACGGACATCTTGCTGCCGAATAATGAAAATTACGCCTCGAAATCGAAGTGGGCCATTTTAGACACCATCCGCACTAGATTGATCTTTTATCTATCGATTGTGACTACATAGGAGTTCCAAATGTACATTGTCGAGCAATGGTTAGTCCATTACCGAAGCCTTGCGATCCGCCTAGGCACACGTACACGCTGCCCGAGCGTGTTTGTGTGCGAAGGCGCAGCACGGTTCGTCAAGCGTGCTTGCAGAGCCCCCTGACGGACATCTTGCTGCCGAATAATGAAAATTACGCCTCGAAATCGGAAAAATGGGCCATTTTAGACACCATCCGCACTAGATTGATCTTTTATCTATCGATTGTGACTACATAGGAGTTCCAAATGTAGATTGTCGAGCAATGGTTAGTCAATTACCGAAGCCTTGCGATCCGCCTAGGCACACGTACACGCTGCCGAAGCGTTTCTGTGTGCGAGGGCGCCGCGCGGTCAGTGTTGGGATCTGGTACCGGAAAACTCGCGCATGCGCGGCAAATCCAGGATTGTATGTGCGTATGTCCCCTCCCTATCCCCAAAATAAAGGAAGAGAGTAAGTATATTATAGATATATACACTATTAGAATATATTTACATATTATATGTACATACACATCAAATTAAATATGACATACGCATGTTAAACGCTCATATTTGAAAATCTAAGAAAAAAAGATTTTGCGAAGCTATGCGGGGCGACCATGGTACCCGAATTTGTACTTCCGTGACGCTACAATCGTGGCGCATGCGCGAGAATTCCGGGACGAGTTCCCAGCACTGGTGCCTAGTGGCTGCATCGTCGGACCGTCATTCTGATTTCGACAGTCGAAAAGGTAAGTAGTATCAAAACCTCTCTTCCTTCCAATCCAGAATATCTGGCCCATAGTTTTTGTTTATTTTTCACTTTTGAGTTGTCATTGAGTGTGTTTGATTTATTTGTTGTTTTTTCAGATGGATTCGTTCTCGCACCTCTCACTTGCAACGTCATCGTCACGGTCATCGTCACCGTCACAGCCATCGCCAACCTCGACGGCGGTAGCGGCAGCAGACGCCGTGCGACGTGCGACGTGCAACGGCGGCCCTTGAGGCAGCCAAAGAGGAGGCCCGCGTTATTCAGGCTCGCATTGAGAGTCAGATGGCGGTCCTAGAAGCGGCACAAGAGAGGGCCTGCAAATTCGCGGCCCTCCAAGGTGGAACAGGAATTGCCACGACGGCCCCGGCAGCAAACCCGCCAAGCGTCCTGCTACGAAGATTCGTAGCAAGGTACCCGCCAGCGGCTCCAGCAGCAGCCCCGCCGTTGTTCCCGTCAGCGGATCCGGCGAGATTGAAGAACCGGAATCTATCAATGCGCGTGCCTTATACGTGCCGATATTCGTTTCGATAATTAATAATGACGGTGTTCTTATTTTATTTTTATCGGAAATTAATTCTGAAACGCGGGCCGATATTATTGTTTCCGGGACCGTTCCGACCCTTTCGAGCGGTTCCTGTTCCAGTTTCCCGGTTTTCGTTCGCATTTTTCGCACTCTCTGACCGTGATGCCTTGTTCCCCGCACCCATAGCAGTGAATAGTTCGCTTGGCTTTACAATGTCGCGCGCGGTGACCCGGTTTTTGGCAATTCCAACATTTGCCTCTTTCCAACGGTTCGTCTTCCGCTGGTCTTACTGCACACCCGGTATTTTTCGTGGTGTGTTTCCCGCGAGATTTGTTCGATTTCCCGCCTGAACGCGACCCTTTGCCACTCTGTTCGGTGGATTCCCCCTCGCGCTCCTCGTCATCGCTACTATCGTACCATTCGGCTACGGCGTTTGCCGATTCGTATCCGCGGAATTTATTCTGCTTTTCGTGCTCGGAATTTCTCGGTAATTTCTTATACTTGGCGGCATTGTATGCAAAATATCTATTGGCAATGTGCGGCGAACGGTAATAATCCGCGTTACCCGGTGAAACGTTACTTTCCGCCTCCCGCAATGATTGTTCTAATTCTTTCATTGTGGTGGTGTTATCTATCGAAATTGCGTTACGCAGTTTTTCCCGCGCGTTCCAGAATACTCTCTTAACGCATTTGGCCTTAGTCCATGGTGTCTCTAATCTATTCATCATGGCTTCCATGCACGCGATATAATCTCTCGTTGGTTCATCGGGACCTTGTTTCCGGACTCGTAAATCATGTTCTAGCAATTCTTGGTAATCGGGGTCGAAAAAGTTTTCTCGCCATTGCTGTTTGAAATCCTCCCACGAAGTGAATGTTCCCCTATTTTTATACCATAATGCGACTGTATCGGACAGGCATACCGGTAGGCAGCGTAAAAGATCGGCATCGTGCAAATTTGAGCTGGCTCTCAGGTCTGCTAACCGGGAGAGGAACGCTTCAGGATCCTCGTCCGGTTTACCCGAAAATTTTAGCCGCCATTTTCTAATTATATCAAACGGTGCCGTTGAGTTCGGTCTTTCCTCTGGGGACGGTGGTCTACCGTCACCTTCCGCTTTTACTGCTCTACCTGATGTGCCTGCCGCGGCGGGGCGGCGGGGTGTCGGAACAGGCAACCTAAGTAGTGATCTTTCACTATCGTTCCTCTCCCTTTCCCTCCACCCCGCGAAGGGTGGACGGTTGGTTCGAGGATCGTTGGACCCCCCCTCCCCGGGATCTATATCACAATCATTGTAAACCGAAATATCGTCTCTTTCCATTTCGAGACACCCGGTATTTCTCGGTACGACCTACAGCGGTTTGTTTTTCTACCCGCGATACCGAATTCTCAAGTCCTTCGACCGCGCTGTGTTTACTTCGCGCGTCCGGACTCTCTCTCTCCCTCTCGGTAGAGGTTCTCGATTCGATCGCGCAGCACGTTGTTACTAAGCCGTTCGAAATTCCTCGTCTTTGTTCCCGACCAATGTTATTATTTCACGAATGGTTTGCCTTACCATACAGTATCCTAACACGAAACTATTTGTCCCCCGGGATTATACTAACGACCTTGTGAAAAAAAATTTTCAAACTGGAACGGACAAACACGAAATTTACGTACGGAATTTTGGACTAGGCCACGAAATTTTCGCCCAGCACCGAAACGTACACTCCCCGTACACGGGATTACACAATACTACACAATACAAGTAACAAGAGATCAGGTAAAATTCAAATTTTCACAAAAAAATATGACACAAAATAAAACAGAAGAACGAGAAATGCGTCGCGCTGGCTCTCGAAAATCTTCCGTTATTAGGTTGAGCGTGGTTTCCGTCGGAAAGGATAGTCTCTTCGCACGCGCACGATTCTCTCGATTCGTCGCCCGTCGGACCGCGATTTCCTTCGCTTTTACACGCGCGTCGCACCGTAATTTACCTGCGAGAGTCGTCCGTTATCCCTGCGCCTCTCTCTGTTCTCGGGAAAAACCCTTGCGAGAGAGAGGTCCCTGTTCGGGCGCCAATTTGTGACGTTGTCCCCTTTTCGCTCGGTTGTATGGCCGGCGAAAACGGTCAACACCCGAGAATTTACAGCCACTGAGGACGGGCCGTGCGCGGCCGCGCGGACACGGTCCTCTCGGGACAAACGATTGACAAGAAGACTCGACTTTTGCACTAAATTGTTGTTCGGGCGCCAGGTACACGGAAGTACCACACTAATGATCACCAAGGGCCCGTGTTCGAAGAAGTCGAACACGAGCTTCGAATCGTCCCGTAACCGTAGGCGGAATTTGACGAAGCGGACAGCCAGGAGTTCGGACACAGGAAATAACGGGGACAGCCCTCACGGCAGGGCGGATCTCGCAGGTCGGAAATAAATGCGACAGTTTGGGCTCGAATGAATTTATTCGGTGTCGATCGTAAAATTACAGGTGGGCGGCCACGTGACCGCGACCCGGGAGCCCGCGCTCCTAGTACAAGCTAGCGATTGATGGTCGATCGCGGAGCGCGTTAGTCGATTTTCCAACTATCACGAGAGTACGGTACGACGGTACAAAGCAAGTCTCACGAGAGACGGAATTTCGCGAGGCGCAGATGGACGGCGCGACGTCTACGGACCGTCGCGAGATTGACGAGCGCGGTACACAATGCGTTTCCGAATTTATTAACGCCGAGACTATCTCTTTTTCCGACGCGGCTCCTTGAGGAAGACTTCCGACTACTCGAAGGGGAAACTGCTCTATCAGACTCAAAGCGTCCTCGGAAGGAACGCGAGATTACGGCACGAGGCGCCACGCGCCTCGGCACACACCAAAATATCGAGGACGACACGTGTTCGTCTCGTCCTCGCACGAAATTACGAGCCAGCACTAATAATGGGAACCGAGAATCACTGTTCGACTTACCGTGACCGGAATTCGCCTGTCGTCTTTCTTCCGTCAGGCCGGAACTCTTGCCTTCGACCGGATTCCTTCGTTACCGGAATTTAGCGCGAAGCTAAGCCACCCGCGCCGCGTTACTCGTCGGTTCTTCGGAACTCGGAATTGGTATTATAGAATCGAGACTCGGAAATTGCGACTTGCTCCTTCATCAACCAGCGCGACAGTGATCCTTCGGTGCGCATCGACGGATCGTATCGATTCTCGGTCTCCCCACTCCTTTCGTCCTACCGAAATTCCCTATGGGCGCACCCGCAACGCAACTAGACGTAGTCGCAGGATCGAACCTTCGGAACAGGTCTTCGGGCCCACGACCTTTTAATCACTAATTCACGATCGCCACGGACGACCGGGGAGGACACTTCCTCCCAGGTGCTCCCCCGCACCACCCATGCCGGGGTCGATTGTAGGCGGGATGAGACGACGGCGGGACCACCAAAATATTCGATCTTCGGAAATTGCGACCCCATCGTCCCACGTCGTCGCCTCCGGGTTGATCGGCCCGTGTGCGGTGGTGCCCTTTTGCACCTCACCAGATCTGGAAGGGTTGTTCCCTTTTGGCCAGTATTTTCTCTTCCGGTTGATCCTACGATGCGGGGCGCCGTTTCGGTGATCGTCGCCCTACAGGCACGCTCCTGCAATTCGCCACTCTCGGCGCGTGCAACAGATGGCATTAGTGTCGATCTTGCACGGAAATCTCTTCCTCAAGGAATGCTCTATTCTGCGGGTGGTCTTTGCTATTACCCATGGTCGGTCCGGTCCATTCATTACGCGGTTGTTTGACCGTTTCTCAAACGGAGAAGTGACGTCGCAGGCTTGCAACGTCACAACTCCCCCCCCCTTAAAGTGGACCGGACTGACCGGTCACAGTCGACTTTGTGATTCCCGGCTCGCAGATTTTGAGCAGTCCCCTCGGAAGTGCAACCTTCACAAAACAAGCCGTCACCGCTATACAAGCCCACACTCAACCCTTACCTTCACCATTGATCTCTGTTCTTGTCAACGCGTGCCCCTTGTCCAGTGGTCGTATCCCTGCTGTACCTAGTTTCGGACGAGACTCACACATTTCTACACTAATGGTGGGGGAAGGTTCGCTACGCTTGATAAGAAAACACACGAGATTTTTGCCTACTGGGCGGTATTACAATTTTTATTCTGCGGAAACTCGGCAGTTACAACCTCCTCCCTTCCTGGTCGCTTGCTTACGGAATTTTCTATTACGACCGGAATCAAACTCTGGGCCTTTTGTCTCGGGTTGATTACCCCTATGTTTCAGACTTGGCCCCTAAATGGCAACGGAAATGACTCTATGCACGGGCGTTCTTCACCCGGAATGCTAACAAAATACGAAACTCGTTTTATGCACGGGCGTTCTTCACCCGGATTGAATGACGAAATAAACGGAATTTGGATTCAACTGCCCCTGAGGGATACCCAACGGAATTTCAGGTCCCTCGGTCGAGAGTGCGGAACTGCGGTTGTCGTGTTATTATTTCTCGTACTGTCGCCTTGGAGCCCCTATCTTCGCCCGGTATTCTTCGTTCATTCTCCTCCAATACTCGGCACAATTTGGGCAGGTCCTTACCGATACCTCCTGTCGGCCACAGCGGAAGCAATGCAGTTCGGGCTTGTTAGGGCACCTACTGCGATTGTGTCCGTACTTGCCGCAATTCCAGCAGGCGTCCGGACTCTTAGCCTTGCTGGTGGCTTCCTTTCCTGGGAGTGTCTTCGGTACCTCCCCTCCTTGTTGCGTCTGTGGTGGCTTCTCTCTGCGTACCCCTGGGTGGACCGTCATTAGGCCATGTATCGGGTCCATGATCGTGTATGACCTCGTGGCCTGCTTCGGCTGCTCCTTTGGCTCGGCTGGCGTATCTACCGGTAACGTCTTGGGCGGATCGAGGAGGTGCTTCCTCAGCCCCCGTATTCGCTGGAATATCCTCTCAAATGCCTGTCCGATTCTGTCCTCATCGGATGGCTCCTCGGGTACCACCACGAGAGCGGGCCCTACCGCTTCCTCGCGGCCTTCCTCGTCCCCTACGGATGGGCTGGGTAGTGCCTCTTTCACCGGCTCCGCTGGTCCCATCGGAACTGGAAGACGTAGAACGTCTTCGCCTAGTGGCCCTAGCAGGTCGGCCACGGGTTGGCTGGGTATCGCCTCTCGTACCGGTTCCGCTGGCCGTATCGGGATTGGCAGACGTAAATCGTCTTCTCCTAGTGGCCCTAGTAGGTCGGCGACTCTGGTCTCCTCCGCTGTTATCTGATGCAGTTTCCGAATTCTCCTCTGCAGCCTCTGGACTGTGTCTTCGATTATCACCAGATCGAGGTCGAGGAGCTGGTACTGTTCCTCCACTTTCGGATCGACTCCGAATTTCTGCATCTGTAATATTCCGGACTGAATTGTCGGGCTGTTCCTCCGAGCTCTGTTGCGGAGGAGTGTACGTTTTGATGTCCGATACGTGGGTCTTCCCGACCTCTTTTCCATCTAACGTGGTTAGTCGATAAACCACGGACGATAATTTTTCCGCAATTTTGAAGGGTCCCGCGAATTTTGGACACAGTTTTGCCGCAACATTTTGGGCGGCTGACGATAATACCCTGTTCCGTCGTAATACTAATTCCCCTATTTCGAATCGTACATTCCTATGCCGCAGATTGTAATGCTTTGATTGCGATTCGTACGCTCTATCCAAGTTTTCCGCCACCCAATGTCGTAACGTCGCAAGATGTGAAATTCTATCTTTCCATTCCCCGGAATTTGTGGCCTCTAGGTCCACCGATGGTTCTACTTCCGCTCGTCGACAAGCGGAAGGCCTAGGTTCTCGTCCGAAATTTAGGAATGCTGGGGATGCTTGGAGTACTGTATGGTACGCGGTATTATAGGCAAACCGAAATTTTGGGATATTTACGTCCCAGTCCCTATGATCTTTACCGATATAAGCTACAATCATCGTTTTCAAAATCCTGTTTACCCTCTCCACGGGATTAGCTTGAGGGTGATACGGAGGCGTCGTTGCGATCGTTATTCCGTAATCTTTTGCTAATTCGTGAATAGTTTTGTTAACGAACTCGGTACCATTGTCCGTAAGTAGTACCTCGGGAGTTCCCCATCGCGAAAATACCAAATTTTCTAAGGCTTCGGAAATCTTAGCGCCGTTCGCCTTCCTAAGGGGGCAACATTCAACCCATTTTGTGAAGAGATCCTGCATTACGAGAAGATAGGAAAATCCTGCACGACTAGGTGGGAGCGGGCCCATAATATCTGCCGCGACTACCATCCAAGGTGCCGTGATGCGACGTTTTCCCATTAGCCCGGAGGGGAGGGATTGTTCCACCTTCGTAAGTTGGCATGTGGGGCAGCGTCGCACGTACTCTACGACAGTTCGGAACATTCCCGGCCAGAAGTATTTTGCCGCTATCCGGTGGTAGGTCTTTTCCACCCCGAGATGACCCGCTTGTACCTCGTCGTGCGATTCTTTCAGAATCTCTGTTCTCCTATCTGTCGGGATTACTAATTTCCATTCGCAGAGATCTCCTCCCAAAATTTCCGCTATTAATGGGTCGGTCCTACGGTAATACAATTGACCCCCCCTTATTGACCATCCGGGGTGCAGTTCCGGATTTGATTCTACTTCACGAAATTTTCCTTCAAACCAATCTAATCGCGTCGCGGCTGCTATTGGCAGTTCTTCCCCCCCGGTTTTTACCCCTTCGAACATACGAGATAATGCATCTGGCACATTATTCAGCGAGCCTTTTCGGTATTTTATCTCAAAATCATAATTGAGCAGTTGCAACGCCCAGCGTGCCAGTCTGCCTGAAGGGTTCGATAGTTGTCTTAACCACCGTAGGCTGCTGTGATCCGTGATTATCGTGAATCGATAACCTTCCAAATACGGCCGAAATTTCTCCACGGCCCACACGACTGCTAAGCATTCTAATTCCGTCGCGGAATACTTTCGTTCTGCGGAATTTAATGAACGGCTCGCGAACGCGATTACTCTTTCCTCTCCCTCGATCTCCTGTACCAGTACCGCCCCGAGTCCCACCATACTTGCGTCGGTCTGCAGGGTGAACGGGATTTCAAAATGTGGGCACGCTAGGGTTGGCGCGGTTGCAACTAACGACCGTAATTTTTCGAAGGCGGATTGTTGTCCGTCCTTCCACTCCCACGCCCTGCCTTTCCGCAACAGGGTGTTCATAGGCTCCGCTACAGTCGCGAAATCCGGAATGAATCTTCGGTACCACGAAGCCATTCCTAGAAATCGTCTCAACTGTTTTATATTTTGCGGAGCGGGAAAAGACAGGACGGGTGCTATTTTCCCCGCGTCTACTTTCAACCCTTCGCGACTGACTATAAATCCGAGATATTTCACTTCCTCCCTGCAGAACTCGCATTTCTCGGAATTCACGATTAACCCAGCCGATTTGATTTTATCTAAGACTTTTTTAAGCCAGACTAAATGGTCGTCAAATGTCACGGTAGCGATAATTATGTCGTCTAAATATGCGAATGCATGGGGCTCCATTTCCGGTCCTATTAAACGATCCAATAAACGTTGGAACGTTGCCGGTGCCCCCGTGAGTCCGTATGGCATTCTTCGGAATTGAAATAATCCCTTCCCGGGAACCGTGAACGCGGTAATTTCTTTACTACTTTCTTCGAGCGGAATTTGAAAGTATGCCTGGCTGAGATCGAGGGTGGAAATGTATCGTGCCGCGCGTAATTTATCCAGAATGCTTGTCATTATCGGGAGTGGATACGCGTCTTTCTTTGACACTGCATTGACTTTGCGGAAATCTAAACAAAATCGGTATTTACCATTTGGTTTCTTTACCATCACTATGGGGCTTGACCACTCACTTTCTGATGGTTCGATTACCCCTTGTTTTAATAGGGAGTCTACCTCTGCGAAAATCGCTTCTCTTACTTTCGGAGATACGTTGTACGACCTCTGTTTAATTGGTTTATTGTCTCCGACATCAATTTTGTGCGTGGTCAACGTTGTCCACCCCTGTATTTCCGCAAAATCACTGAGTTCTTTATCTAAGAATTCGCGTAACCGCTCTTTTTCCCCATCGACTAAAATTTGTAGGCCGCAGCAGAGTGGTTCGTTCGAATGGGAACCGAACGGAAATTCGACGCTCGGTCGCGAAGCGAAATGCCATGCCGCTTTATGGTACTTGACAACGATACCGAATTTCGCTATTGCATCTATCCCTAACAATAAAGGGTTCACCAAATTGTCGAGAACGCGGACGAGAATTTCCCTGACTTCGCTCCTTATTCTAACTCTTAGTTTTGCCTGTTCCGTTGCCCGATCCACCGCGCCTGTGGCTAAGAGGAAATAACAGGGTTTCTCAGCGACCGAAATTTTTGCCTGATTACCTACCGCCCGAATTACCTCTCTGCTTGCAAACGAGATTGAAGAACCGGAATCTATCAATGCGCGTGCCTTATACGTGCCGATATTCGTTTCGATAATTAATAATGACGGTGTTCTTATTTTATTTTTATCGGAAATTAATTCTGAAACGCGGGCCGATATTATTGTTTCCGGGACCGTTCCGACCCTTTCGAGCGGTTCCTGTTCCAGTTTCCCGGTTTTCGTTCGCATTTTTCGCACTCTCTGACCGTGATGCCTTGTTCCCCGCACCCATAGCAGTGAATAGTTCGCTTGGCTTTACAATGTCGCGCGCGGTGACCCGGTTTTTGGCAATTCCAACATTTGCCTCTTTCCAACGGTTCGTCTTCCGCTGGTCTTACTGCACACCCGGTATTTTTCGTGGTGTGTTTCCCGCGAGATTTGTTCGATTTCCCGCCTGAACGCGACCCTTTGCCACTCTGTTCGGTGGATTCCCCCTCGCGCTCCTCGTCATCGCTACTATCGTACCATTCGGCTACGGCGTTTGCCGATTCGTATCCGCGGAATTTATTCTGCTTTTCGTGCTCGGAATTTCTCGGTAATTTCTTATACTTGGCGGCATTGTATGCAAAATATCTATTGGCAATGTGCGGCGAACGGTAATAATCCGCGTTACCCGGTGAAACGTTACTTTCCGCCTCCCGCAATGATTGTTCTAATTCTTTCATTGTGGTGGTGTTATCTATCGAAATTGCGTTACGCAGTTTTTCCCGCGCGTTCCAGAATACTCTCTTAACGCATTTGGCCTTAGTCCATGGTGTCTCTAATCTATTCATCATGGCTTCCATGCACGCGATATAATCTCTCGTTGGTTCATCGGGACCTTGTTTCCGGACTCGTAAATCATGTTCTAGCAATTCTTGGTAATCGGGGTCGAAAAAGTTTTCTCGCCATTGCTGTTTGAAATCCTCCCACGAAGTGAATGTTCCCCTATTTTTATACCATAATGCGACTGTATCGGACAGGCATACCGGTAGGCAGCGTAAAAGATCGGCATCGTGCAAATTTGAGCTGGCTCTCAGGTCTGCTAACCGGGAGAGGAACGCTTCAGGATCCTCGTCCGGTTTACCCGAAAATTTTAGCCGCCATTTTCTAATTATATCAAACGGTGCCGTTGAGTTCGGTCTTTCCTCTGGGGACGGTGGTCTACCGTCACCTTCCGCTTTTACTGCTCTACCTGATGTGCCTGCCGCGGCGGGGCGGCGGGGTGTCGGAACAGGCAACCTAAGTAGTGATCTTTCACTATCGTTCCTCTCCCTTTCCCTCCACCCCGCGAAGGGTGGACGGTTGGTTCGAGGATCGTTGGACCCCCCCTCCCCGGGATCTATATCACAATCATTGTAAACCGAAATATCGTCTCTTTCCATTTCGAGACACCCGGTATTTCTCGGTACGACCTACAGCGGTTTGTTTTTCTACCCGCGATACCGAATTCTCAAGTCCTTCGACCGCGCTGTGTTTACTTCGCGCGTCCGGACTCTCTCTCTCCCTCTCGGTAGAGGTTCTCGATTCGATCGCGCAGCACGTTGTTACTAAGCCGTTCGAAATTCCTCGTCTTTGTTCCCGACCAATGTTATTATTTCACGAATGGTTTGCCTTACCATACAGTATCCTAACACGAAACTATTTGTCCCCCGGGATTATACTAACGACCTTGTGAAAAAAAATTTTCAAACTGGAACGGACAAACACGAAATTTACGTACGGAATTTTGGACTAGGCCACGAAATTTTCGCCCAGCACCGAAACGTACACTCCCCGTACACGGGATTACACAATACTACACAATACAAGTAACAAGAGATCAGGTAAAATTCAAATTTTCACAAAAAAATATGACACAAAATAAAACAGAAGAACGAGAAATGCGTCGCGCTGGCTCTCGAAAATCTTCCGTTATTAGGTTGAGCGTGGTTTCCGTCGGAAAGGATAGTCTCTTCGCACGCGCACGATTCTCTCGATTCGTCGCCCGTCGGACCGCGATTTCCTTCGCTTTTACACGCGCGTCGCACCGTAATTTACCTGCGAGAGTCGTCCGTTATCCCTGCGCCTCTCTCTGTTCTCGGGAAAAACCCTTGCGAGAGAGAGGTCCCTGTTCGGGCGCCAATTTGTGACGTTGTCCCCTTTTCGCTCGGTTGTATGGCCGGCGAAAACGGTCAACACCCGAGAATTTACAGCCACTGAGGACGGGCCGTGCGCGGCCGCGCGGACACGGTCCTCTCGGGACAAACGATTGACAAGAAGACTCGACTTTTGCACTAAATTGTTGTTCGGGCGCCAGGTACACGGAAGTACCACACTAATGATCACCAAGGGCCCGTGTTCGAAGAAGTCGAACACGAGCTTCGAATCGTCCCGTAACCGTAGGCGGAATTTGACGAAGCGGACAGCCAGGAGTTCGGACACAGGAAATAACGGGGACAGCCCTCACGGCAGGGCGGATCTCGCAGGTCGGAAATAAATGCGACAGTTTGGGCTCGAATGAATTTATTCGGTGTCGATCGTAAAATTACAGGTGGGCGGCCACGTGACCGCGACCCGGGAGCCCGCGCTCCTAGTACAAGCTAGCGATTGATGGTCGATCGCGGAGCGCGTTAGTCGATTTTCCAACTATCACGAGAGTACGGTACGACGGTACAAAGCAAGTCTCACGAGAGACGGAATTTCGCGAGGCGCAGATGGACGGCGCGACGTCTACGGACCGTCGCGAGATTGACGAGCGCGGTACACAATGCGTTTCCGAATTTATTAACGCCGAGACTATCTCTTTTTCCGACGCGGCTCCTTGAGGAAGACTTCCGACTACTCGAAGGGGAAACTGCTCTATCAGACTCAAAGCGTCCTCGGAAGGAACGCGAGATTACGGCACGAGGCGCCACGCGCCTCGGCACACACCAAAATATCGAGGACGACACGTGTTCGTCTCGTCCTCGCACGAAATTACGAGCCAGCACTAATAATGGGAACCGAGAATCACTGTTCGACTTACCGTGACCGGAATTCGCCTGTCGTCTTTCTTCCGTCAGGCCGGAACTCTTGCCTTCGACCGGATTCCTTCGTTACCGGAATTTAGCGCGAAGCTAAGCCACCCGCGCCGCGTTACTCGTCGGTTCTTCGGAACTCGGAATTGGTATTATAGAATCGAGACTCGGAAATTGCGACTTGCTCCTTCATCAACCAGCGCGACAGTGATCCTTCGGTGCGCATCGACGGATCGTATCGATTCTCGGTCTCCCCACTCCTTTCGTCCTACCGAAATTCCCTATGGGCGCACCCGCAACGCAACTAGACGTAGTCGCAGGATCGAACCTTCGGAACAGGTCTTCGGGCCCACGACCTTTTAATCACTAATTCACGATCGCCACGGACGACCGGGGAGGACACATCCTCCCAGGTGCTCCCCCGCACCACCCATGCCGGGGTCGATTGTAGGCGGGATGAGACGACGGCGGGACCACCAAAATATTCGATCTTCGGAAATTGCGACCCCATCGTCCCACGTCGTCGCCTCCGGGTTGATCGGCCCGTGTGCGGTGGTGCCCTTTTGCACCTCACCAGATCTGGAAGGGTTGTTCCCTTTTGGCCAGTATTTTCTCTTCCGGTTGATCCTACGATGCGGGGCGCCGTTTCGGTGATCGTCGCCCTACAGGCACGCTCCTGCAATTCGCCACTCTCGGCGCGTGCAACAGATGGCATTAGTGTCGATCTTGCACGGAAATCTCTTCCTCAAGGAATGCTCTATTCTGCGGGTGGTCTTTGCTATTACCCATGGTCGGTCCGGTCCATTCATTACGCGGTTGTTTGACCGTTTCTCAAACGGAGAAGTGACGTCGCAGGCTTGCAACGTCACAGTACATTGTCGAGCAATGGTTAGTCAATTACCGAAGCCTTGCGATCCGCCTAGGCACACGTACACGCTGCCCGAGCGGCGAGTGCCCCACACTCTCGGTCGAGCACACCGTCACTACGTCATCATCAGCCGTATAGTGACGTCACGCTTGCTGATGAAGCCTGACTTACCGGCAGCATTTACTGATGCAGTGACTGCTGTCCCCGCCGAGATGGTATCTCGTTGGCGCTGTTTACTGATGCAGTGACTGCTGTCACCGCGCAGATGGTACCCCCTTAAGGGTGCCGATCCAACTCGAGCGAGAGTGTGGTGGCACACTCACACACCGCTAGATACTGTATACGTATACGAGGTTGCAAGGGTCCAGCCCGCGTCACTAATCACGTCTCGCTAATGCACATTTGGGGGCCCTACGTAGTCAGAATCGATAGATAAAAGATCAATCTAGCGCTGGAGCTTGCGAAAGTGGTCTACTTTTGCGTTTTCGAGGCGCAATTTACATTATTCGGCAGCCTGATATCCGCCCGGGAGGCTCTGCAGGCACGACACCGTACCGCGCGAGGCACTCACACACTCACCGTTCGGGCAGCGTGTACGTGTGCCTAGGCGCGTTGTGCAAGGGTCCTGCCCGTGACTAATCTCGTCTCGCTAATGCACATTTGGGGACCCTACGTAGTCAGAATCGATAGATAAAAGATTAATCTAGCGCTGGAGCTTGCGAAAGTAGTCTACTTTTGCGTTTTCGAGGCGTAATTTACATTATTCGACAGCTTGATATCCGCCCGGGAGGCTCTGTAAGCCAACGTGATGAAGCCTGACTTACCAGCAACATTTCTGATGCAGTGTCCCGTTGGCGCTGCTGTACTTCTCGACATTCAACTGTAGAAATTTTACCCAGCTCCCCTACTGGACGGAGCTCAAACTAATTTCGAGGTCAAATCTGGATCGGGCCCCTTAAGGGTGCCGGTTCTGGCCGAGCGAGAGTGCGGTGGCGCACTCACACACCGCGAGACAACTGTATACGTACACGAGAATTGCAAGGGTTCGTCTGTTTTCGATTTGAGCCTCTCTAAGGCACATTTGGGGCCCCTACGTGGTCACAATCGCTAGATAAAAGATCAACCACTTGCGCTTGGTGTCGAAAATGCCTGCTTTTGCGTTTTGGAAGCGTAATTTTCATTATTCGGCAGCATGTAGTGGAAAGGCGAGAGCATCGAGCGGCGCGACAGTGCTGCCACTGTCAAGCCACATACATTTTCTTAAATATCGAGAGATTTAGGGTTCTCATAGAAAAAGTCGACACCAAGCGCAATTGCTGGGACACATACAATGTCAATGCAACGTGTATTATGTTAAACTATACATGTTTAAACACACAATTCGAAAACAGACGAAATTTACCCCTAAACGGAGGGTTGAGTAACAAGTGTAGTTCCGGAATTTTTCGCTACGAGTGCTGGTATCTGTTTCCGATAATTCAGTCACTGTAACGGTAAAACAGAGGACGAGAAAAAACATATTACCGGTAAGTTAGGCTTCACCCGTAAACATGACGTCACTATAATGCTCACGATGATGCTGCGTCGGTGTGCTCGAGTGAGAGCGTGTGACACACACTCGCCGCTCGGGCAGCGTGTACGTGTCCCTAGGCGGATCGCAAGGGTTCGGGAAATGACAAACCATTTCTCTATAATGCACATTTGGAACCCCTACGTAGCCTCAATCGCTAGATAAAAGATCAATCTATTGCGCTTGCACCCCAAGGTGGTTGACTTTTACGTTTTCGAAGCGTAATTTTCATTATTCGGTAGCAAGATATCTGTCCAGGAGGCTCTTGCAAGCAGGCTTGACTAACCGATTGCAAGGGTTCGTCTGTTTTCGAACCACGTCTCGTTAATGCACATTTGGCCCCCCTACGTGGTCTCAATCGCTAGATAAAAGATCAATCTGTTGCGCTTGCACCCCAAGGTGGTCGACTTTTACGTTTTCGAAGCGTAATTTTCATTATTCGGCAGCAAGATGTCTGTTCGGGAGGCTCTGCAAGCAGGTGCTTGACTAGCCGTACCGCAAGGTGCACTCACACAGTCACCGCTCGGGCAGCATGTACGTGTGTCTAGGCGGATCGCAAAGGTTCGGGAAATGACAAACCATTTCTCGTCCTTCGCCGCATCCTACACTAGGTATACTATATCTATACCATGCCGTACCTACCTGTACCTGCTATAGCATAGGGCATAGAGCACTGTGGTCGTCACGGGGAGCGAGACGCGCGGGAGGCACGAAAACTAGTTGAACAATAGCCAGCGTTGCCGATCACTGCTTCAAAATATTTCTCGTCCTCCCGCCGCATCTTCCATCGTATCTTCCGCCGTATCTTCCGTCGCATTATAAATTATTGTTATTATTCTATACATCATAAAAATTGATACAATTATTTTAACAATATATTATTAGGCTGGAACGAAAGTTCGTAGCGTTTTTAAATAAAAATTTGAAGATGTAATTAAGATATTTATTCATAGGGGTTCATTGAAGAACACATACATTATAAAAATTGATTGATTTATTGATAGTATATTTAAATATATAGGTATATAGTTTGTACGCGCGCTGGGGAATAGCAGGGGAACGCAAAGTTCACATTTCATAATTTATAATTTATTATAAAAGTTATTTATTATATATAATAATTTATTATTATTTATTGTAAAAGTAAAAATTATACGGGCCGCCTTCTCGGCCTTCGCCGCGCCGCACAGTGGGGTATTTGGCCCGAAAAAGTGGAATAAACTATTGTAGCGTTATTCATAGGCTCAACGTTATAATATTGTAACGAAATCTCTATTTCGCTAAATAAATGAGCACACTTGCAATAACCGTAATACGCTACTTTTCGGAGGAAGGCAACTTATCTCTGGCTAAATCGCTTTTATCGCCTTTGACGTCTTCAACGTCCGCTCTCTCTCGTGTCTGTCTTTCGACTCTCTTTCGTTCCAGCGTCGTTTTTCTAACGACGCTGTAACCAACCTGAATCTTCCAACAATTCTATACAACGGGTATACCGACAGACGCGTAACATTAGTATGCCGGTAGACCCGTAACAATATTATATATCGTTGGATTCGTCTTCAGATCAGCTACAACATTATGAAATCCAAAATACATTTCAGCTTTTAAAAAATCAAATTCACCTCAATTTTTGTAAAAAACAATGTTTTTACAACTTTCATATATTGAAATTTGTAGACGTTCGAATACTGCTCCTCTTTCGTTGGAAACATTTTTTCCTCAGATTATCGAGAACTCATGAAAAAGCGTGGCGATAGTGAAATATTTGCACTATCATAACTTGAAAAATATTTAAGAAAAAATATTTTATTATAGTGTAACGGTCCGATTTCGCTGTGTCCGTAGCTCGGGAGTTCACCAGGGTTCGTGAGAGGTAATCGAATAAAGAGATGGCGAAATCGGGTAAAAGAAACTAAACTTTATTTCGCGTCTGGCGATAATATATGAAACTTAAAACAAAACGAATCAATTTATGCAGGCCGACGAACAAGGCCGCGCGTTTCGCGATAGCGGCGAATAGTGAGGAATAAATTCCGGGTGACCGTCGATCGGTCTCACACGTCGGTTCCCGGCCCGGCCGACGTAGAACTCTCGGTCTGCAATTAAACACAAAAGAATGTACAATATAATCGCGGCGTGGCCGCGGGGTTAAAGAAAACGATCAATCGATCGGACGCTTATATTCTACACGGTACGCGGTACGGTTACTCGGTCGGTTGGCCGCGGATGGCCCGGATGAGCAGGCGGCGCGCGGACGCGGTGTATGACGGGACGAGGCCGCACGGGCCTGCCCGAACTCTCGCTGGATGTAGGATAGAGATGGGACACGGCCGAGGGTCTCGGTTCGGCGTGGCGCGGGCGCCGCGACTCTCTCTTAGAAGCACCTAAAAGATAAGCCACGGATCGCACGTATCTCAGAAGCACCTGAGAGGTTCGTACTCGCCGTTGCCGTGTCGTCTCGAGATCCACCCGCGAGGGATTCGACGCGCGGGCAGGGCCGGAGGCCAGTCGGTCCGTGCTGGACGGTCGGAGAACCGAGTGGTGCCGTAACTCTCTCACAGAAGCACCTGAGGGACGAGTTACGGATGCACGCACCTCAGAAGCGCCTGAGGGTATTCGCGCCCACCACCGCGATGCGACGGGTCCAATCCAGCCCGGATGACGGCGCGGCGATTCCGGGACGTCGAGGATGCGTTGGGGAGTCGTCTCCTGGAGCAAGTGATCCCAGCCTGCGTTCTGGTCGGAGCGTTACCCAGCAGTGCTGTTTGCCCTGAGAAGGACTGGCACGATCCGGTGATCACGAGAGCGGCTCCAGGCGGACTCCGCTTATTCGGTGTTTTTTTTTTTTTTTTTTGAATAACAGAAGGGGGGGAAACCTGTTCCTAGCAGCTTTTGTGCTGCTTTACCAGGATGGCATAATGAAGATAAGAGTATTGGAGTTACCTTATTAAATGTATGACTGCAGATTGCAAGTATTTCAGTAGGGGATAAAAACTTTCAAAATAAATCCCAAATAGAGTTTTCGCCATTTGCGAAGGAGAAGAAAATGTTGTCGTGTAGAGTCATTTTAAATTTTGATTTCTTACTCCGCCAGCAGGCTTTTGGAGTCTACAGAGTAACTGTACGAGATCCGGAATGGGTGGAAGAATGTGTCTGTTTACTATTTATAAGAATAATTGTTCTCCTATACAATACATGCATTATGGAGGTCTAAGGTGGTAGTGGTGCAACGGGAACCTTCTTTTAATCCTGTATGGAATCTCTTGAATTCCATAAGTGCCAGTAGAACGGACAAGGGGATTTTGGTGCACGTCGACCTTGTATTTCTTGATCAATTCTACAGAGAATTCCAGGATGCTGGGAATCTCAAGAAGTTCGTTTAGTATGCATGTGGGTGTTCTGTTTGGGAACCCAGTTATAATTTTCAAAATGCGGGATTGGGTCCTGCTGACAAGAGTAAAATTTGTCTGGGCAGCGGCGATCCATAAGTGAAGCCCATATGTAAGAACCGGTCGGAGACAGACCTTATACAGGGTAAGCCTGAGACCCCTGTTTAAGGGTGAGGCCTGAGAAATCAATTTGTGTAGTGCCCCTGCCGCGGCACGCGTTTTGGTAACTCGATCCAGGATTGCTTCCTTCCATCTCATTTGACGGTCCATGATGATGCCCAGGTATCTAATTTTTTCCTCCCAAGGGATTACGATGTTGTTTATTTCCAGGTTTGGAAAAGAGATAGATCTTCGTAGTGAGAACAGTATTGCCTGAGTTTTGGCCGGGTTTACCAAAAGATTCCATGACTGGAAAAATGAGATGACCTGATCAAGGTAGGTCTGCAAGTAGTGGATGGCTATCCGAGGGGCCTTATGGGGAGTAAACAACAGCGTATCATCTGCATCCATTGCGAGTTGCGCATTTTTACTCTTGGGTATGTCGTTGACATAGATGTTAAAGAGGGTGGGCCCAAGGATGGAACCCTGGGGCACCCCTGCCTCAATATCATAGGTAGGCGAGGTACAGCCATTTATAGTAACGAATAGCTTCCTGTCTGACAGATAGCTAATTAATAATTTTAATATTTGTTGGTCGAAACCCACTACCCCTAACTTTAGAATTAGACCCTTGTGCCATACAGTGTCAAATGCCTTGGTCAGGTCAAGGAAAACAGCTGGGACACTGCGACGAATGTTGACTTGGTGAGTAACCAGCTGGGAAAATCTCACCAATTGGTGGATGGTAGAATGCTGCGACCGAAAACCAAATTGCTGATCAATTATTATCTCTTTTTGTTGGAGAAATGCATGGAGGTGTTTTTGGATGCACCTCTCTAGAAGCTTACCCAGAATGGGGAGCAGACTTATTGGCCTATAGCTGTCGGCGAGCTTATGGTCCTTCCCAGGCTTGGGGACAGGCACTATCCTGGCTATCTTCCAGTTGTCAGGGAAGTACGCTAAATTGTAGCATGCATTAAAGATGTAAAACATTTGCATAACTACCTTGCGGCCAGCATGTTTGAGCATGGTGGCAGAAACATTATCGTGCCCAGGGGCTTTATTATTGTTTAAATGTCTGATGGCGTCCGCAATTTCAGACGGGGTAGCAAGAATCTGTCTCGTAGAGAGGTTAAGAGGTGTAGCCAGTACTTTTTGAAAGTGGTCGTCAACCAGCTGTTTATAGGGTGATTTCCCATAATCAGCGCTAGCAAAGGCGCTGGCGAAAAAAGCTGCAAAGGTATCTGCCTTCTCCTTATCCAAGATTATTGGTGATGGGGCAGTAGTTGACAAAAGTGGAGGGAACTTAGTTCGAGTACCAGTGATGATTTTGAAATTCCGCCAGAAGGTCGGATCAGACTTTCTGATCTTGGCAAGATTTGATCTTAATAGCTCCTGCTTATAGTTGCTCGCCCTTTTCTTAATTTCTTTGGAAAGGTGCCTAATTTGATCAGCGAAAAGCCCACAGCCAGTTCTCTGCAGGTCTCTGCGAATTTTCCTCCTCCAGCGGACCAGGGCTGACAGAAGAGGATCGTCCGGAAGATACGGACGGGTGGATTTCTCCTTATAAAGTGAGGCCTTTTTGAGGCAAGCCGAGAGAAAGGAACCGATGGTTCCGATCGAAGCGTCTACTGCAGTTTTACTGTCCAGATGGCCAGTGAGGTGAAATTTGTTTGTGAGGCGGTTGTACTCTTCCCAGTCATATGTGACTTGAATGCTCGGAGAAAACAGTGCGGCTTCCTTCGGGTCAAGGAGGACCGGACTATGGTCTACTGGTAGCTGTTCAATCAACGAGCAGTCAAAATCATACGAGACATCGACGAGGAACAAGTCAATGGTGGAGGAAGATCTGTTGTTCCTACGATACGTGGGCAGAGCCGGAGCGAAGAGACGATATTTAGCTTTTATCATGTGGTTGTATAAATTTGTGCCACTGCTGTTTGCCATTTTGTTGCCCCATGCAGAGTGTCTGGCATTAAAATCGCCGCCAACGATGTACGGATATCTCAGGCGAGAGAATATATTCAGAAGATTAGAACTTAGCGTGATCCTAGGAGGAATATAGGCCGCGACCACAGTCAAGCCGGGAGAAGTTAGTCTGATGTGAACTATATCGATCCCTTCACAGTGAGGAAAATCAACAATATTAAAATCCAAGGAATTTTGAACAAGTATAGCCACTCCCCCTCCTCTTCTGAGTGGGCTGTTTGTAGGCCGATCTGCACGGACTACTTTATAGCCGGTCATAAAGAAATTTTGCTCTGGTCTAAGCCAGGTTTCAGTGAGGATCGCGATGTTTATGTTGTTCTGCTGAAGGTACAGAGCAACATCAGTCTGCTTGTGTAGGACGGAATTTACATTCCATAAGAGAATTTTGGGGTATTTAACACCTATGAAAGTGAAGCAGAAACTTGCATGAATGCAGCAAACTGCTCTGACTCAGTTCTGCATTGTTTCAATTTACCCAACAACTCCTTGGCAGCGGCAAGAATTTTCCCAACGTTACATATTGTTGCAATTTCCCTAAATATCATCATCGTCTCCTCGATCGGGGAGATAGATGGTTTATTATTCTGATACTGGTAGCCATGGGTGGCTGAATCAGGAATCTTGCTACTTGTTGTTTCAAGGGGCGGGTCCCTTTCTGGAGCTAGGGCTCTGCTGTACGATACCCTGGGGCGGAGAACTGCGGTGTCTACAGACCTGTGAGGGCCTTTCGTAGGCGACGGAAGGAACTGTTGCGGAATAGCTAATTGTGAAGGTTTTTTTGAGCGCTTTTCAAGATAATTTTGCAAGGCTGGGCATTTTGAGTAATTTGCCGTATGTTCGCCATTGCAATTTGCGCAGATAGGCTTGTCGACCATGTCCAGCTGGCAATCAGAGGAGAGGTGTGAACCAGCACATTTAACACACTTCGGCTTATGGCCACAGTTTAGAGAAGAGTGTCCGAAGGACTGACACCTGTAACATTGGGAATAGTTGACCCTTGACTGGAATTTATCCCAGTAGACTCTGGTATAAAAAAGGTGGGCCACCTTCCTGACCTTGTTCAGAGTTACCCCATTAGGGAATGTAACCTTGTATATACAATAAGGAGAGTCTAAATTTCTCTTGCCGCCGATAGGTATGCAGGAAACTGGGTTAAGTTCGTGAGTTTTGATTTCCTCCATAAGTTCATTTGTGTCCATGCGAGGGAGCCCCTTCAACGTGGCAGAGAGAACCTTATCAGAGTTTACCGTAAAGGTATGGAACGGATGACTAGCATCCTCTAGATGCTTTCGCAAATCTCGGAAGTGTTCCAGAGAATTTAGCTGAACCCGGACCCGCGTACCCAGGAATTTCAATTTGAAATCTCGCCCGTATGCTTCGACTAGCGATTTTGTGAGACGCGGCATATTGCCATCGAAATTTGAAATATAAAGAGGAGGAGGCTTGGAGACCTCTCTCTTGGTGAAGGTATCGTTAGTGTCATGTTTAGCATTTATGTCTGCAGGATTTTTTGCGTTCGTTTGTCGGTTATTTGCCGACGTTGAAGGTAAATCCCGGAGGGATGGGCCACCATGCCGAATATTTGGCTTAAGCGAAGGAGAGTTATCCTGTTCTCCCCTAAAAGAGCTGAGAACGCTGAAGCGATTTGAGACTTTAACCGCAGGGATTCCCCCTGGGTTGGGAACCCCTGTCATATTCGAACCCTGAGCAATAACGGTCGAGGAAGAGTCGTTGCCGTCGGTCAACTTTGTTTTCTTCGCCACAGGCGATAGCTGAGATTGTTTACTCGGCGGTGTCCGATTGTAGGACAACAGATCGCTTACTAAAGGTGCCCCTGACCCAACGTCAGGAAGAGACACTGAATTTAGACTGAGTGGAATAGAAATTGGGATACCCGCATTGAGATTTCCCTCTGCAAACACAAGAGGGGAGGTAGAGTCGTCCCGAGGAGAATTTACTATTGCTGGAACACCAGCGTCGGTAGTTTCTATCAAAGAGATCCACTGGTTACTAGAAACCGCAGGGGAACTCCCCAAGAGAAAATCGAGTGGAGGGTCAAACTCAGTGACAGCTTCTTTATCAGGCTGCGCGACTAGAGGCTCAGAAGTTGCTCTGTGCAGAACTGAGAAATTTGGCAATTCCGTTGCCGCTAGCGGTAGGATAATTGGTTGTGCTGAGCACTTACCATGTTGAGAATTTTTAGATCCCCCTGCGGCCGGAATGGCGGTATCCGTGCCAAGGGCTTCGATGACAGGAAGCGACGGCTTCCGAGACACAATCTGCACTTTCTCGACTTTTGACACCGTCGAGAGAACTGAACCCGGTGTGAATTTCCGATTTACTCCACTGTTAATCAGTGGAGTTCTCTTAAAATCAACAGCTTTTCGCCTCACATGCGGACGCTTATTAAGAGCTCCCGGGGGGCGGTTTTCCGCCACAATCCCGAGAAGAGAAATCAAGCCACGGTATGGCCACCTGAACGCGCGAACGCGACGGAAACGAATTTACTCCGTGAACAACTCCGCACAATGAAGCAGCAATACGAATTTGGAAAAGCGATCGATCATACGAGGCGCTAACAGAGAGAAACCAAGATGTAAACAGAGAAGAACTCGACAGAGAGACGTCCGTACGCGACGGACGACACAGAGCGAATGTGTGAGAGACGACTCCGCTTATTCGGTGTTTCAGTGCGACTTATATAGTCCGCGAAAGCGCGGACCATGGAGAGTGCTCCTCGTGTTCGGGCGGCGGCGTAGCTCCCTGATTGGCGCGCGCCTGGTCTCGGCGATGATTGGCGCGCGCTCGTGTCGAGAACGTCTATAAATATATGTCGCGCGCGGTATCTCCCCATTCACGCGTTGCTTACGCGACGAGGTGAGGCCTCGTCGCAATAGTGTTTTGGAAAGCTCTCAAAACAAGCTACAAGAATATGCAATAAAAAGTAGGGGTTTCTATTTAAGAAATTGAAGATGACCTTCATGTGATTGTCAAACGACTATCCAAGGCCAAATCAATGACACCATTTTATGTGCCCCGTGAAACCATACAAATTTTGTCTGAAACATTTTTCTCCAAAATGCTTCATTTTCGAGATATACGTCTGTTTCACTTTACATGACTCACCCGGTATATTATAAGAACATTTAAAAATTATTACCCATTAATTTTCATCCGAAAATACATAAGAAATTTCTTCCTCAGATAATGATTCTTCTTCGTTTGAGGCCAAGCGTAGCCGAACGTACAGGCGTACGCAAAACGCTGTTAAACGCTTAATACTAAATAGGCTTAATACTAATTACTTACGTTAATACTAACGCTTAATACTAATGTAAAGGGGTCCGGTTTTCCGTATACGGTCTCCTGGTCGTGGTGTCCCTCATTGCTGAATAGCTCGCCGAGCCAGGGTCCTACACGGCGAGGAACGTATTCGATGCGAGGAGTGGGGTCGTAGCGGGGTAAATAAGTGACGAGACAAGTGTTTTGTGACACAACAGTGCCCGCTGCCTTGGAACGCGTAAGATGCGAGTTTTGTAGAGTGTCTCCGGACGCGGTGCGCGGTCTCGAGGATACGGTACCCGTATAGAGTGATCGAACGCGGTGGTGCTACTTGGAACGGTAGAAGGTGGAGGACGGATTCGAGGCGAGCGGGAAACAAAGCTTGATCGTGGCTATCGCCGTGATCACCCTTCCTAGGCCGGGTTTCGACGGGTCCCCGACGTCGGGTTTCCTCCGGACGGTCCTTGGGTGAGTTTCGACAAGGTGACGCACCTAGTTTTACTCAACCGTCCTCGTGCACGACTCGTCTCACGAGGTGCAGGCGACACGCCGTGCGTTCTGGACTCGCTAGGCGGTTCTTCGGTGAAGTTGAAGGGTGACGCACCTCTTCTCGTTCATCCGGTCTCGCCGACGACTCGTCGTACGAGACTACCGGTGACGCACCGGAGTATCTACGGCAGAACATGGTTCTCACCGGTGGGATGCAGGTTGCAGGACAGGGGTTCGAAGAATTTGAAAGGTGACGCACCGCTTCTCGTTCTGTCGATCTCGTAGACGACGCGTCTTACGAAATATACCGGTGACGCACCGGGGTAGCTATGGCGGAACACGGTTCTCTCCGGTAGGGTGCAGGTTGGAGGACGGGGGTCCGAAGAACTTGAAGGGTGACGCACCGCTTCTCGTTCTGTCGATCTCGTAGACGACGCGTCTTACGAAATATACCGGTGACGCACCGGGGGTTGCCGGAGGAGCACGGCTCGCTCTGGAGGAAGTTTCAGGACGGGAGGTTCCTCGGCGGAGTCGTAGGGTGACGCACCACTTCCTATCCGTCGGTTTTCGGAGACGACGCGGCTCGCGAAAAGTTACCGGTGACTCACCGGATGTTTCCCTCAATGGAACACGGTTCTCACCAGGGTGAACCAGGGTGCCGTGTAGACAAGGGGTCTGCACCGCAGACGAGCCCGTAGTCGACGGTCGGAAACTAGGATATCGGGTGCTTGTAGAATACTTACAGCTGGATAACAGGAATGATCTGGCTCTCAGGAAATTCGCTGGTAAACTCCGGTGTTTCCAGCTGATTTCGGGCGCCTTTTATAGGAATATTTTGGTGGCGAGGGGCGGTGGTGCGGCGAGGAAATTAGGTGGTGACGTATCCCTTTTTCTATTTCGTATTTTGAATTTTGGTTTTGAGTTCCCGCTGGGATACGTCCCTAGGTGCGGAAACGGCGCGGTACGGGCGGTGTTATTGTTGTGACAGGAACGCTGGTGGTACGTTATGCGATTCAGGATCGCGTGTACGGCGGGCGGAGGTTTGACAGGGGTTTACCTCGTAACAGATATGCAGTATGCAGGTCTGTTACAGGCTATAAAATTTGAATTCGTACATATTCGGATTTAAACTTTGTTGGCTTATAATCACGAATCTTTACCGAATGTAATGACACCAAAAAGAGCACTTAATATCGCTTTATACTATAACAAAATTGTCAATAAAGTTTTGTAATTTTTAAAAAACTTACAGAATGATTAATAATATTCAAATATTAATAACTATACTAATTCAGATGATAACAAAATAAAATCTATGCGAAAGTGCTCTATATACCTACCTGAACAACTTTTGTATTACAAGAATTTACAGAATTTTCCTTCAAACACTTCAAAATCGCCAATGAACAGACGCTGTCTTAGAGACTGTTTAAGAACGCCAAGCGCGCCTTAAAATCTCCCGACTTTCGATGAAGTTAACTACTTCACGGGTGTACAAATAGAAAAAATAATATTGCAGCCTTATTATTCAGACATGTAACTACAACGAACAACAAAAATTTTATACCATATGCAAAAATTTAGAAATCTAATTTTTTCCACTTTTTCGAGCCAAATACCCCACTGTGCGCCGCGCCGCGCCGCGCCGCACCGTGGGAACGTTGGACCAAACTCGATTCAAAATCAAAGAACTTTCGATAGAAATGAGGTAGAGCGATGAAATTTTTTTTACATTAAAGCTCAAACTTTGCAGAATATGGGAAAAATAGGGAGATTATGGTACGAACGTTTATTGACCTTGAAACATTCGTTAAACTTGTACAATTTCAAGAAAATGTGGTTTCTCCGTTACTACGCGCGGAAAACTTGTAGAATTTCAAGAAAATGTGGTTTCTCCGTTACTAAGTTACTTACTAAAACATAAGGTGTCACCAGTAGATAAAAAATTCATTGATGAGAAGTAAGTTAAAATGATGAAATACTTACCATACTTCCTGTGTAAATGAAAATATAATTATGAAAAATAGATATGTAATTTAAATTACATTATAGTCACATATAGATCTACGGGAAATGATATCTACACAAAATCTACGGGAAATGATATATAGCATGTTAAAAAAAAATTTTTTCCGCGCGTAGTAGCGGAGAAACCACATTTTCCTGAAATTGTACAAGTTTAACGAATGTTTCAAGGTCAATAAACGTTCGCACCATAATCTCCCTATTTTTCCCATATTCTGCAAAGTTTCAGCTTTAATTTTTAAAAAATTTCATCGCTCTACCTCATTTCTATCGAAAGTTCTTTGATTTTGAATCGAGTTTGGTCCAACGTTCCCACTGTGCGTGCGCGGCGCGGCGGAGGCCGAGGAGGCGGCCCGTATAATTTTTACTTTTACAATAAATTATAATAAATTATATAACAAATACCTTTTATAATAAATTATAAATTATAAAATGTGCACTTTGCGTTCCCCTGCTATTCCCCGGCGCGCGTACAAACTCTATGTATATTTAAATATACTATTAATAAATCAATCAATTTTTATAATGTATGTGTAGGAATATTTTAGGAACTCCTACACCTTGAGTGTGGCGTATCGGGTAAAATAATTTGACTCTAACATTGTAACAGACCTGCATAACGCAGATCTGTTACGAAGCAAACCCCTGTCAAACCTCCACCCGTCGTACACGCGATCCTGAATCGCGTAACGTACCACCGGCGTTCCTGTCACAATAATAACACCGCCCGTACCGCACCAGTCCCGCACCTAGAGACGTATCCCCAACGGGAACCCAAAACCGAAAACCAAAATACGAAATAGAAAAAGGGATACGTCACCACCTAATTTCCTCGCCGCACCACCGCCCCTCGTCGCCAAACTATCCCTATAAAAGGCGCCCGAAATCAACCAAAACCACCGGAGTTTACCAGTGAGTTTCCTGGAAGCCAGAGCATTCCCGTAAACCAGCTGTAAGTATTCTACAAGCACCCGATATCCTAGTTCCCGACCGTCAACTACGGGCTCGTTTGCCGTGCAAACCCCTTGTCAGCGGCACCCTGGTTCACCCTGGTGAGAACCGTGTTCCATCGAGGGAAACATCCGGTGAGTCACCGATAACTTTTCGCGAGCCGCGTCGTCTCCGAAAACCGACGGATAGGAAGTGGTGCGTCACCCTACGACTCCGCCGAGGAACCTCCCGTCCTGAAACTTCCTCCAGAGCGAGCCGTGCTCCTCCGACCCTCCCCGGTGCGTCACCGGTATCTTTCGTACGACGCGTCGTCTACGAGATCGACAGAACGAGAAGCGGTGCGTCACCCTTCAAGTCCGTCGAACCCCGTCCTGCAACCTGCATCCTGCCGGTGAGAATCGTGTTCTGCCGTAGATACCCCGGTGCGTCACCGGTAGCCTCGTACGACGAGTCGTCGACGAGGCCGAATGAACGAGAAGAGGTGCCTCACCCTTCAACTTCACCGAAGAACCGCCTAGCGAGTCCAGAACGCACGGTGTACCGCCTGCGCCTCATGAGACGAGTCGTCCACGAGGACGGTTGAGTGAAAACTAGGTGCGTCACCTGGCCGAAACTCACCCTTGGACCGTCCGGAGGAGACTCGACGATCGGTGTGTCGCCGACGTCGGGGACCCGTCAAAACCCGGCCTAGGAAGGGAGATCACGGCGATAGCCATGATCAAATCCTGTCCCCCGCGCGCCTCGAATCCGTCCTCCACCTGCTACCTCTCCGAGTCGCATCACCGCGTTCGCTCACTCTATACGAGTAACGTATCCTCGAGACCGCGCACCGCGTTCCGCGACACTCTATCAACCGCGTATCTTACGCGTTCTAAGGCAGCGGGCACTATTGTGTCACAAAACACCGGTCTCACTTATTCACCCCGCTACGACCCCGCTCCGCACATCAAACACGTCCCTCGCCGTATAGGACCCTGGCTCGGCGAGCCATTCAGCAACGAGGCACACCACGACCAGGAGACCGCACACGGAAAACCGGACCCGTTACAACATTTCTAATAATTGCACTTTATTAGCTCTTCACAGCTCAGCTCTCGCAACTCGCAACTCGCAACTTCACTCTCTTTCGACTTTGACACTTCTGATCTCTCAGCCCTTGCGTTCGTTCCTTTTATTCAATTTCATTCTTCTCTCTCGCACTGTCATTCTCTCTCTATCAGTCTCGCATCCATTCGGAAAAGTCAGTCGCTCACGTACGCCCTGCGTTTGGCACCCCTAGCCACTTGACGCTTATCGCTAACAAGGAGAGTCCATGGTAGTCGGAATTCGGATTTTCCTGAAACTTGCAGGATTTGAAGATGACGTATCCAAGTGTACTTTAGCAAAGCAGTAGCGCGCGCTTCTCAAGATTTCCCGAGAAAATTTGAAAATCGGTATATACGTGTTCATAAGGAGTTCGCGTTAACCTATGAATATGAAGAGCATTGGCCGAGGGCGCTACGAGAAAGACTGGTAATCAGTAGGTCGCTGGTTCGAGTCTTGCTGTGTCGACATTTTTTTAAAATCTTTTTTTCTGTTTTAATCCTAAAATTGATGAAATCTACCATTAAACAATTATTTTTTAATTAGAAAATGCATGCGGAAAACACACTTCGTTAACATTCATAAAAATTTCTCTGGTATCGCAGAGATTGAATAGTAATTTTTATTTTTGAAATAGAATATTATTTTCTATTTATACCTCCCGGCATCTGCCTGGATAAAACTTCTTTCGTGTTTGCACAAAGCAATTAAGCATGTGTTAACGAAGTGTGTTTTCCGATACAACTCCTGAAAACGGCGTGCTCTTGTACAAACGCTCCGTTTATAGTGTGTGCTAGATGTCGAAAAAATTATTGTTTCCCATGCTTTTACGATGAGTATCATTCTGGGTCGTGTCATACTGACACGTAATTTTTTTATTAATAAAGAATGAGCAAAAAAAGAATAAAGTAAATATAACAATGTATTATTATGTTTGATTTTTTTCAATACCCACAAATAAAAAACATGCATTTTCTATTTAAAAAATAATTGTTTAATGGTAGATTTCATCAATTTTAGGATTAAAACAGAAAAAAAGATTTTAAAAAAATGTCGAGACAGCAAGACTCTAACCAGCGACCTACTGATTACCAATCTTTCTCGTAGCGCCCTCGGCCACTGCGCATCATATTCATACGTTAACGCGAACTCGTTATGAACGCGTATATACCGATTTTCAAATGCAAATTTCTCGGGAAATCTTGAGAAGCGCGCGCTACTGCTTTGCTAAAGTGCACTTGGATACGTCATCTTCAAATCCTGCAAGTTTCAGGAAAATCCGAATTCCGACTACCATGGACTCTCCTTGTAAGACCCAAACACTCTTCTTTCACACCTTGGCCTAATTGGGCCAAACAGACCTCCTTTCATGCAGGACCCAAACACGTTGGCGCCACGCCGTCGCGTCCACAGTCACTCTGAACATTCACACCCCTACATACATATGTGTTATTCAACGACCTATGAATAAATATCTTAATTTCATCTTTGAATTTTTATTTAAAAACGCTACGAACTTTCGTTCCAACCTAATAATTTATTGTTAAATTAATTGTTTCAATTTTTATAATATGCAGGACAATAATAATAACTTATAATGCGGCGGATGATACGGCGGAGGATGCGGCGAAGGGTGAGAAATGGTTTGAAGCATCTTGAATCCTTGCGATCCGCCTAGACACACGTACACACTGCCCGAGCGGTGACTGTGTGAGTGCACCTTGCGGTACGGCTAGTCAAGTGCTTGCAGAGCCTCCCGAACAGACATCTTGCTGCCGAATAATGAAAATTACGCTTCCAAAACGCAAAAGCTGGCCATTTTCGACACCAAGCGCAATTGGTTGATCTTTTATCTAGCGATTGTGACTACGTAGGAGTTCCAAATGTGCATTATAGAGAAATGGTTAGACAGTTACCGAACCCTTGCGATCCGCCTAGGCACACGTACCCGTTGCCAGAGCGGTAGTGTGTACCACACACTCTCCCTCGTGCACACCGACGCAGCATCACGTCAGCCGTATAGTGACGTCACGTTGGCGTATGAAGCCTAACTTACCGGCAATATGCTTTTTCTGGTCCTCTGTTTTACCGATACAGTGACTGAATGATCAGTAACAGACATTAGCGCTCGTAGCGAAAAATTCCGGAACTATACTTTCACACATGCGTCCATTTTGGGGTGCATTTCGGCATTTGTCTAATTGTGTGTTTAAACAATAATGGTTTATCATAATGAACGTTGCATTGCCATTATGTATGTCCCAGCTAGTGCGGATGGTGTCTGCTGTTTCTATAAAAACCCTAAATCTCTCGATATTTAAGAAAATGTATGTGGCTTGACAGTGGCAGCACTGTAATAATGAAAATTATGCCTAAAAAACGCAAAACCAGGCCATTTTAGACACCATCCGCACTAGATTGATCTTTTATCTAGCGATTGTGACTACGTAGGGGTCCCAAATGTGCATTAGCGAGACGCGATTAGACTAAAGCCGGACCCTTGCAATCCTCGTGTACGTATACAGTATCTAGCGGTGTGTGAGTGTGCCACCACACTCTCGCTCGAACCGGATCGGGCCCCTTAAGGAGATCGTCGTCTCCGGTGACATTGAAGAGTTGATCGTCACGCTATAAACGAGCAAGTGGCCGGTAGACGAAGCAAAATAATAACATTTTCATCCAGTAGGGGGAGCTGGATACACTTTCTAAGTTGAATGTCTAGCAGCGCCAACGCGATACCCTCTCGGCGGTGAAGCTGCCACTGTATCAGTGAAACAGGAAGCAGAAAATATGTTGGCGGTAAGTTAGGCAAGCGTGACGTCACAATTTGGCTGATGCTGTCAGCGTCGGTGTGCGAGTGAGACTGGTGGCGCATATACACCGCTCGGGCGGCGTGTACGTGTGCCTACGAGCATTGCAAGGGTCCGGGATTTGACTTTTGCTTTCTCGGCACCGCTCGGGCGGCGTGAACGTGTGCCTCCGAGCATCGCAAGGGTCCGGGATTTGATTTTTGCTTTCTCGGTAATGCAAAAACGGGGTTTCTTAATAGTCAAAATCGCATGAAAGGTCAATGTTTGGTGCGACAATGCTCAAAATTAATATTTTTTTGTCTGCGAGCAATGGTTTTGCAATATTCGTCTGTATCTTGCCCGTCGGAGAGGCTATGGACGCAGGCGTGACGTCAAGATTTGGCCGCCGATGCTACAGCGTCGGTGTGCTCGAGTGAGACTGTGTGGCGCATATCACCGCTCGGGCGGCGTGTATCGTTGAGCGCTGACAAGAAGATCCCCGGGGGGGGCACAGAGGCAAGAGGGGTCCCCAGCTAGCTCCGCCCATCCCCACCTCTGACGCTCCCATCGTCGCCGCGTGCCCACGCCTTTTCGGCTGCTACGTCACACGACGCAGTAGGATTCCCGTATTTTCGGGGGGCTACGGCGTTTCACGAATTACAGCCAATATTCCATGCCGTGAATACGAGGGAGAGAGAGAGAGAGAGAGAGAGGGGAGAGAGAGAGAGAGAGAGAGAGAGAGAGAGAGAGAGCACTTGGAATCTAGGAACTTGTGACTGCTGCGGCCAATAGAACGCTCTAGTCGAAATTGGGCGTGAGCCTAGGCCCGCCCCCTCCAAGCCAACCAATCGGGCCCGCATTCTTGCCTACGTCACCGCATTCCTGCCAGGGATCTTCTTGTCAGCGCTCAACAATACGTGTGCCACCAACAGGCATGGTCAATTCGTAGCTCGCTTGGTGTCACGCTCAGGGAATACCCCGACTTCTCCCGCCCGCGCGTCACGTTCCCCGTTGCGATCGGAGCAGCATTTTGTCGCTCACGGGGTTCGAGACGCGCGGGCGGGAGAAGTGGGGTTATTCCTTGAGAATGGGTACGATTATCGCAAGGGTCCTCTTTAGTAATAAGGTAATGCCGCAAACATGTTAGTGAAAGCAAAAAATAATGAAATATAATGAAGATAATTAGAGATAATTGGATTAGTAGTGGGGTTCGAAGCAAGAAAGCGAAGATGGTTTATTCATGTGTTTTCAACTTTTCTTTGCGTTTTAATTTTTTTAAATTGTGGGTAAAGATAACTTTAAAAAACTTAAAGTACACCTAATAAGTAGTAGAACGTAGGGTCAAAATATATTTTTTATTTTATAATATACTATGAAATTATTAATGATAATTATAATGTTTATAATATAAAATATAATAAAATAATATAATTTAATATATAATAATATAAAAAAATATATAATATAAATTAACGTTTATAGTGAATTACAGCAATTGATTATCAAATTGACGCGGCGCGGCGCACAGTGGGACCTTTCGTCGATTTTGGAGACAAAATCAAAGAACTTCCGATAGAAATGAGATAGAGAGCTGAAATTTTTTTTATTTACAGCTGAAACATGACAGAATATGGGAAAAATAGGGAGATTATGGTACGAACGTTTTTTCACCTTGAAAAAATTCGTCAAACTTGCACAATTTCAAGAAAATTACGATTTTTTCAATGCCACGTACGGGAAAAATTTTTTTTTAACATGCTACACATCATTTCCTGTAGATTTTTTCACGCTGATTTCAAATCTGGTCTCAAAATTTGTCTACGATTTTTTTTTTTTCAAAAAATCGATTTTGTGACAAAAAACTAATGAAATCATTTCTTCGTTGAAATGATTTGATAACTCACTAGTTTGAACGTGTATCGTATTCTCATATATGGATGATGAAGTATTTAAACGATTTGAGTTACTTACGAAGCATCAAGCACTTCACTTCTCGTCATCACTTGACGTAGCGCTGTCATTGCTACTGGCACTTTCTACAGACTCTGTGCCGCTGTGTGTAATGTATTATAAATTAGATATTTATTGTCCATAATTATAATTTCATTTACAGAGGGAGTAAGGTAAGTATTTAATCTTTTTAACTTACGTATTCTCCTCAACGAAATTTCTAATTTCTGGTGATTTCCGATTTTTGTGAACAAAACTAATGTAATCATTTTTTCGTTGAAATGATTTGGTAACCCACTAGTTTGAAGGAACATTGTATTCTCATATATAAAACACATTAAAAATAATCATAATGAAGTATTTGGACGTTGACTTAACGTATATCACGCCAGCGACAATCGTAGCGATACGTCAAGTGATCGTTCGTCAAGTGAATATACGTTAAGTAAACGTCCAAATACTTCATTATGACTATTTTTAATATGTTTTATATGTGAGAATACAATATTCCTTCAAACTAGTGAGTTATCAAATCATTTCAACGAAGAAATGATTTCATTAGTTTTTTGTCACAAAATCGATTTTTTGAAAAAAAAAAAAATCGTAGACAAATTTTGAGACCAGATTTGAAATCAGCGTGACAAAATCTACAGGAAATGATGTGTAGCATGTTAAAAAAAAATTTTTCCCGTACGTGGCATTGAAAAAACCGCAATTTTCTTGAAATTGTGCAAGTTTGACGAATTTTTTCAAGGTGAAAAAACGTTCGTACCATAATCTCCCTATTTTTCCCATATTCTGTCATGTTTCAGCTGTAAATAAAAAAAATTTCAGCTCTCTATCTCATTTCTATCGGAAGTTCTTTGATTTTGTCTCCAAAATCGACGAAAGGTCCCACTGTGCGGCGCCTATCCAATTGCTTCCGCTGTTCTTGCATTCGTATCTGTAACATATAAATATTGCATTAATACAGCGAAGACTAACAATGACGGATATGTAGTGGGAAGATATTCAGTTTTTGTAACTCACTACTTGATTGTCTGTTACATTTGATGAAGCGGCCGGTGGAGCGGCCGCCGGCCTGGTATCTTCCAGTTTCTGTAACATATAAAATATCAATTATTAATAATCAATAGTTACTAATGTTAATGTTAATACCAAATAGTTAATAACCGTCCATATTAAACGTCCATAACCTCTCCAACGGGCAAGATACAGCCGAATATTGCAAAACCATTGCTCGTAGACAAAAAATATTAATTTTGAGCATTGTCGCACCAAACATTGACCTTTTATCTAGCGATTTTGACTACTAAGAAACCCCGTTTTTGCATTACCGAGAAAGCAAAAGTCAAATCCCGGACCCGTGCGATGCTCGTAGGCTCGTATAGCTTCTCCGACGGGCAAGATGCAGCCGAATATTGCAAAACCATTGCTCGTAGACAAAAAAATATTAATTTTGAGCATTGTCGCACCTAACATTGACCTTTCATCTAGCGATTTTGACTATTAAGAAACCCCGTTTTTGCATTACCGAGAAAGCAAAAGTCAAATCCCGGACCCTTGCGATGCTCGTAGGCACACGTACACGCCGCCCAAGCGGTGTGTATGCGCCACACAGTCTCACTCGAGCACACCGACGCTGTAGCATCGGCGACCAAATCGTGACGTCACGCCTGCGTACGAAACCTAACGTACCGGCAACATATTTTCTGCTTCCGCTGTTTTACCGATACAGTGGATGCGGACGACGACAATGTTCGGAAACAGACATCAACGCTCGTAGCGGAAAATTTCGGAACTGTATTTCCTCTTAAATCTCAATTTGGTTCGATTTTCAGTCGATCTAGACTTCTGGATTGTTTAATACGCAAGTAAACAACATAATAGACGTGGCATTGACAATGTATATGCCGCCGCTAGGGTGCAATCATTTCACTTTTTCCATAAGATCTCTAAAGGGTATAGCCGGATAAGATAGTGTTACGACCCGCGGCCGGAAATTCCGGCGGAGAGGGAATTATGGTAACAGAGATTTTAATGGACGATCTTCGATCCACGTGGTCCGTACGCCCACGTCTGATCAGGACCGATACCGGTGTCTGCCGAGAGTGCCGCGGAAATATATAGTTCGCACGACGCGACCGCGACGCGTATAGGATGCGCTCGGAACGTCGCCGTGTGTGATACGGTGGTTTTCCCGGATTTCACCTATCGCCCGGAGGGAGTTTGGAGCGACCGAGTCTGTGTTCCCCGTACCGAGCGACCTGGTGGGCTCAGACGTACGCGGAGGAACACAGAAATCGCTGGGGACACGATTGTTATTTGGAGCTACCGTGCCTGGGTTCCCCGTACCGAGCAACCTGGTGGGCTCAGACGTACGCGGAGGAACACAGGAGTCGCTGAGAACGCGATTACGTGCACGGCCGAGATATCACACACTCGCGAACGTACCGCCACTGACACTACTGTCGGTCAGGGTGATATGCACGATGAGAATTAGCACTAATGATCGATTAGATCGATTTCCGAAAAAGTAAGGCCTGTCTTCCCTTGTACCGAGCGACCTGGTGGGCTCAGTCGTACGACGGAATACAGATTCTTGTAAGAAACGCGGTGACACTGATGAGTCTCACGCACTAGTGAACACGACGGCACTGACGCGAAATAGCGCTGGATGATGCAGGATGATGAATAAAGAGGACGATGATATAATACAAAGAAAAGAAATATAATGTCCGAAAATGTACAACGATATAATGGCAAAATGAAACAAAAGATGATGAAGCACGAGGCGCGAAAAGAAACGAGATAACGTGAAGCGAAATAGTACAATGATACGCGAGAAAACAAAAGAAGTATAATAAAACGTAGACGAGATAAGAAATAAGGCAAGAGAAGTCAGAATAAATGAAATAGAAATGGAATAGAGACGAAATAGAAATGAAATAGAAATGAAATAGGAATGATGAGTATCGCGTGGTAGAAGAATTGGAGTATACGAACTGTCTTAGATATGGTTCAGAGAAAACTGAGAGGACGAGGCCCTGATCCTTGCCTTATTTATAGGTCGAGCGCGGACCATACGAATTTGTGTAACACGTGCAATTAGTCACGTACGCCACGACTGTTTTGCGCGTTTTTAGAAGGAATCGTCCACTTCTTTGTTATCGTAAATAAGGACGATTAAGGTTGCGACGCTCGTCCCTGCCTGTTGCTAAGCCGGCGTACGCTCGCACCGGCTACCGTGTTATTATTCGTATGGTCGCGCTCGTGGAAGATGTGTGTATGCGTGTGTGACATGCGCTGCGTGTTTACGCGATTCGCTCGCTCGCTTGTTTGGCGCGGTTACGGTCCGAATATACAGGTGTATACACGCGCGGGCTTGTACGCGCTTATTTGAATTTTTGAAGCTAGTTCAAGACGTCGGCCCGACGTCACACCTCACCCCTTGGGGCGGGAATCTTAGCGAGGCAAAGGTGAGCGTAGTGGGTGTCGAGGGTGGGGGGGGGGGGTAGTGGTCGACGAAGATGAGCCAGCTCAAACGTCGGGACGACGTCACAATAGTCAAAAATGCCCTTGAACCAAATTGTATCGACAATGCGTCATTCGATAGGGCACCAAGAAAAAACATACTGTGCAAAGTTTCAACCCTGTATCTCGATCCGGAGGGTAGTTATGGGGTAAAATCGAAAAATCAGTTTTTGGCCTATTTTCCCTAGTTAATGATGTCTAGAAATTCTGAAAAAAATCTGACACATGTCAAGAATCCAAATACATACTTTGCAATTAGTTTCAGATTTTTAAAGTGGAAATCCTACTTGTAAAAAATCAAAAACCTCAAAAAAATCGAAAAAATGCAGATTTCACATGGAAGTTCTAGAGTGACATCATTTATATTTTTACAGTAGCGATATATTGATATAAGTATTGTTCATGAATTTTTTCAGATTTTTTGGTTTGGTGCGCCGTTGTTAAAAAAAATGAAAACCGATTTTTTCGACGTTTTTTCCTCAAAGAACTAAGCTAATCTTAAAATTATTACGTTTTATTTATTCTGTAATTCTATCAGGCACTAATAAACCTTGAACATTGTACAGAAGTAATGAAAAAATGTAATCAACTTAATTGATAATTCTACAGTATAAACATTACATCTAGAAATATTAATCACGTTTCCAACAGCTCAGTTGGCTCAATGCGTTAGGTGTTCGACTGACAACCTGCCTGTAGTAGGTTCGCGCCCGCGTCGTAGGTCTCTTTTTTTATTTCATTAATACTCGTCTTTTTTTATTTCTAACTACACAATAGTCACTCGTATTATTGTAGAATTCGTTTGACAGCATTATTTAAACATTTAGAAAGCAATTTAAGGTAAAATGAGCAAAAAATTAATTTTGGAGCAATTGTTGTTTCACCAATTTTTGGATAGGCATCCTCTTAATTCTGGCAGTACTCGACATTTTCAGCAGTAATTCTACATGTGTCTTCAAGTTTTAAATACTTTGCTTTAGAGAAAAGAAAAAATTCAGTTTGTAGAAATGGCTCTATTGTTGTTCACTTCTTTTGAGGCATTCGCTTTTGATACCTCGTCTCTTATGCGGAACAGCAATTGTTGTTATTTGCCTTCCCCAACATTTTCAGTGAAAGCAGATGTTCCGATACTTGGAAAAGTAAACTAACGGAACTTTAAAAGCATATTTACAATATTAAGAATGACAAACTTTCGATGTTTCGAAAACTTTTAAAACCATTAACTTTTACCTTTGTTTACCTTTACCACGTTTACCTTTTCTTTTTTTCACTCGCCTTATGACTCTGTCAGACACAACTACTATTTTTGGCGTATTTTACCTTCAAATACTTTTTATATATTTCAATATTGCTTTTAAAATAATTCTACAATAATACGCGTGACTATTGTGTAGTTAGAAATAAAAAAAGACGAGAATTAATGAAATAAAAAAAGAGACCTACGACGCGGGCGCGAACCTACTATAGGCAGATTGTCAGTCGAACGCCTAACGCATTGAGCCAACTGAGCTGTTGGAAACGTGATTAATATTTCTAGATGTAATGTTTATACTGTAGAATTATCAATTAAGTTGATTACATTTTTTCATTACTTCTGTACAATGTTCAAGGTTTATTAGTGCCTGATAGAATTACAGAATAAATAAAACGTAATAATTTTAAGATTAGCTTAGTTCTTTGAGGAAAAAACGTCGAAAAAATCGGTTTTTATTTTTTTTAACAACGGCGCACCAAACCAAAAAATCTGAAAAAATTCATGAACAATACTTATAACAATATATCGCTACTGTAAAAATATAAATGATGTCACTCTAGAACTTCCATGTGAAATCTGCATTTTTTCGATTTTTTTGAGGTTTTTGATTTTTTACAAGTAGGATTTTCACTTTAAAAATCTGAAACTAATTGCAAAGTATGTATTTGGATTCTTGACATGTGTCAGATTTTTTTCAGAATTTCTAGACATCATTAACTAGGGAAAATAGGCCAAAAACTGATTTTTCGATTTTACCCCATAACTACCCTCCGGATCGAGATACAGGGTTGAAACTTTGCACAGTATGTTTTTTCTTGGTGCCCTATCGAATGACGCATTGTCGATACAATTTGGTTCAAGGGCATTTTTGGCTAACTTATCCGGCTATACCCTTTCTTGATATTTATTAGAATATATTACCCGTCAGCTAAGACGCTACTGAATAATGCAAATGACGCATCGTAAACGTAAAAATTGGACTTTTGAAAATGATTGCACCCTAGATTGATCTTTTATCTAGCGATTTTGACTATTAAAAACCCCGTCTTTGCATTATCGAGAAATCAGAAGTCTAGACCTGAACACTTGCAATCCTCGTGTACGTATACGTAGTCTAGCGGTGTGTGAGTGTACCACTACTCGCGCGTTTCCTACCAGACGACCCCCTTAAACTCGAGTCAACTTGTCAATCGTTTGTCCCAAGAGGACCGTGTCCACGCGGCCGCTCACGGCCCGTCCTCAGCGGCTGTAAATTCTCGGGTGTTGACCGTTTTCGCCGGCCATACAACCGAGCGAAAAAGGGACAACGTTACAGTACCTATACCTTCTCGAATAATTTTATACACAACAGACGTATAATTGCATCTAGCGTAAAATATCTCTATAAGTCAAAACTATAAAGCAGCTAGCTGACCACATATGAAAGTGTCAAATGTTTCTGATAATCAATAACATTTGGCGTTGTGAATTGTAGGGGTGTGCGGGTACCCGAAATCGTAGATACCCGAAGATTATAAACTTTCGGGATCCCGACTCGAACCCGAAATTTCGGGTACCCGCACACCCCTAGTGAATTGTATAAGCGAAGCTATACAGTACACAGCATTGCAATGCAATTATACTGACCTGCATTCAAGCTGTTCCAATTTTTTTTGAAGTTCCTCTTTTTCAAACTTTTCTTTTACTAATTCAGTCTGTAGAATTGACATATTTTCAACCATTTCTTTATGTTCAATGTTGCTGGTTTCAAGTTTTTTTTCGAGTTCTGAAACTTTAATCTTCAAATCTTTGTTCTCAGTCTGCAGGTATCGTATTTGCATCTCCACTTCTGCATCCTGGGGGGTTTTAGGATTCCCTTCAGGACCAAGTTTTTCCAATTTCTTCGTTGGTATATTTTATGTCGAAACTGTTTTTACTATTTTATCTTTAAGATTCTCTAACAGTATCGTCTATTTACTATCGCGGAAACTCACGTGTTTCTGGGGTTCGATCAACTGCATGATCACCAGGTTCAAAGAAAGAGAAATGGTATACATACCACTTTCGAATTTACAGGATTTGTAAAGTCGAGAGTGCAGTTCTATGCGGTAGACGCAGCACTTGGCCCTCTGTCGGCTTTAGACCTTTGTGGCCATGCTGGCACATATTTTCTTTCTCCATCCCTTTAAAGTTGTGGTGTATGGACACTCGAACGTATGTCGGTATGCGTGTGTTTGCGCCACCCTGTATATTATTATCAAAATTATGCCCTTGTACACGTATGAATATATTGTATATACTAATGATTTTCCTTGTATTTTGTAGACATCCTGTGTGTATGTCACAAAAAAATTTGTCGTATTTCCTTTCCTTCATTCTATTTGCTATTTTTCTAAATATATTCTCTAATTAATTATATTTATGTCGTAATTATTGGACGCCGTCAGATTTGTATTCGTGCCACTTGACGACATATGTTTTAAAATCATTGACATTGGAGGTCTGCAGATGGTGGTATTGTTCGTCGATTCAAATTCCTATAGTATGTGATTACATACAATGTAATCGTAATTATTGGACGCCAGAAACACGTGAGTTTCTGTTGGTTTTGGGAAGCAAGGTATTTATTTAGAAAGAATAAAAGAACAGATATTGATTTAGAACGATATTTGATCGATTTTCCTCTACTAAGGCTAGGCTTAGACTGACTGACTTCGGCAGCTCGTCGATACGTTTGAAAACGAAAAACATCTGAATGGGACACGTCGGCGGACCAAAAGAAGCGTGGCTCTGTCTTTGATTCGATACCTAAAGGTACCGCGAGATACAATGTTGCGAGATACATATACAATAGTTCCTGAAACCGTATTATATATATATATATATATATATACAGGGTGTTTAGCAACAGGTGGGAGAAAATTGAAGGGGTGGTTCCCGACGATAATATAAGACGAAAATGAAGAATAAAAAAATTTCGATTTCGACTTCGTTATTTAGTTATTAACAGTTAAAAATCCGCCTAAAATGCTGCAACACTTCTAACAAAAGTGTACGTTGCGTACGTCACACAGGCGCGCGACAGACTCGTATCAAGTGACAAACGCATCATACCTTGGTTCTCATTTGGGGCCCCGCGAGGTGAAAATGTTTAAAATATCGTTGGACGACATTGAACCTACCTACTCGTTAAAATCCACAAGGGCATTTATAATATCCGCCCTATGGAATTATCGAGCAGAAGGGGTCAATGCCCTTTCACTTTTAAACTGTTCATAACACCGTACATAATACACTGGAACGAACTACACGCATGCTCTAGCACTATTTTCAATATCATACACACGCACTACGAGTTTACAGAGAATTTACTCAGTGGAATGATGAGAATGTAAAGAACTGGTAATCCTTTAATGTTGAAACACACACTGCACTTTATTTAACTTGATTTTCGTTGCGAGAATCGCTCACAGACGAAACGGAAATCTTGGTCGTGTGATTGCTGCCGTCGGATCGCGACGGAGACCTTCGACGCGTGCGACGGAGATCTTGCCGCGGGCAGAGGCACGACACGCGACGCGAACAGAGCATAAACGAGTCGACGATTTTACAAGCCTTACAACGGATATCTTTGAGATCATGCGATTTCTGCGAACGGAAATCTTCGACGCGTACGAGAGAAGAATCGTCCGTACAAGCTAGCATCCGTATGCACACTGATTCAAGACAGCTGATGAGGTCAATGCCTGAGCCCGATCGATAAAACAAATGCCGATCTACAACAGCAAATGCCCGCCGATTTACAGCAAACGCGCGCCCAAACATCGCGCGTTACTATGCCAATACATTGTGTGTCCTGTTTCCACGAACTTCGCGATTCTTTCTCATTCTGGCTGTGACCGTGAAATATCTTACGTTCGTTAGTCAAACATTAGAAAGATTTTATACAATTTATTCTGTGTTAAACGTTATTTTAGTTTGCTTTTAATTATTAATAGTTCTAGTTGTTTTTGTTATTAGTTTTAGTTGTAGGTCAATTCTCTTTAGTTTTTTTCCCGACTTGATTGTGATCGAGTTAACGTGTTCGCGTAGTTTGTGCGGGAGTTGTTAATTCAGTGTGTCAGTTCAATTTTGGTGATTGAAAAATGGAATATAGTAATGAAGAATTATCGGACATTATAATGTGCTATGGACGTACGAATGGAAATGCAGCGAGAGCGCGACGTCTCTATGCTCGACGATATCCGGATAGGAATTTGCCGAATGAGAAGACGTTTACTCGGTGCTACCAAAGGCTACGAGACACGGGATGTGTTAGACGCAGAAGAAGCGGCGGATACGATCAGCAGGATCCGAACCTGGAAGACAGAATAATCGAACGCATCGAAGAGGAGCCTACCACCCGCTCAAGAAGAATTGCTACAGAAGAAGGAGTGAGCAATGCCACCATTTGGAGAATTTAAAAAAAAAATCAAATGCATCCATATCACTTCCAAACAGTGCAAGAATTGGAAGAAGGCGATAAAATTAAGAGAGTGCAATTTTGCGAACTGATGCTCGAAAAAATTGACGTAGACGCAGAATTTGTAGGCAGTATATTGTTCACCGACGAGGCTACATTTACTAAAAGTGGAATGGTTAATTTACATAATGACCATGTTTGGGCGATGGAAAATCCACATGCGATACGGAAAACGCATACGCAGCGGCAATTTTCCGTTAACGTTTGGGCAGGCATAATTGAAAATGAAATAATTGGACCCTATATTTTGCCTCGTAGATTAACTGGAGATATTTATTTGGAGTTTCTACAACTGCAGTTGCCGCAATTGCTAGAAGACGTACCTCTTCACGTACGCAGAAAAATGTGGTTTATGCAAGATGGAGCGCCACCACATTATACCAGAGCAGTCAGGAATTATTTAAATGAAGAATTTCGGTATTTTAACGATCCTTTCACATATCTTAAGACCCCTTATAGATTCTGCCAGAGTTCCTTATTATTTTTATTTTGATATCTGCTAAGCAGGTTCACAGCGAAACATAAATCAGGTCGCGTGCATAGCATAGCATACATTAAGCAGCCAATAAGGTTCCTACATGGTACATCAAAATATTCATCCGAATCTAAGGCTGTGTAGTCTAATTTTTCAGGCAATGGAGTACTTACACTATTACACTCACTCATTTTGTACTTTTGCAAAACATTCTGTAAATAGATGCTTTGATATAGAGTGATTATATCGTCTTTTCTTTCAACGTTTATTCCAAGGAATAATCTCATTACGTTCATATCTGTCATTGAAAACTTCTTTTTTTAAAATAATCTTTAAAGTTTTTTAATGTGCTTCTATCGTATGTAACTATTAAAAGATCGTCAACGTATAAAATGACATATATATTTTTACAAATATGATTCCTATCGAGGAAATATAAACAGCGATCTACAGAAGAGTTTTGAAAACCATGGTTTTTGAGAGTGACTTCAAAAAGTTGAAACCAGCATCTGGCCGATTGTTTTAAGCCATATAATGCTTTATTCAACTTGGATACTTGACTTTCTTGCGCTTGAATACCTTCTGGTACACGCATATAAATCTTCTCTTTCAGTAGACCATTTAAAAAGGTTGTCTTAACGTCCATTTGGTGAATTAATAAATTATACTGATTTGCAAAGGCCAAAAGCATTCGAAAAGTTGCAATGCGAGCTACAGGCGCAAAGATCTCATTATAGTCTAATAAATGTTGTTGACTAAAACCTCTTGCAACCAATCTCGCTTTAAAGCATGGATTTCCTTTTTCATCCATTTTAATGCTAAAAACCCATTTGCAATCAACTATATTTTTATTATTTGAACGGGGAACTAGGTTCCACGTATTGTTATGTATTAGGGAGTCGATTTCATCTTTTATCGCTTTCTCCCACTGAATCTTATCATCACGGTCTTTTATCTCACTGTACGATTTGGGAACTTCACAAGTTGTTACGAGTGCATAAGCATGATAATCATGCTCCTCATTATAATTTATATGAGGTTTGACTTTAATTCTTGCACTTCTTCGCGAACCACTTTCATTAGAGTCAATTTGAGCATTAGTGTTTTCGATATTCCTTTTATCAGACACTATTGTTTCGCTCCTTTGACTTTTGCTGATTTCATTTTCTTCATCAGCTTCTTGTGATTTTATTGCTATGATACTTTCTTCTTCAAAGTTATTTGTGCGTACAAAAGGTCTTGAACTTTTAAAATTAATCTCATCAAAAATGACATCACGGGCTATCATGAATTTTCCTGTATTCACGTTTAATATTTTATACCCGTTTTTTTCATAGCCTATAAATATCCCTTTAAACGATTTCTTATCAAATTTACTTTCTCTATTTTTGTCATGCACGTAGACGGTGCTACCAAAAATTCTTAAACGATTTAATTTTGGTTTCCTATTATGCCATAGTTCAAAAGGAGTTTTATTCTCCGCGATGGCTTTACTTGGAGACATATTAATTAAGTGGGCTGCTGTTAATATTGCCTCTCCCCATAGCTCTTTGTTTAAAACAGCACCATGAATCATGGCGCGAGCTTTTTCTAATAGAGTTCTGTTCATTCGTTCTGCTATGGGATTTTGCTGAGGCGTATACGGAACTGTCAATTGATATTGAATACCCTTTTGTACGCAAAAAGATTTGAATTCATTCGATAAGTATTCTGTCCCATTATCGCAATTCAAATTTGCGATTTGTAAACTGAAGTGTGATTCAGATTTAGCTACAAAGTCTTGAAAAACTTTGAACACTTCAGATTTAAACGCGATGAGATAAACGACCGTGTAATGTGTAAATTCTTCAATGAATGTTGTGACGGATTCGTCCGGCGGAGATATTGCCGGCTCAGCCGGTTGTCGAGGGTTAGCGGCCACGAATGAATAAGTCCAGGTAGATGAGGTAATAAACGAGGTTTATTGCAGTCAATGTCCTTAATCCTATGTTGTATAAACAGTTCTCTTAATCCTATGGTCTATAGAGAGTTCCTACAGGGCGGAACGGTTTGCGGCGTACACGATATTTGGCTTATCCTAGATTATCGGCGTGATCGCGGAGCGGCGGGTAAAGAGCAGCGGTGGTTCGGCAGGATGTACGGCTAGGCGAGGGCGTTTGCCACAGGTAGTGCATACAGGCTGGGAAGTCTAAAGGCGTTTGCCACAGAGACTGGAGAGTGAGCGTGAAGGGGCGTTTGCCACGGACACGGTTTCACCAGGTCGGAGGATATCCAAGGGCGTTTGCCACAGCGATCGGAGCGTGAACGTAAAGAGGCGTTTGCCACGGATACGGTTTCACCAGGTCGGAGGATATCCAAGGGCGTTTGCCACAGGGATCGGAGTGTGTTCGGCGGAATAGCGGAGACGGTGGTAGTCGGTTAGGAAACAGCCTGAATCTCAAAGACGGTCGGACGCTGTTCGTGGAATAGCCACTAATAGCAGTCGTATACGGCTCGGAGATCCCGACTGCTTTCCCTTGCTTCGCGGCCCGTATTTATATCCCGCGGAACTATACTTACTCGCGAGAAAGCGTGAGTCTGCGGAGGCCATCTCGCGGCGCCCGCGGCAGACCTCGCGGTTCGGAGACGCGGCGCTTGCGAGAAGGCGCGGGCCCGCGGCGGCCATCTCGCGGCGTTCGCGGTAGGCCTCGCGGCGACGCGGCGCTTGCGAGAAAACCCCGAGTTCGCGGTGGCCATCTCGCGGTGTGAGTGGGAGGGAGGAGTCTCGCGTCTCTAATATTCATCACAATGTAACAAAATAACTTTTATCGTCGATTGTTTTTGGTTGAATTGGTCCACATACATCAGAGTGGACGGTAAACAGAGGTCTAATTATATGACTCCTATCCCTTCCTTTTCAGAAAGGCAGACGCGCTTGTTTTCCGTACACACAAGCTTCACATAAATCCTGTGTTGGACTAATTCTGTCTATTAATTTCTTACCAACGATTAAATCATTTTGTTTCATTTTAACGAATTTAGAACTCACAATATGACCCAAACGTTGATGCCACAATTTGTATGTGTTTGGTACTACGATATTATTTGCATATGTTTTATCACACATAGTTTTATCAATAGTAAATGTTACACATATAATGTCTATCGTTATATCGTAGGGTTTTTTTGAACGGTCGAATAAACAATACTGAGTTTCTGTAACAAAGAGGTTAATATATTCGTAACTTATGTATGACTACTATTTACATTGCTTTATCTTATAGCTACCTGTAACAAAGAGAAACGACATTAAAGTTTATTCTATCCTTGATGTCAATTCCCTTGATTAGTTTTATTAACTTTATTCACTTCTTTATTTATATCGTACGCTTGATCGCGTGTTGTAGATGTCGACTTGTATCGTTCTCATTGGCCGCGTTCGTCAGTGCGCGGCAAATTCAAATTAAAGAAATGCACTTACGCACTTTCTTTACATCTCCCTTCCTTGGGAAAACTTATCCAGTATAAGTTTCCTAAGATAAATCAATCACGTTCTTCTTCTATACCTGTTACTACCGGTGCTGGAGTCAGTTTCGTTATGTGGAATAACGTCGATTCCGATTTTTTGTGGCCGGTATCTATTTTATATATCGATTTTGATACTTTTTCCATAATTTTATATGGTCCTATTCTAAGTTCATCCAATTTTCTTCTGTTTAACTTGTTCCCATTTTCTACGAATACCAAGTCTCCTTTTTTGAACTCAAAATCGTTTTTGTTTTTATCAAATAGTCTTTTATTGTAGTTGTGTGATATTATAGTATTCCTGTATGCTAGTTCTCGATCTTCTAATAAGTTTTTTTTGTGTATTTTCTTGGCTTATTTCTTTTGGTAAAACTGTAATGTTTTTTCCGTCTAGTAAGTATGCAGGTGCAAATTTAGTTACTGTATGGATAGTTTGATTGTATTTTTTTATGCATTCTTGTGCTATTGTTGTCCAGGCTAATTTTGTTTCTTTTTCATTCATTTTGCACCTTATCTTATTGACTAGTGTTTGGTTCAGTCTTTCGTTTAGACCATTTGAGAATGGCGTATTTACAGCAGTAAAAATAATGAGTATGTTCTTTTCATCTAAGAATTTTTTAAATTCCTTGGAATTGATTCCCGGATATTGGTCTGTCAGAATCATTCCGATTTGATTGTTTTCAGTTACGTTTTTTACCAGTTTAATGAAGTCATTTGAATTCTGTGTACTTGAAGTTAGGATGTATGCATACCTTGTAAAATGATCCACCAACAGGTGTAAGTATTTCTTTGTAGATCTGGATCCTCCGAATCCTCCAATTGTATCAATGGACATTATTTCAAAAGGATTTCTGGCTGGTCCTAAGTGGGACATCAATCCGTATATTTTCTGTCCTCTTGATTTATTTCTTATGCAGATTTCACAGTTTTTGCAGATTTTCCTTATGTTTTGCGTTAAATTTTTTGCCGTATACGATGGTCTGATTATGTTTTGCATTTGTTGTATTCCTATATGGCAATAGTTTTCGTGTATTTTCTTTGCAAATTTGATACTGAAATCTTCTGATAACACAATTTTCTCCGTCTTTTTCGTTCTTTTATAATAAATATTCTTTCTTGATATCAATTTATCCTTTTTTTCTTGTAGATCATCATTTTTTTCTTGATCCAATAAGATTTCTTCCATGTTTATTAAATTTACAATTTTCAGCTGTTCGTCATTATTTTCATGTGATTCTAAGACCGGATTTCTGCTCAGGCAGTCAGCTTCTAAATTGTACTTCCCTGGGGAATATTTTATTTGAAAGTCGTATTGTGACAAATAGTAAGTCAGATCTCCTAGTTCCTCGTCTGTTCTTACGTTTATGTTCATGTTTTCTAGTGGCTTATGGTCGGAAAAAACTGTAAATGGTTTTCCTATGAGCCAGTATTGCCAGTATTGTACGGCTTCTTTTATTGCTAAACATTCTAAATATATAGCTTTTCTTCTTTTCTGGGCCTCATTAAGTTTCTTTGAAAAATATGCTACCGGTTTTTCTTCTGCACTGGCTTGTTTTTGTTTTAATATGGCTCCTATGCCGTGTAGACTTGCGTCTGTATAAATGTATGTTGGTAATTTTGGATCAAATATTTCCAAGACGGGTTGGGAGCAGAGTAATTCTTTCATCTTCTCAAACGATTCGTTGCACTTTTCTGTCCAAATAAACTTTTGCCCTTTTCTCAACAGATTGTGTAGTGGATCTAGCGTTATAGCTACGTTAGGAACATATTTATTATAATAATTGATCTTTCCTAAAAATTGTCTTATTTGTTTTTGTGTTTTCGGAACTGGGAAATTCTTTATTGATATCAGGTTGTCTTTCAATGGACGTATTGAATTATTCTCTATCACGTGTCCTAAATATTTTACTCTATTGGAGGCAAATGTGCATTTTGAAAATTTTAATCTGAAACCTTCCTTTATTATTGCTTGTAATAATTGTGTTAAATGATCTATGTGTTCCGAGAAAGATTTGGAAAAGATCAGCATGTCGTCTATGTAGTTTACTGTAAAATCTGTTAGTTTATGTTCTCTTATTATGTTACTGAGTATTCTCTGAAATATGGCAGGTGAGGTCTTCAGCCCAAATGGTAAACAGGTCCACTGAAAATGTCCTTCCTGTGTTACAAATGCTGTTTTTCTTCTGTCTTCAATTCGAAGAGGGATCGACCAGAATGCTGAATTTATGTCTAGTGTCGTAAAAAATCGACAATTTCTTGTTTTTACCATTAGGTCCTCGATTAACGGAAAAGGTTGTGGTTGAGGGACCACAATCTTATTCAATTCTCTGAAATCTATACATAATCTTGATCTCCTGTTCTCGTCTCTTTTATACGCCAGGGTCACTGGTGCCGCAAATGGGCTATATGACTTTTCGATTAACTTTTTATTCAGTAGATTCGAGATTTGTTTTTCTATCTCTTGTTTGTCTTCTATACTGCATCTGTAAGGTCTTTTACAACAGTATTTATCTACCAATAGGTCTATTCTGGCTTCATAATCTCTTACCGTACCTATGTCATACTTGTCTTTTGCAAAAACTACCTTGTATTCTTCTATTAATTTATCTATCATCTCTTTCTGTTGACAGTTTAAATGATCTACCATCATATTAAAGTCTTTTTTATTTATATTTTCATTGAAGTTTACTTCATATTTTCCTACTGTACTATTTGTATCAAGGAAATCTGGTGTCTTCTGTGTTATTTTTAAGTCCTCGTTTTGGATTAGTCTAAAATCTTTTATCATATCCAATCCAATTAGGAAATCATATTTAAAATTCTTTTTATCTACCACCAATATATTAGTTTCTTTCTCTATATCGAATATTTTGGCTTTTAATGTTACCATTCCATTTGTTTTACTTACACCATTAATCGTTCTTAGATTTGCACTCTTTTCATCTTTTATTTTCCCATTTTTTAATTTCAATAGTTTTGAGTTAATCAGGGAAACATTTCAGCCTGAATCATATATACCGAAAGTTTCTAACGTATCATTTAGTACTAATTTCACTCTGATTAATGGTGGCACTGCAAGTTTTTTTGACATTCTTCATTTAATTCGGCTTCCAGTTCATTATTATTTGTATACTGTTCAGGATTCAAAGTCCCGCGATTTGTGATTTCGCGACCGTCGTTTACGTTTCGGCGTCGCGGGAGCGCTATACGATACAACAACGAAAATTCCGAGTCGACCGCCAAACTCGACAACAACAGCTCCTTCGTATCGCCACGAAGGAGCATTCTTACTCGATATACCGACCTAGCAACACGTATTGTAACACGCGGCATCAATTTGCGCACTATACTTCTAACGTACAACAGTACAAAGAATCGCGCCTATCGCGTACTGCGAATCGTTAGGAGGCTAAATTCCCGAATTCGGCAACAATCTCGTGCGTTTAATTACCGCTGAACAATAATTTCCGACGTAAGTACCGTGACTCGGCATTCAATAAAGACAATTAACGTGACCAGTGATCCGGCAATTTATTCACTAATCCCGCTGCATATCCTTGTCAGGATAGTACTAGTTATCCGCCTTCCTCAACGCCTACGCGCAAACATTTGGTCCTTCGAGCCGGATTGCAGTGAGTGAAGTGAAAATTAACAATTTCGGTCTGTGAAAACGGTTGAGCGATCCGTTAGAGTATTCAAACGTTGAAGGACACAACACACGTCGGTCGCGAGTTCATAACAATGGGTGACCTCAAGACGCTGATACTTCAACAAATCGACGCAACTCGTATTGTCGAGCGTACCCTTGAGAACTTTAAGAAGCTCGGCAAAGCGAAATTAACGGTCGCCACCGTTCAAAATCGGATCACCCGGTTGAACGAGTCTTTCGCCGAATGCCAAGATCTGCATAAGCAGATCACCGCTGCAGCAACGGATGCAGAGCGTTCCAGTTGCGGCTACTTCACGAAGGATCGCTTCATGGAGGTGCACGAGATATTCCTGGAGACATCGGACTACCTAGCGGAAACTCTTTCCCGACTGGCAACAGACAGCTCGTCCGAATCAACGTCTCCCTCAGAAGGAACTGTCTCGCAACCTCATGACGTCACCAATCGACTACCGACCCTCAATCTTCCGGAGTTCTCTGGAGCCTACGATGAGTGGGAAACATTCCGTGATCGGTTCCGCGCCATGGTCATCGATCGCAAAGGTCTGTCAGACGTTTCGCGTTTTCAATATTTGTTAGCGTGTTTGAAGGGCGAAGCTAGCGATCTAGTCGAAAACATCGCGATAACCGACGCGGGTTATACCGTCGCGTGGAATATTCTGGTCGCGAATTACGACAACAAACGACTGTTAGTGTCAACTCATTTAGAGATTCTGTACGATCTGCCACCAGTTCGGTCTGAGTCGGCTGATCAGTTGCGAAGTCTTCGCGACAAAGCCAATAAGGCGAGGAAGGCTTTGATTAATCTCGAACGTCCCGTGGACACGTGGGATGACGTACTAGTCTTCCTCGTTACTAAAAAACTCGATGATGAGTCCCGCAAGGCTTGGGAGCTTGAACTCGGCAATCGTACAGAATGTCCGACATTTAGCGAGCTCGATGAATTTCTACAATCGCGAATACGCGCGTTACACACGCTTAAGCCGTCCACGTCAGGATCGGCATCTCGGAAAACAAATTCGGCAATTTCGATAAAGTCTAATCGTTCTCGCGCGACATCGTTGCACGGTGCCACTTCCGCCGCCGCGAAGAGCCCGTGTGCTCTATGTAGCGATAACCATACGCTTGGACGTTGCACGTCGTTCAAAAGTAAATCCGCCGTACAACGTTTCGAATTTGCGAAAAGTACAAACCGATGCCTCAATTGTTTAAGTCCGCGCCATACAACGAAAAATTGTACAAGTGTGTATAATTGTGCTATTTGCAAGAGACGGCATCATACGTTGCTACATTTGAACGATTCAACGGCGTCGTCAACCGGTACCGCGTCCTCGCACAACGCTGCGTCACCGACCGATGATGACGACAGCCAGTCTACGTCACAGCTCGCGTCTTACTCGGTTCCGCGAACCACTGCTACACAACAAGTGTTGCTCGCAACTGCCTGGGTCGAATTGCGTTCACCGTCAGGGCGGGCGGCGAAAATTCGCGCGTTAATCGATCAGGGCTCGGTGATTTCCATAATTTCCGAAAATTTAACACAACGCCTCCGACTCCCGCGCTCTCGCGTTTCTGTTTGTCGCGTCGTGCAAAACGGAGTCCGTATACTCCATGACAGCGTACGTCTTAGGCTCGTTGTCAAACTATGTACCGCCTCGCATAAATACCGCTGGGAAGCTCTCTCATATTCGCGATCTTGAATTGGCGGACGATAATCCCTTCGACTCGGCTCCGATAGAACTCATTATCGGTGCTGATCAGTACGGATTGATTCTCTTGGATGGGTTGCGAAAGGGCAAGGCGAATGAGCCTACAGCTCAAAACACCACGTTAGGCTGGATCCTTTCCGGTCCCGTTTCGTCATCCACGTCCAGTCCCCTTACTTCCGTCGCGAGCTTTCACTGCAACGTTTCGTATAACCGTGATGTTGAACTTCGACAACTTTGGGAAGTCGAAGAATTACCGTTCATCACGCGACTCTCTCCCGCGGAACAAAAGTGCGAGGAACACTTTCAACGCCCGCGCACTCGGGCTCCGAATGAACAATATATCGTTCGTTTGCCTTTTATTGAAGGACCTCCAATCGATATTGGACCTTCACTTTCCGCGGCGAAGACCATGTTCTTACGACAAGAACAGCGGTTACAACGAAACGCGCCGCAGTTGGAAAAATGCTCAAAATTCTTACGCGAGCACGAGGTCCTCCGGTCATGACCACAGCGCTCCTCCGGACATCTCATCTCAACGTGCATGCCGACGCGCATGCACAACTTTCGAGCCCTTGCTCATTCTCTTGAGTTCTTACAACTCAGTTCAACGTGCATGCCGACGCGCATGCACGGCTTTCGAGCTCTCGCTCACTCTCCTGAGTTCTTACCACTCATCTCAACGTGCATGCCGACGCGCATGCACGACTTTCGAGCCCTTGCTCATTCTCTTGAGTTCTTACAACTCATCTCAACGTGCATGCCGACGCGCATGCACGACTTTCGAGCTCTCGCTCACTCTCCTGCGTTCTTACCACTCATCTCAACGTGCATGCCGACGCGCATGCACGACTTTCGAGCCCTTGCTCATTCTCTTGAGTTCTTACAACTCATTTCAACGTGCATGCCGCCGCGCATGCACGGCTTTCGAGCTCTCGCTCACTCTCTTTGAGTTCTGGCAACTCACCTCACCGTGCCTGCCGCGCATGCACGAAATTCGAGCCCTGGCTCATTCTCATGAGTTACTGCAACTCATCTCACCGTGCCTGCCCCGCATGCACAATATTCGCATTCTGTGAATCGTTACGTCTAACGTACAGCAGGATACTACTCGCGCCTATCGCATTCCTGTGAATCGTTACGTCTAACGTACAACAGTTTACTCGAGCCTATCGCATTCTGTAAATCGTTATTTCTAACGTACAGCTTCCATCACCACAATTTCTATTTACTCCTTTCCACGGCGGGCGGTTCATCTCGCGCTCATGGGGACATGCGCTCGGGACTTGTACAGCGCTGGCCCTATATCGCTTAAGTTCGCTCGGCCGCGCGTGGCCGATGGAGTGCGCCTCCACCGCTACATCGAAACCGAAAATGCAGCGCGCAACTGCATTACTAGTTTAAACCAACCATGTGTCACGGCGGGCGGTCCCACGTGTATATATGTACTTCTAAAAAGCGATCTAGATTGTAAGTTCCGATAACTTCCGCAAATCTTGAGAATCTCGCGACGATCTTCGATGACCGATGGTCATGCGTGCGGCTCGGCTCATACTCTTTCGTTGTACCCCCACTTATTGTAATCGGATGCATACATCCGAGGCGGGCGGTATGTTCAGGATTCAAAGTCCCGCGATTTGTGATTTCGCGACCGTCGTTTACGTTTCGGCGTCGCGGGAGCGCTATACAGTAGGGTATATAGGCGGGTTCTAAACCACTTTCAAATTCACGAGAGTGCAGTACCGCCGCAGAGCGATATTGCACAAGCATATTCGAGAGAGGGGGGAGGGGAGCGGGGGGGAATTTTCTTGGAATTATATTTTTCTTGGAATCGTTTCTAGGTCAAGGGCGGCGTTTCGTGGAATTATTTTGCAATATTGCGACATATTTTTCATGGAATTATTGCGTCATATTTTTCTTGGAATTATATTTTTCTTGGGAATCGTTTCTAGGTCAAGGGCGGCGTTTCGTGGAATTATTTTGCACTATTGCAATATTGCGACATATTTTTCATGGAATTATTGCGTCATATTTTTCTTGGAATTATATTTTTCTTGGAACGAACACAAGCATATTCGAGAGAGGGGGGAGGGGAGCGGGGGGGAATTTTCTTGGAATTATATTTTTCTTGGAATCGTTTCTAGGTCAAGGGCGGCGTTTCGTGGAATTATTTTGCACTATTGCAATATTGCGACATATTTTTCATGGAATTATTGCGTCATATTTTTCTTGGAATTATATTTTTCTTGGAACGAGGGGAGATCGTTTCTAGGTCAAGGGCGGTGTTTCGTGGAATTATTTTGCACATATTTTTCATGGAATTATTGCGCCATATTTTTTCCATGTAATTGTTGCAATAATTTCTAGGCGTCATGGAATTATTACGTCATATTTTTTCCATGAAATTATTACAATAATCTTTTCACCCAGTGTCATGTTTCCAAGGACAGTTTCCTACGCCGTGGTTGGCCTTGTTTCGCGATACCCTCCCACTTCCCCCCCGTGGTGGCCATAGTGCTCCAGAAACGTGTTCGAACGTGTTTCGCGATACCCCCTTTGTAAGAGAGAGAGATGTAAGAGAGAGAGAGAGATGTTACTTGATTGGCCTCCCTCCAACTTCCCCATATTTCTAATGGAATAAACGATGGTTGCAAGCGTTTGTCGTAATGTGGGGTATGAGGAGGATTGTTTTTTAATAAAAAAAATAAGATCTTTCACATAATCTTTTATTTGATAAAGTACATATATTTTTTATCTGTATAAACGGTTTAAGTAATTTTTCGAACAATATTCGTCAATGGACTGTACTCCATGATGCGGTCATGTATCATTAAGCAGTAGGCTGTTGTCGATGGAGGGACGTCGGTTCGACATTCAAAATCGATTCGCACGTCGACCGTAGCATTTTTTAACGCTTCGTTTTGTCGGGAACAATCGAGAACGATGAGTGGACCATAATGCAGGAAATCCATGACGTTGAGTAGCGCTTCACCGTTTCCATAGTACGATTCTTGGAATTTTGCATACATGTCGTAGAGCAACGCGTATTTACCTTTCTCAAAATCGATATTCAAATCATCGTACGGATAGGTTTCCGAGTTCAAGTAAAGCCGAATATTTGCCAATGCACAATGATCGAATCGTGTAACCGTTTTCGTTAAGTTATTCTTTCGATTGGTTTGCAATGCGAATATCACATATCGCGGTTTTTCCATTTGCAGAGCTGTTTTTATCGCCCATGTATGCTTCGTAGTCGTCTGTAGTAGAGGATATTCATACAGATCCCACGATCGAAAGCTCATTCCGATCGGTCTGTCGCTGTCTAAAATACGTAACATGGACAGCTTATGTACTTCATCCAATGCGACGTGCGGCATTCGCCATTGAATTTTGTACAGATCCAGAATAGGTTTCGCGTTGTTGGAAGGACTGTGCAACGCGTTCGCGTCGGTACGCGAGCGGATCAAAATCAATTCATGTCGCGCATTTATCACAACGCGTTTGTAGTCTTCGCAGAAGCCTAATAAAACGCTCATAGGAACGCAAAAGTTGAAATGTATCGCAGCCGTGGTCGTTGCAGTCTGCTTCTGTTTGTCATCGGCATACAGCCAACCAGCGTTGGACAACGCGTCGCTTCTCGTTCTGGACAGACTCGCGTAATTCTTCAGAGTTGTCGTCACACCGGGATTTCTTGACCGATCGATTTCCACTCCGTTCAATTCATAACGTATTTCCTCAAACATAAACGCAACAGCGTTGTTCTCGAGGGTCACCGTATCGATGTGGGATTCTCCTCCAGCCGGTAATTCAAGTTTTCCTGATAAACTAAGTTTTCCCTCAACGTATAGGAAGCTTTTACACGGGAGCGTGTACAGGTCTTGTTGTTGAATGGGTATCCTTATCTCATCACTGTTTTCGAACGTCGTGTTAGCATACGGATTGTACGTGTGCAGCTCAATCTTCGTTATGCGATTGTCGAAGATCGGCTCTTCGGAGATGTTCAAAATGTCACCAAACATGATTTTTTCTTCTCACTTTTTAACAATAAATCCCAAAGATCGTAGATACTTTGCGTTTTCCACGGTTAATTTCTTACGAATCGATGACCTCTTTTCCGTGGTTAGTTTATTGCTGTTGTTCAACGTATGGAATGCCGTATTGTTATGAATTAGCATTGCTTCGTCGCGCGTGTAGTCGCACCGTGATTTCTTCTCCTCGAAAATCAATCAAACGCCCGGATTGATCAACTATGCGAATCGTTAAATCATCAATGACTCGTGCAACGATCGGAAGGTAAATGACTCGCGCGGGCGTTTCCGACAATTTATACCCTGGTGGTACCTGGGGCGCAAACTCATGTATCGTGTGAACGAGTTTACCATTGTCGTACGATCCGGTGGTTATGTTGCATTCCACTCGTACGATATTCACGCTGATGATATTCACAGGTGCGTTCGATGTATGCAACATGTTCGGTGGTAAAACTCGACCCGTGGAAAATCCTAGGATAGACCCCACGTTGTAAGGCTTTGCAAAGTTTATTTGATACTCGCTTATAATTTCGCTTTTCATGGTGTTGTTGTTCGCCCGTAAGACCAGCGGATATTCGATATCGGAGGCGGCAGATGACTCATCGACATTTTTTTTAGGATATCGCGCGCATATTTCACGCCTCAAGTATGCGTTGATAGCTTCCAATTCGTACGAACCGTCGGGGATGATGATCTCATCATCTTTTTCACCAAAGTAGAATCGATTGTTTCCAATGTTGGCGCTGATGTTTGGTATTGTGTAATAAGTTTGCAAATCGAGCAATCCCAACTCGTATTCGCCATTGCTCAGATCTATGGGTGGAAAGCACTTGGATGACAGTACGCTGCTTCTTCCCGACAACGTGAACGTAAATGACTTTTTCGCATGCATCATGCAGAGGGGGAGACAGACTTTTTCCCAGACAATTTATAATGTAGTTTCTCGGAGAAATTTCACGCACAATTGTCCACACACGCTTTCTTCGTAGTTTTGAAAACGTTTATGGTTATATAAGATAGTCGCGTTCGCGCCGAAATAGCGAATCAACTCGATTGGCGGTCGAAGATTTCCAAAACTATCAAAATATTTGACACGCGAGCCGTGCTTTATATATGCGACCCAGTGGGTTCCCGGACCACGACTATTATCCAGATTGACTATACCCCGCTCATTTATCCACACGCGCCGCGGCAAATCGTCACGCATAAAAACTCCACGAAAATATGGTAATCCTTTACAGATGACCATCAATTCGGCGTCTGTCGTCGTGTTGTCTTTCTTCGTTTTTTTTTTTTCTCCTTCAAGCCTTTCCCATGCTTATACGGAGCGAGACGTATACCACGACCCTCCATGGCTCGATTATGTCGCTCCGCTTCTTGCAATTGTTTTTTCGCAGCTTTCGCGGTGTTTATAGCTTTGACTACTCCCGCAGCACCGCCCGTCAATGCTCCTATAGCCGACAAAGCAGGCAACAGCAACGGCAGAAAACCGCCGCGTTTGGCGATTGGGAGAATTCGTTTTGTCGTTTTCTTTTTCTTTTCACCTTTTTTCTTTATCAGACCCATGCCCAATTTCGTTTTAGCTTTCATGGCTGCCAACACTGCGGCCGCGGACACCTTCTCCCCCCACGCCGCGTCTCCGGACGTTACTCGATGCAGCGCTCGATCCGCCAAAACGCGATCAGCCGCGTGTCGATTTCCAAGATCCTTGTACCGTGAATAGGCTATATCGTGCTCGCGACAGGCCGCGTCCAACGGATTGATTCCTCGATCCCCACGATCTAATCGCTTGGTCAGTTTCGTACCAGGACCGCAGAATTGATAACCAGGTATATGCAATTCGAACGGTAACGCGTTTATAGCTCTGTTTAACAACCCCTTACCCGTATGCGGACCGAGACACCGTTGTGAACGACGATTCATGTGCATAAACTATTTTTCTGCTCTCTCTCTGTTTAAAGAACACGGATTCTTTTTTCTCTCACGTTCGGGGGAGGCACGAAGAGTGACTGATGTCGACGGTGTTCGAGCTCTCGTATAAATACCCCCCAACCACCCACCACATCGAATCAATCAGATCATGCGTTTTGTAAGACAATCTTTGGATATTCGTGTTCCAACGTGTCGCGCGTTCGACGATTGCGACGAGACGATGCGAAAACATGGATCATTGTTACCAAGCAATGTACGATGCGTTATAAGCGGTCCGTCAGGATGCGGTAAAACGAACGTTATGATTAGCCTGCTGGAGAGCGCGAACGGGCTACGATTCGCAAACGTTTACGTGTACTCAAAATCGCTGAGTCAGCCAAAATATCGATACTTGAGCAAACTGTTCTCATCCGTGGGGAAGGATGTTGGCTACTTCGCGTTCGCGAACAACGCTGACGTAATCCCCCCCGCAGAAGCACGGCCCGATTCAATATTCATCTTCGATGATGTGGCATGCGACGAGCAGGATATCATGAGAGAGTATTTTGCGATGGGCAGACATTCGCACGTCGATTGCTTCTACCTGGGCCAGTCGTACGCGAGGATACCGAAACATTTAATTCGCGACAATGCCAATCTGCTGATTCTGTTCAAACAGGATACCATGAACTTGCGTCACATTCATCAGGATCATGTAAATACTGATATGTCGTTCGAGACGTTTAGCACGTTATGCATGGATTGTTGGCGAAAGAAGTACGGATTTCTCGTAATCGATAAAGACAGCCCCGTGAGTCGTGGTCGTTACAGACGTGGATTTAACGAGTTTGTTGTACTGTAATGAGCACAGTTGCTCGGTAAGAGTCGTTGGAGTCGCATTAGAAAATTCTCCCTCGATATGTCGTCGAAGGAGAAGAAGCTGCGAGCTTCGGTCGTGAACGAAATAGCGAAGACCAGCGATACCATACGTAAAAAGTATTTAGCGTTGAAAGTTGGGAAAATGACGGCCGAGACGAATTTGCGAACAACTTTACAACCGATCGTCGAACCGCTCAAACAGCTAGTTCAAAATACGGCTACTGTTCAACCGGACGACAACACGTTCTCGGATATTAAGGAAACTCCGCCCCTCCTATCAAAAAAAAGAAGATTCTCAGATATTAGGGGAACGACACCAGCGCCCTCTATGAAAAAAATAAGAAGAATAAAGAGGAAAAAGAACGAGGATGTCTCGAGAAAAATATCTTTTGACGATGACGAGATCGAGTCGGCGACGGTGGTGGCACCACCGCGACAGGAGGAGGATACCTACGAATCGCCGAGCACGGAATGTTTGGAATCTTCTATGCGCGATATTTTTGAAAATCCCGAAACTCATCAAGAGGAGAATCAATATCTATCCGAGAATTTTGGACCTTTGGCGCGTAAATATTTGGAAAAATTTTTTAGCGGACCAACGAAAAAATCCGACAACGTATACGGAGTATATCTCCAGGACGATAAGCTGATGCTGGGAAATTCAACGTTCGAGGTGGACCACAACGACGATATCATCGTTGACGGAGTACGGTACGAGGGGACTCACGGTCTTTACGAATTGATATTCAGTAAATTGCCCAACAACCGGCTGTACACCGATGACGATAAGAACGTGTACAAAAGAATTCTCATTGTTACGCAAGCGCATCGACACAGGAATCAGCTTATGGGAAACAAAGGTTACAAGTACAAGAAAGTAATAGGACCGATGTTCTTGCCGCGAGGCGGGAAGGGGATTCAACTTCCAACTTCTATGCGCGTGACTGACCATCCAATCGATTACGTGCATTGGGACGATCCGAACGAACTCGTCGATCGTTTGAAATTGTTAACCGCTTCGAAGAACGCTGGTCATTCCAACCATAACAACGAAATAATGTCGATAATCGAAGAACTTCGTGAAGCCGGTATAATTATAAATTAAAGCGCGTGCGTTTCGTTGAGTTAGTGTCGAATGAAATGTCAATTGTTACGGCTCGATAAAAATGCGTGTTCGTCTTAATTGTTGCGAAACGAATCAAACGATATCCTCGGGAGGAGGAGACGACGACGACGACGGTGAAAGCTGGAACTTGAGATTTCAAAGTCTATGGATAAAACTGGATGAGCTATTTCAACGAATGCTGCAGATCGAAGAGCAAGTAAAACGGTTGTGCAAGCGATACGAGTTGACGATAATCGAAGAAGAAGACTAACTCAAAAATGTCTATCAACAAATTTGGTACGGTGTTTCACGAAGCAAACAAACGCGAGTCGAATGTTTCTTCGATTTTCTATCCTGGCGTTTTTAAAAGTTATGTGCGTGATAACACCATATGTATGAACGATGATGCTAGATTGTATGATGCAAAAGGTATGAGGATCGGGCGCGTGGCGAATCCTGAGGCAAACGATCATGCTGCAACCAAAGTATACGTGGACACGCTTAACGTGACGCTCGAGTCTGAGATCATGAAAAAACTGGTTGAAGAACTGAAAACCGCTAAAGAGACGATAAAGTCTGAAATATTAGCTAAACAGAATGAAAAACTGATCGAAGATCTGAAAACGGCTAAAGAAACGATAAAGTCAGAAATACTGACCATGATACAGGACGTCCGATACGATGCAAACGAAAATATGAAATCAGCCGATTCACATATCAACGCGAGAATCGATAATTTGGTTGCAAACGCTCGAGAAGAAGATGGTAAAAAAAGACGTCATCAACGATCGGCTGGAGAACTTCAGAATAAGATTTCAAGACAATATTAAAAGAAACGCGTCAACCGATCTTGACAGCCAACCGTCATACTGCTACAGCTGTACCGACAGTCAACCGTCATACCGCTACAGCTGTACCGGTACCTGTACACCGGTACCTGGACCTGTACACCGGTACCTGTACCTGTATATCGACGCGAGAATCGATAATTTGGTTGCAAACGCTCGAGAAGGAGATGGTAAAAAAGACATCATCAACGATCGGCTGGAGAACTTCAGAATAAGATTTCAAGACAATATTAAAAGAAACGTGTCACCCGATCTTGGCAGCCAACCGTCATACTGCTACAGCTGTACCGACAGCCAACCGTCATACCGCTACAGCTGTACCGGTACCTGTACACCGGTACCTGGACCTGTACACCGGTACCTGTACCTGTACCTGTACACCGGTACCTGTGCTATCATGTATTATTGATACTAAGTAACATTCATCGTATAGAAATGATCATCCTTGAGAGAGCGCTGGAAAAAAATGAGGGAGGGAAATATAACTGAGAAAGAAGATTTTCAGATGAGTATATATGGGAAACTCGATAAAGTATACGCGCAGATACAGCGACGACGACGATGAGTAAAGAAAACGTGGTGGAAGAGCTGCATGCTCCCGCGAGACGTTTTTACCCGCGTAGACGTGTGATCGTGCGAGGATTCGATGATCTTTGGCAAGCCGATATCGTTGAGGTTCAAAACTATGCGCGAGACAATCGAGGGCATCGATATATTCTCACGATAATCGATGTATTTAGCAAATACGCGTGGACGGTTCCTTTGAAGAGTAAAAATGCGAGCGATGTGTGCAAAGCTTTCGCGTCAGCGTTGAAGAAGGACGGTAGAGCCCCGAACAACTTGCAGACTGACATGGGGAAAGAATTCTACAATGCAACGTTCCAAGACTATCTGAGGAGCCGCAACATACACCATTATTCCACGTTTAGCACTATGAAAGCGTCCGTCGTGGAACGTTTCAATCGTACGTTGAAGAACAACATGTGGAAATTTTTCTCGTTGAGCGGAAAATATCGTTGGATCGATGCGCTTCCCACGTTGACCGAGGACTACAATAATCGAAAACATCGTACCATCCGTATGCGACCCGTCGATGTGAACCGTAAAAATGCTGGGCACCTTCTGTCGACCGTGTACAGCAACGTGAAGATTGCTGGTCCTGCCAAATTCAAGATCGATGATCGCGTGCGCGTCAGCAAGTTTAAAACCCTATTCGACAAAGGATACACGCCGAACTGGTCAACCGAAATATTCAAGATTACCGCGGTGAAACGAACGAATCCTGTCACATACCTCTTGGCTGACTCTAAGGACAAACCTATCGCCGGAGGATTTTACGAACACGAGATACGCGCGGCAAAATATCCTGACATATACTTAGTTGAAAAAATATTACGCAGAAAAGGAAATAAAGTATATGTAAAATGGTTGGGAATGGACGCGTCACATAATTCGTGGATATCTAAAACGAATATACTTTAATTGTTTTTTACTTATGACAATTAATTTTTTCTCTATACTTTATTCCCCTTTTCTGCGTTAATTACATTTCTGTAGGAATTGTATGTAATGTTACAATAAAAAAATACAAAAGAGTCTTAAATAATTTTTTATTTTTAAAAATATCGTTACAAAAGACAATTTTCACACACAACATTAATATTTTAAACCCATCTGTTTCTTTGCGCCTCGGTCGCGATGATATCAGCGCACGAAGCCACCAGTTCGCAATCGATCAGTGAACTTTGATCGAAAGATTCGCTCTCGACGATCGCTTTCACGATATTCTTCGCGTTGGCATCCTTCACCGCAAAGACAAAATTCATATATTTATCGACAACCGTGGGAACATTGTCGATCAGCCATGAATGCACATTGTGCACGCAGAATTCAAGATTGTACAAGTTATGCATAGTTTTTTCCGTGATGTACAGAGCTACGAACTGACTCGATAGTTTCACTAGCTTCCTACCATCGAGATTAACTATTTGCAATGTTAAATCATCGCTCAATTTTCTACACTGTTTCTGCATAGACGATGAAAGTAAATCGGAAATACACTCCTTCGTGCGCAACAACTCCGTCCATGCGTCCAGGGAAAACGTGATTTCGTTACCGCGGTTATCTCCTATAGCTAGTTCCGCACGAATATCGTCGCCAACGTGCACACCAATTTCCAGATATTTAAAATAATTGCCGGCTATTGAATATCTTCGGCCCAAGATCCGGCGCGAACTCCTCGACGACGATGACGGCTGTACCATCGATGAAATAGGGCTGTTGTTGGGAAAACCCCTGCAACAGATTTCAAAATTAGACGTTTTTTTCTAAATTTCACAATTTTTCATCTTTCTACTTACATATTATTTAGTCTCCTCTTTTTGTATGGCTCCTCGGTGTTTGAACGATTACATTCAGCGGGCGAATGATGGTTGTAATACATCGTGCTGTTTTCGTGCTGTTTTCGTGATTGAGATTGTCTCAATCTGAAGCGTGACGCTCGGAATACAATGCTTTTATAGGACGCTCCCCCACCACTTCCTTTTTACAACAAAATGGAAGCTTCCCCCTCCCCGACTCGTCTTCAAAGACCCGCAATAATCTCCCTACCTTTTTTCTTTTACGGATAAAAAACTTCTCAATCGATGTTGTAATGTCCCCAAGGAAGAGTATTGATCAAATTACTGCAAATATACCGCTTATCGTCGTACGGACTCAATGCCAATTTTTTTTCCGACATCGAATACACCTGATGACGTACAGACGCTATACGATTACTGTTAACACTTTTTTCCGTATTATTACGAAGGCATTCGACATAGTCTTCGAAACTTATATCCCGAGCGGTAACGTTTGTTCTGATGCCTTTGATTTTTTTCGTTTCCTGATCATCTTGCACGCGAATCGCATACATTTTCGAACGAAGCCCTACGAACTCTGTCATAATTTTACCACCGTTCTCATCCTTCATCAATCCTAGCTGTTTCTTGTTCGCGATCGGAACACCGTAAACGTTGTTCGCGGCATAATTACTGGTGTCGTATCGATGTATATCACGTTTCAGCAGCGCCTCGTACGCGTCATCGCAAGCGATCTCGTATATCAGGCTGTCCGTGTCCGTGTATAAAATCTTACAATTTTGCTGGAATTTTGGATACATGTACTCGTAATGAAAGCTGTACAAATGAAATTTCGATATATCCAATACGGACATGCCTACGTAGATTGGTTTGTAAAATTTAACGAGCAGCTTTTTCAGCTGAATCGCGACAAAGTCCTCGGAAAACACCGTATAGCTGTGAAAATTTGGTCTAGCTATCAATCGTTCGACGCCGTGCCGTCCGCTCCAACGAGAAAGTAATTTCACAGTTGCATGATTTCGAACGTTCTCCATTGTTTTTCCAAATACAGCGTTGTTCATTAATTTGAACAAATTCTTGGAAAAATCGTCGGTCGCGTTTGCGCGTAATTTTGTGTTCAAATCGATATAGCCGCGCAACCATCGCGACTGCTGAAACTCTAGAATTCGATGAATTTTCTTCAATTTCAGATTGTGTTTCAAACTTTGTTGGAGGTATCGGTAATGTACAACGTATCGCTCCTTATCGCGAAGTGTTGCCATCAACTTTCTTTGACTCGAGCTGGTCATCGCCGCGTCGTGACTTGGACAAAATGGAAGATCCGCATGGACATCGTGAATTTCGCTCGGATACTCTAAATCCACCTCCAAAATGTATCCTACAGGGCTATCGATCGGAACGGATTCAACGTCAAAATCATCTACCCCGTCGTTCACCCATCGAAAGTCTCTGTACGGTAGAGGTTGTGACATAGCCCAACCGTACAAATTATTCACGTCGAAATACATTAAGTAGGTGGACGGTTTACTCGAGTCATGTGTAGGTAAATATTTGTTGTTTGCATGTGCATATCTGTGAGAACACTGGCTCAATCCACCACGTATTCCTCGCTCCACGAACAAAAGCATGTCCACGTCGGTGAACAACTCCAATTCAATATTTGTCATTTTCAGCATCACGTCCCACGCGAAACCGGGAAGCGTGTAATAATGTGCCGGATCGAGCTTGTAATTCTCGAGACAGTCATCGCGAAAATTTTCGAAAACATCCGCCAACAACAGCACATCCAATTTTAAGTATAAATCGCTGTACTGTCCTACCGTTCGTATAGCGAAACGCGACCAAACCGTATTCGCGTGATCGTAATCAACGTCGGATATCTCGCGGTCATACAGCCGATTGTAAAATTCTTCGCGCGGTGGCAAACATGTATCGCTTAATTTATCGTACGATGTCAGATAGTCGTATGGAAAAACGCCTTTTCTGGTCAAAAGGGTGAGATCGTCGTTGGAAAGATGTGCAAATTCACCTCGTACGATGCGTAATTTACTTTTGTCTAAATATGACGACAGCTTGTCCAGACTCGAGTTCAAGAACTTGAACGAGTCGATGAAGCGAAATTTCAACAACTTTGCATACTTTTGCTCTTCGCCCGTCTCTCTCTCGATGGAAACGTTTTTCGTGAACGAGATATACTTCTCTTTCGTCAATGGTAACACGTCTATCCGTCCCTCGAACGAGTTTGCTAATTCTTTGATGATAAAATGTGCGTCGTAGCCAGATAAATTATGGAAAACCACCGGTATCACGTACGAAGATTGATAGCTCAAATTGCATCCGTTGTGAGCCGGACCACGATACACGCCCGTGAAATGACAATGATCGCGCACCCGTATATCGTTTTCTTCAAATGGTTTCTCGCAGACGTGGCAATGCGTGGCCGTACGAAAATTTAACTTTTCCGTTTCGGTTAGCGGATTCATCGCTACCGTTTTGTCGAATATCGGCTGTAATTTGCGACTCAGCTCGTACAACCTGTTCGCGAACCATGCGGCGCATCCCTCTTTATCACGATAAACCTGATACTCGCACAACGATACGTCGTAGCGACAACACATGTAGTATCCTATGCTAAACGCGTGGTGATGTTGATACTGTACGCGTGCCGCACGGCCTTCTCCTTCATGCTCCTCAGACAGCAGCAGACACTCCAAGTCAGCATAGATAACGAACGGTGTCTGTTCTTTGTTCGCAAAGTTTTTAAACCGCAACCACTTATCTTCACTCGTTGGAAGCGCTAGAGCGCAATCGTTCATTCGTTCGCAGTCGATCGTATGAACGTTTAATCTGTCCTGCGTGGGAAAATATTGCAAGCACCTGAGGGAAAAAACTTTTTTCTGCTTCAAAGAATTTTTTTAAAAATTCAAAAACGTGCAACTTACCGATCACAAATATGCTTATGATTTTTCTTCTTGCTAAGCTGCGATGAAACCAATCGTGACAAATTTCGTATACACGCGTAATGACCACGCGTCTTTGCGGCATTCTGTAGAAACAGCAAGTTGACATGTCTCCTCCGTTTTTTCTCGGTCAAATGAAGCGTTACGCATCTCTTGCGCGCCCATTCGAACACGTTCACGGAAATGTCGTTTTCTCGTTCAAATTTCCGAATGTCCTTGAACAGCATGGGCGATTGGAAACCTTCGGCTCGAAGCACCGCTTTGTAGTGTGGATACGATGACAAACGCGACGGATGTGTCTCTTCTGGATAGAGACCCGCCACGACCGCCCAAAAAAAGCATGCGTTGTCGTTGCTAATCACGTTCACGACCGCTCTTTTCAGCTGTATCGTTCGAGGTAAATAGCTTGAAGCGGCGCAGCCGGCTTGCAACGGCTGGTATTTGCTAAAGTTCACAATCAAATGTAGTATCTTCGACAGCGCCCACCCGCTGTCTCGCTCTTGAAACTCTTCCAACGATGTCAAAATCGTTGGCACAACGTCTTTCTGGTACCACCGTCGTAGATTGCTCGTCCGAAACAACGCGACGTTTCGCGTGCCGAAACTTTTCACGGAAACCTCGTTGGCGCGCTGCATGAATTCCGCCTCCAACGTTACGCCAGCTTTCAGCGATGAATGCACGTTTAAAAATTCCGTAACGCGTCCCGTAATTATTCGTTTCGCGTGTTGTAAAAATTGCTTAGGATCGATATGTTCGACGTTGATAACGATGCCGGTTGATATGCGATTTTTAAACGCCGACTCGACATTTTCCCAACGAAGCGTCGAGGCTCTTGCACCGCCGCGATCGTATAAACCTCTACCGACGCGCGACGATGAAATACGATGATTCAACGAAACGTTCAAAGTTTTCATACGGCACATAGTCGATGTTAAACTAAATTTCTCGCCTACCGACAATTCATCCTTCGCACAGGCTAGATAATTGACGCAACACTGCAGAGACTCGATGTACGAGCGATGCCATTCGCGATACTCGTCCATAGTTTTCAGCAGCATTGACATGCGTGTCAAACACTTCAACATTTTTTTCCACGTTTCAACCATCTTGCTACCGTTGTTAACAAAATATTCCTTTCAACTTTGAAATTTCCAAGTCTCAATTGCACTCCAACGATGCAACGTTCGTTTTTAATTATGATGACACCGGGTGAAACGATAAAAGCACAATACTCTCCCTCTTACATCATCTTTCTTATAAAGGGTATCGCGAAACACGTTCGAGCACGTTGCTGGAGCACTATGGCCACCACGGGGGGAAGTGGGAGGGTATCGCGAAACAAGGCCAACCACGGCGTAGGAAACTGTCCTTGGAAACATGACACTGGGTGAAAAGATTATTGTAATAATTTCATGGAAAAAATATGACGTAATAATTCCATGACGCCTAGAAATTATTGCAACAATTACATGGAAAAAATATGGCGCAATAATTCCATAAAAAATATGTGCAAAATAATTCCACGAAACACCGCCCTTGACCTAGAAACGATCTCCCTTCGTTCCAAGAAAAATATAATTCCAAGAAAAATATGACGCAATAATTCCATGAAAAATATGTCGCAATATTGCAATAGTGCAAAATAATTCCACGAAACGCCGCCCTTGACCTAGAAACGATCTCCCCTCGTTCCAAGAAAAATATAATTCCAAGAAAAATATGACGCAATAATTCCATGAAAAATATGTCGCAATATTGCAATAGTGCAAAATAATTCCACGAAACGCCGCCCTTGACCTAGAAACGATTCCAAGAAAAATATAATTCCAAGAAAATTCCCCCCCGCTCCCCTCCCCCCTCTCTCGAATATGCTTGTGCAATATCGGTGCAAAATAATTCCACGAAACGCCGCCCTTGACCTAGAAACGATTCCAAGAAAAATATAATTCCAAGAAAATTCCCCCCCGCTCCCCTCCCCCCTCTCTCGAATATGCTTGTGCAATATCGCTCTGCGGCGGTACTGCACTCTCGTGAATTTGAAAGTGGTTTAGAACCCGCCTATATACCCTACTCTATACGATACAACAACGAAAATTCCGAGTCGACCGCCAAACTCGACAACAACAGCTCCTTCGTATCGCCACGAAGGAGCATTCTTACTCGATATACCGACCTAGCAACACGTATTGTAACACGCGGCATCAATTTGCGCACTATACTTCTAACGTACAACAGTACAAAGAATCGCGCCTATCGCGTACTGCGAATCGTTAGGAGGCTAAATTCCCGAATTCGGCAACAATCTCGTGCGTTTAATTACCGCTGAACAATAATTTCCGACGTAAGTACCGTGACTCGGCATTCAATAAAGACAATTAACGTGACCAGTGATCCGGCAATTTATTCACTAATCCCGCTGCATATCCTTGTCAGGATAGTACTAGTTATCCGCCTTCCTCAACGCCTACGCGCAAACAGTATACCTAATATCTCCTCTTTCTTTGTCCTTTGTTTTGAACCAGCATGAAGATTCCGGGTGGTAACGTGCACCTTTATTTAATTTCTCGCATGTTCTGCATGGTCTTTTCTTTTCAATTTTTTCTTTAGCTTCAGAACCTGTGCTATCTCTCTTTTCAAACGTTCTCCTGGTGATCAAATGTTCCATTTTATTTATCTCATTATAGAGATCTTCTGTTTCTTTAAGTTCTTCTTTGTTAATTCTGTTCAACACGAATTTCGGTAGGCCGGTTGCAATGAGATTAATTAATGTCTGTTTGCTTATGGATCTATCTATTTCTAGTAAAAGTTTTTCTTTTCTTACAGCGTATTCCAGTAGTGTTCCAAATCTGTACTTGAACGACAATGCATATATTACTGGGTCCCATCCTTTATTCGCATATGTTTCACAAAATTTTTCTTTCCATACTTTCTATTCCGAATCCAATGTTAGTTTTATCCTCATTGAGCTGTACCAGTCTAAGGACGGTTTATCCAGGGTTAATCTAAAAACTTCAATTTTACTTTGATCCTCTGTTATTTCGAAACGTTCACATTCTTTTTCAAATGCTTCAATCCACTGCTTTGGGTTAGGATTTTTTATATTAAACTTTTCTAGAACAAATTTTTCTGCTATTTTGCTTAAATTTCGTTCTCTCGGATTTTCTTTCTTCTAGTAGTTTTTCCATAATCTTTGTTAATTGCTCTGTGTTATCCGTGTTTGAAGCAGGTGGAGCTGTTTCTTCTAGGAAGATGTCTTTAAATTGAATATTTTCTTCCTCATCCATATACCCAGACAACCAGGCTGCAGCGGGCAGCAATGTCGCGTTTTGGATGTCTGCTGCCGCGATGCTGCACGGCACCGGTCCTAGATTCTGCCTCGCCGTAAGAGGGCAACACAGTCGCACTAATGTTTCGACTGCCGTACAGACTTTGTACTAGGGGCTAGGGGGCTCTCGCCGTTGCAGTGCGGTGATACAGAGCTGGTCGGGCTGATGTGGAACTTCCACATTAAGATGTCGGTAAAGTAAATGTCCATTGTACAAATGTGTAGCAGCAGCATGCAGCAGCAGCAGCGCTCTTCTTTTTTACCGACAAAATTAATATTTATTTAAATTACATACTACACATACTATATATTAGGTCGTTTGGAAAGTAATTTCGTTTTTCGTGTAGGGATGGCAATGCTTCCGTTTGTCATTACTAGACTGCGGATATTTCTGCAAAATAAAAATCGAATACATCGACTGCAAGAAATAGAAACCAAATTGAATGTTATTTCTTCAGTAGCGGAGAAAACGAAATGATTTTCCGAACGACCTAATACATTAACATATTACAATAGGAGAGCTGCACAAAGCCTAAATAAAATCGATCTTAGCATTTTTATACAAAGAAACATTTATCAGTTACTTTTAAGGCTCGATTGGTTTAGAGTGTTGAAACGTCTTCATGCAAAAAAAAAGTGTCGTAGGAGGGAAAAGAAACTTTATACTTTTCGGCTCGAGCGTTTCGGGCTACCCGAGTGCTGCGGGCTGCCCAGGGGTTTCGGGCTGCCCTGGGCTGCCCACTGCCCGGGAGTGACTCGATCTCATCGCGTTCGCACGAACTTGTCTGCTTTTGTCCGAACGCGCTCGACGAAGTCGAGCCACTCGGGCCACCCGATGCACAGTGGAGTATTTGGCCTGAAAAAGTGGAATAAACTAGTTTAACGTTATTTATATGCTCAAGGTTATAATATTATACACTCCTCAAAAGAATTAAGGGATCACTCGTGCGAATCCGAAAAGTTGCTACAACTTTACATACTCATAACTCCGGCCAAAATGGCTGTATCGATATCGTTAAACAATGGTTTGAAAGCCTGAAACCTCTAGTTTCAGATTCTCTGTTTCAAATTTTTGATATATTGTTTTTTTACAAAGTTATAGCGAGATGAAGACAACATTGACGGTTAACAAAAATTTTGTGCAACTTTGTAACATCACACGGGGTTAAACAAATTTTTTTGATAAATCGCGTTAACATTATTTGAAAGGGCTATCTTTCCTGTGTAAAATGAGTGGTTGTTGAATAGTGTGCGATTTTTTTTATTCGAGTTATTCAACATTGAAGTAAATGTTGGCCTTTTAACTTTAACTGGCTACAGAAGGTGCAAAAATTATCGTAGAATCTTGTGGAAAAAAGCAATAGAAAGAGCGTTTCTTTCTCTGCAAGGTACTTCTTTCGTTTTTTCAATTTCGTTAACATTTCGATATACCAGGTGTTTCTGAAAATATGCTTAAAATATGCATAATTTCCATTTTTCCTTCAACTCGCTATATCTCGGCGAGAAATGATCGCAATACCATGACCCGATAGTCAGATTGAAGCAGAGATTCTGCCGATTCGATTGAGTACCCCATGAACCCGCTGCTACCATGTTTTCCCTGTGGCAGCCGTGTTTGAAGTTAGTGATTCGCAGAAAGCGAGGTTAATAGCGCGAGTTTGTCATGTTGTCACTCGGCTGAAGCGTGGCGTGCGTTTGGTATTCGTATCCCCACCCAGCGACGCACGACAACGTCAGACGAAAAGTAGCGAAAAACAACTGTCTTCGGAGTCCGGCAGGCGCTGTAGGTGCAGCGCTAATTTCTGCGAATCACTAACTTCAAACACGGCTGCCACAGGGAAAACATGGTTGCAGCGGGTTCATGGGGTACTCAATCGAATCGGCAGAATCTCTGCTTCAATCTGACTATCGGGTCATGGTATTGCGATCATTTCTCGCCGAGATATAGCGAGTTGAAGGAAAAATGGAAATTATGCATATTTTAAGCATATTTTCAGAAACACCTGGTATATCGAAATGTTAACGAAATTGAAAAAACGAAAGAAGTACCTTGCAGAGAAAGAAACGCTCTTTCTATTGCTTTTTTCCACAAGATTCTACGATAATTTTTGCACCTTCTGTAGCCAGTTAGAGTTAAAAGGCCAACATTTACTTCAATGTTGAATAACTCGAATAAAAAAAATCGCACACTATTCAACAACCACTCATTTTACACAGGAAAGATAGCCCTTTCAAATAATGTTAACGCGATTTATCAAAAAAATTTGTTTAACCCCGTGTGATGTTACAAAGTTGCACAAAATTTTTGTTAACCGTCAATGTTGTCTTCATCTCGCTATAACTTTGTAAAAAAATAATATATCAAAAATTTGAAACAGAGAATCAGAAACTAGAGGTTTCAGGCTTTCAAACCATTGTTTAACGATATCGATACAGCAATTTTGGCCGGAGTTATGATTATGTAAAGTTGTAGCAACTTTTCTTGTTCGCACAAGTGATCCCTTAATTTTTTTGAGGAGTGTATGTATATCGTTGGATTCGTCAATTTTTATATCCCCATTCCTTTTCAAGAGCTCATTTTACAGGTGAAACTTCAAGGAATATAACCATATTTTTTTCAAAATTTAAATCACTCTGACGGCTCATCGAAAAAGACGTAAAAAAAGAATTAGCTTAAATTCTTCGACTCCATACAGTCAATGGTGTCGTGGTTAAAAAATAATATTGCAATAGCCCAATCCTTTCCGAATGAAACCATAAAAAAGTGTAGCTCAATCGGCTTTAAACGAAGAAATGATTTCATTAGTGTTGTTGACAAAAAAATTCGATTTTTTTCAAAATCCTAAGGTGGTTGACGAATTTTGAGATTTGAGACCAGATTTGAAATAAGCGTGGAAGAATCTACGGGAAATGATGTACATACAGCATGTTGCAAAAAAATCTGTTCCGCTCGTGGTATTGTGAAAATCAAAGTTTTATTGAAATTGTGCAGGTTTAACGAATTTGTCAAGGTTAAAAAACGTTCGTACCATCATTTCCTCACTTTTCCCATATTCTGCAAAGTTTGAGCTTTAATTTAAAAAAAAAATCATCGTTCTATCTCTTTTCTATCGAAAGTTCTTTGATTTTAGCACAGAATTCATCGGGTTGTCGCGCTGTGGCGACCCGGCAGTGACGATCCCTGTGCAGCGACCCTTGCAGCGACCCAAAAGCTGCAAGGGTCGCTGCAAGGGTCGCTGCAAGGACCGCTTCCAGGATCGCGACGGAGTGCCTAAAAAAAGATTTGTCGGCTCTGACCAGTCCTGGACCGGTTAGAGTTACAGGACTCATCAGTAGTAAAGCTATCCAGCAGGCCCTACCTGAGCCGCGCTGCGATATCGGAAGGCGGTTTAAGACTGTATATATAGAGATCGGTGACGGATCAGGTAGCAGCGAGAAAGGTTGACTATCTGTCCATCTTGTGGCGAGTGTAGGAAATTAACTGCCACAAAAGGTTACAAAATTCATCGATCTATCTCATTTTTTTCGAAAGATGTTTCGATAGGAGAAGGGAGCGAGTTATCGCGATTCCCGAGATTCAACTCTTCCTTCGCACGAACTAGTCCGCTTTTGTCCGAACGCGCCCGACGAAGTCTTTATGCAAAATAAAAAATGTCAGCGTCGATTACAAGAAATAGAAACTAAATTGAATGGCATCTCTTCCCTTAATGATTTTAATAGAGGAGAAATTATTTATTGACATCTTCAATTTTAAAAATTTTCCAACAGCTATCAATTTCATCTACTCAATTTTGCAATATGTAAATGCATAAAGATCCGCAGTGTAGTCATGAAAGATCGCGCAGCCGAATCGAGCCCGCCCGACTTTCTGCGACCCGACAAACTCGACGATTCGGGCGGCCCGCACACCCCTAATGGCTACATTTATTTTGAAACTAAAATATAGATGACAAACGAGTCAAATTTTATTTCATCTATAAGAAGGAACGCGTAACATTCATATTTATTACACTTTGTTAAAGGCGACATCACGCGCGAGTCGGCCTCGTCAGAAAACAACAATTTTGAATTAATTAAATTAATTTTTCTACGCCGCACAGTGGTCTAAATGGCCGATTTAGGAGTACAAAAGTCAAAAAACCAAACATAGAGTAGGCATTTACTACTATTTCATACATCAACACACATGTCTGTAGAAGTTAAAATCGACTATTTTACTTCTCAAATCAATTATTGTTAAGCGTGAAACGTTGAACGTAACAGTATGAAAAATAGCATCAAAATAAAGGACATCCTTTTCACCAGAGTTGGGCAGTATTTAAATCAAAACTATTTAAATACCGATTCGAATATGATACAAATTTTGTATTCGTTATTCGAAGGTTCGAAGACAAAAGTATCTTATGTAATCTTCTAACAAAAGTGACACGAGCCACTTCGTGGCGTTCTTCCGATTAAGAAAAGACTAAACCCGATAGAATTCGGACTATGTCTTGTGGTTTTACTCGTGAAAGTATCTTCGAAATTTGTATTTAAATACAGTCCTAATTCTATCGAGTTTAGTCTTTTCTTAATCGAAAGAACGCCACGAACTGGCTCGTGTCACTTCCGTGAGAAAATTATGAGAAATAAAAAAGTTTAGCATTCACTTGTTAGCAGTTTCATGCCGAGATACCTGGATGGCCGAGGGTTTGCCCGATGGTGTTTATTGCACCACTTGGACAAGGCTCCCGAGGCCCTCGTCGCTTCGTCGGTCTAGCACAGAGTAGGGACGAAAATGTATTTAAATATATTTTCCGAAGAAATTCTCACGAATAAATCCACTACATACAGTCCGATTTCTATCGGGTTTAGACTTTTCTTAATCGGAAGAATGCCACGAACTGGCTCGTGTCACTTCCGTGAGGAAATTGTAAGAAATAAACAAGTTTAGCATTCACTTGTTAGCGATTTCATGCCGAGATACCTCGATGGCCGAGGGTTTGCCCGGTGGTGTTTATTGCACTACTATTGTGTTATGGGCTCAGGCCTTTGTGCTCGACCCTCGGGCCTCGGTACGTGTTCATTGGAGCCTCGAGCCGGCCGAAGTATTCGTGGATGTATTTAATATTCGAAAATTAAATACAATTTCTATTCGAAGCTTCGAAGGGGCTCGACTTCGTCGGGCGCGTTCGGACAAAAGCGGACTAGTTCGTGCGAACGCAGAGTTGAATCTCGGGAATCGCTATAACTCGCTCCCTTCTTCTATCGAAACATCTTTCGAAAAAAATGAGATAGATCGATGAATTTTGTAACCTTTTGTGGCAGTTAATTTCCTACACTCGCCACAAGATGGACACATAGTCAAAGACCTTTCTCGCTGCTACCTGATCCGTCACCGATCTCTATATATACAGTCTTAAACCGCCTTCCGATATCGCAGCGCGGCTCAGGTAGGGCCTGCTGGATAGCTTTACTACTGATGAGTCCTGTAACTCTAACCGGTCCAGGACTGGTCAGAGCCGACAAATCTTTTTTTAGGCACTCCGTCGCGATCCTGGAAGCGGTCCTTGCAGCGACCCTTGCAGCGACCCTTGCAGCTTTTGGGTCGCTGCAAGGGTCGCTGCACAGGGATCGTCACTGCCGGGTCGCCACAGCGCGACAACCCGATGAATTCTGTGCTAAAATCAAAGAACTTTCGATAGAAAAGAGATAGAACGATGATTTTTTTTTTAAATTAAAGCTCAAACTTTGCAGAATATGGGAAAAGTGAGGAAATGATGGTACGAACGTTTTTTAACCTTGACAAATTCGTTAAACCTGCACAATTTCAATAAAACTTTGATTTTCACAATACCACGAGCGGAACAGATTTTTTTGCAACATGCTGTACATCATTTCCCGTAGATTCTTCCACGCTTATTTCAAATCTGGTCTCAAAATTTGTCTACCACTTCAGGATTTTGCAAAAAATCGAATTTTTTGTCACCAAAACTAATGAAATCATTTTTACGTTGAAATCCGATTGAGCTACACTTTTTTGATGGTTTTATTCGGAAAGGATTGTGCTATTGCAAAATTAATTTTTAACCTCGACCATCAACTGTATGGAGTCGAAAGACTGACTACAGCGGCCACACATACATACTACGTCTACGTAGCGTGCACCATCGAAGTCAACACATTGAGACTACAGACGTGCGGCTGTGGTAGGACTAGGCAAACCCAACCCAATAGGCCCGATTTCTTTCAGTGCCTTTCCCGGGGCTGTTCTCTATGGAGAGATTTATGACAGGTCATTACTATTGAGCTGGAAGTCGACACTTTCTCGGCCAACACGTGTTGACTGTAATTTTCAAATCACCAACTCCTCAAATCACTCGAGCCACTCTCGGGCCGCCTTATGTGTCACGGATAGACATCGGATCTTTATGCATTTATAGCAAAAGTGAGTAGATGAAATTGATAGTTATTCGAAAATTTTTTAAATTGAAAATGTCAATGTATGATTTCTCCTCTATTAAAATGATTAATAGGGAAGAGATGAGCATTTGGCCTGAAAAAATGGAAAAAAGTCGATTTCTAAATTTTTGCGTATGTCATAAAATTTTTGTTGTCCCCGTAGTTAAAGGTCTGAAGAATAAAGCTGCAATATTGTTTTTTCTATTTGTGCTCCCGTGAAGTAGTAAACTTCATCGAAAAGCGCGCTTTGCGTTCTTAAACAGTCTCTAAAACAGCATCCGTTCATTGGCGATTTTCAAGTGTTTTACGGACAATTGCGTAAATTCTTGTATTACAAAAGTTGTTCAGGAAAATATACAGAGCACTTTTGCACAGATTTCATTTTGTTACCATGTAAATTAGTATAGTTATTAATATTTGAACGTTGCCAATAATTCTCTGTAAGTTCTCTTACGATTACAAAACTTTATCGACGATTTTGTTATATTTCTGTGCGAGTCTGCGTGCTCTTTTTGGTCTCATTACATTCGGTAAAGATTTGTGATTATAAGCCAACAAAGTAGCTTGTTTTGAGAGCTTTCCAAAACACTATAATAAAATATTTTTTTCTTACATATTTTTCAAGAGTCATGATAGTGAAAATATTCCACTATCGCCACGCTTTTTCATGGGTTCTCGATAATCTGAGGAAAAAATGTTTTCAACAAAAGAGGAACAGTATTCAGACATCTACAAATTTCAATATATGAAAGTTGTAAAAAATTTTGTTTTTACAAAAAATTGAGGCGAATTTGATTTTTTAAATGCTGAAATGTATTTTGGATTTCATAATGTTGTAGCTGATCTTAAGACGAATCCAACGATATATAATGTTATAACCTTGAGCATATAAATAACGTTAAACTAGTTTATTCCACTTTTTCAGGCCAAATACTCCACTGTGCATCGGGTGGCCCGAGTGGCTCGACTTCGTCGAGCGCGTTCGGACAAAAGCGGACAAGTTCGTGCGAACGCGATGAGATCGAGTCACTCCCGGGCAGTGGGCAGCCCAGGGCAGCCCGAAACCCCTGGGCAGCCTGCAGCACTCGGGTAGCCCGAAACGCTCGAGCCGAAAAGTATAAAGTTTCTTTTCCCTCCTACGACACTTTTTTTTTGCATGAAGACGTTTCAACACTCTAAACCTATCGAGCCTTAAAAGTAACTGATAAATGTTTCTTTGTATAAAAATGCTAAGATCGATTTTATTTAGGCTTTGTGCAGCTCTCCTATTGTAATATGTTAATGTATTAGGTCGTTCGGAAAATCATTTCGTTTTCTCCTCTACTGAAGAAATAACATTCAATTTGGTTTCTATTTCTTACAGTCGATGTATTCGATTTTTATTTTGCAGAAATATCCGCAGTCTAGTAATGACAAACGGAAGCATTGCCATCCCTACACGAAAAACGAAATTACTTTCCAAACGACCTAATATATAGTAGTGTGTAGTATGTAATTTAAATAAATATTAATTTTGTCGGTAAAAAAGAAGAGCGCTGCTGCTGCTGCTACACATTTGTACAATGGACATTTACTTTACCGCCATCTATCACATTAGCGCGAGCTGCTCTTGTACGGCATTTGACACATTAGCGCGACCGTGTTGCCCTCTTACGGCGAGGCAGAATCTAGGACCGGTGCCGTGCAGCATCGCGGCAGCAGACATCCAAAACGCGACATTACTGCCGCGCAGTAGAGCTGCAGATCGGAGCAGTTGGTTATCTGGGTAGACACCTTTTATTTCTTTGGTTAAAGTAATCCAAACTCTCCTTGCTTGGTGTCTTTTTTGTAACGTATTTTTTACTTTTTTAAAGATCTCTGTACTTACGATTTCAGTGTGAAATTTTGTTGATTGGTACGCCTCCGGTATCACGAAGGTCTGATTCGCTTTTGTGGTAATTGAGGTTATGCATATGATATTTGATTTTCCATCTGCCGATGGTTTTACCTTGAATTCAAATAATAACTTCTCCATTTTTCCTCAAAATTTTCCAGAAATGTCGTTTTATAATGTCTATCGTTATATCGTAGGGTTTTTTTGAACGGTCGAATAAACAATACTGAGTTTCTGTAACAAAGAGGTTAATATATTCGTAACTTATGTATGACTACTATTTACATTGCTTTATCTTATAGCTACCTGTAACAAAGAGAAACGACATTAAAGTTTATTCTATCCTTGATGTCAATTCCCTTGATTAGTTTTATTAACTTTATTCACTTCTTTATTTATATCGTACGCTTGATCGCGTGTTGTAGATGTCGACTTGTATCGTTCTCATTGGCCGCGTTCGTCAGTGCGCGGCAAATTCAAATTAAAGAAATGCACTTACGCACTTTCTTTACACACATATTAAATTTTGTGCTGACTTACCAGTGAGTATGGTCTTACCACCTTTCGTTACTGTAACATTGCCAGTTTCGCTAAAAATGACTCTCATTCCGGCTTCCTGGATTCGGCGAACGGATAGTAGGTTGTTTGGGACATCGGGTACGTATAATACATTCTCCAGGACTCCGGTAACTCCTAGATTTGTCGTTATTTTAATCGAACCAATCTTCGTTGCCGTGATAACTTCTCCTTTCTTTGCAACTGACACATGAATGGGCTTCTTTAATGTTGATAAAGTCGCGAAAAAATCCATTTCATTAATCAAGTGATCTGTAGCACCTGGGTCCAATATAAAGTCTATTTCAGCAGAATCATTTGATCTTTTATTATTTTTTATTTGAACTCCTGTCATAAACGCGAAGCTTTCACATTCTCCTTGCACTTGAACGGTTTGAATTGTTCGCGGCCGCTCTTCAGCCGTAAAATTCTTTTTGTAATATGTAGTAGCAGTCTTTCTTTTCGTGGTTTCTTCTGCCACAATAATCACATTTTTTATAATAGTTTTTGTTAAATCCTTTATTTTGTTAAATCCTTTATTTCTTTTAAAACTTGTCTTAAATTTTTTATCTTTCTTTATCCTCTCATTATCCCTTTTTGTTTCTATATGCAAACATTTTGCACTTGTTTCACTTTTCTCGTTTCGTAGTTTCACTTCATAATCTAGCAATTTAATTTTTACAAATGCGAGGCTTAGGTTTTCGTCTGATTGGGTTTGGATTGCGGTGACAAGTGGATCGTATGAATTTGGTAATGTTAATAATAATCTGGCTACTTTACTCATCTCAGACAGTGTTTCTCCCGCAGAGTGTAGTTCCACAAGCATTTCGTCGAAAAGTATGAAATGTTTTGAAAGTGGTATATCTTCCTTAAATTTAAAACACAATAACTTCTTCTCGACAGCAAGTTGAGTTGCTAGGCTTTTTCTTTGGTATATCGCATCCAATTTGTTAATTATATCCCTAGCCGTATCTGTCTCCGTTGCGAAACATAACATTGAATCTGTTAAGTATTCAATAATTATTCCCGTAGCAATTCTCTCGCATCGCATCCAATCTTTTCCCGGGGTCTCTGGGCGATCCAAGTCCAAAACTTTCAGTGCATCCTCTTCTGCTATTAATGCCCGAATTCTGTATTTCCAGACGCTATACTTTTCCCCATCGAAGGGATTGATGTTTCGCTTTGTCTTCTTCGTGTCTGCACTCATTTTACAATTTCACACGTCTCTTTCCCGTTCACTTTTGATTAAACTTATTTTAATTTACAATTGCCACTTCACTAACAGTCTCTCTATGATTTTTATATATATATTTCTTTTATTTAGAAACTTCCACAAAAATTACTTTAACTATGTGCCTGGGCCCATAACCTGTTGATTTTGGGAAGCAAGGTTTTTACTAAGAAAGAATAAAAGAACAGATATTGATTTAGAACGATATTTGATCGATGTTTCCTCTACTAAGGCTAGGCTTAGACTGACTGACTTCGGCAGCTCGTCGACAGTGCTTCGATTCGGGGCACTATTTTTCGCGCATGCGCGGCGATTTTACCCTCAGACGGCCTCAGTAGCGTACCAAATCGGGTACCTTGAGCACCCCGCAGAATTTTAAAAACTTATTAGTAATATATAAGGAGTGCTAAAATAACTAAGCGAAATACATAATAAAACAACAAAATATTTTATTTGGCGAGTATTACTCCTCTTTGCAGCTCTTTCTCCACTATTAACTGCCATTGTATAATAAAATATTAATAATAACTTACCTCTCGTTCCGCATCACATCTCTTGTCTATCACTATCACTCGTCCCGCCAATATAACTGCCACAGGGCTCTGGCCGCTCTGCTACGAGACTTGCACCCGGTGGGCTAGGGTTCGATTCTCGTCGGGAGAAAAATATTTTTTTTTCTTATTTATTTATATTATTTATTCGCTGTTGAACATTGACTTGTTTATTAAACATTGCACATTTATTACATATCGAATCAGTTTCTAACCGGACGTGGCTCGGTAATCCTTGTTCGCGATCGCACCACCCACGCAGGAGCTAATCGGCGTCGGGTCCTCGAAAGTGTTGTAGCGACGTGATGTTCGTTCTGCTCTTGGCCCTTCGACGCCTCCGGACCGATGGTCCGTGTGCTCTCGGTCTCATTCATCGTTGCCTATGCCCGGGGCTTTCGCAAGATCGGCCTGTTGATTTCTGCGAGCTCGTCCTGTGTAACGCTGCTCTTCTTGGAAAATTCCGGATGGTCGGGGTACCCTTGACGCGTTCGTGCTACGGCCCTGTAACTTGCCGTTCTCGGCGCGTACGACAGATGTCAATAAGAGTCGTCGATAATTACGGAATCTCCTCGGGGAGCGCTCTCAAATCCGGCGGTATTCTGTCGTGTCTCGTGAGAGGGCGGTCCGGTCCATCTTATGTCATACATGCGACCGAAAGGGGGTAGGATACCTACGAATCTAACTAGAAAATCAGTGTCACGAACCTCTGTGCAAAAAAAGAGTTTGGTAACACTGAGAAACACGCACTGCCTGATGCACACGAGATGGCGTTGCTTGCCATTTCCAAAGTCTATGATTCTATTCAGCTGAAAATATGAAAATGCATAGATTGACTACGCCACGCTTTCACTGTGGCATACATAAGTATGTGTCAGCCTAACGATTCACTTTTGCTATGATTCCACGTGGATTCCACGTTGACAGAACCGCTGTGACCTACCTACAACCGTATGAAAATGTATAATTATATTATACGTATTGTATTTTTTATTATATATTCTAATAAGTTTTTTATATATAAAAAAGGCCTGGCCAACCCAAATGGTTTCACGGGCCACTTTGATGACGCGTAACGTTATAGCGGGCCGCACTTTATGTAGGTAAACATGCAAAATGTAATACAAATACAAAATGAATAAAACTTTATTGTTATACTATGGTTCAATATAATTAAATTGCACATCTTTTGTTAGCTGGTTTTCTAAATTGGCATCAGTTAATGAAGCACATTGTGACGGTTACATCCTTACCGGCGCGAAACTATCCCCACCAGCGACTACCGCTGGAACCCCACGACCGCCGCGCCGACAAACGCGCCACGATACCGCGAGCGCGACTCGCGGCCGCGAGAGGGCCACCGAGACGAACCGGTTTCTCGCAAGAGAAACTGAACACGCTCGGGAATAAGTACCCCGAGAAATCATCGGTAGGGGGTCGACTGCCCCACCGTCTACCATCCTCAGTGGCGAAACGCCGAGCAGGAACCAACCCGGCCCAAGTGGTGAAACACCGACGGGAGTCCCTCCACCTCAGTGGCGAAACGCCGAGCAGGAACCAACCCGGCCCAAGTGGTGAAACACCGACGGGAGTCCCTCCACCTCAGTGGCGAAACGCCGAGTAGGTACTAATCCGGCCCCAGTGGCGAAAAGCCGAGTGGGCATCCGCTCCTCCACCGCTACACTGTTAACGCCGAGCGACAGCGCCTCCGCGATTCCGAGCGACCGCTATCCCGAGCCGCCGCTACTTCCGAGCGACCGCTATTCCGAGCCGCCGCTACTTCCGAGCGACCGCTAGTCCGAGCCGCCGCTACTCCGAGCGACTGCTACTCCGAGCGACTGCTACTCCGAGCGACCGCTACTCCGAGCGACCGCTGTTTCCGAGCCGCCGCTCCGCCGAGCTATCGCTGTCTCAACCCGGCCACTACCGTTGTAGGTCCCCCCCCGCTTGCTATTCGAGGCTCCGCGACCCTGGACAGCCGACTGACGCGGCACTACCTTCCACGCACCGAGTAACCGTCACAACATGAAGAACTCTTTGTAAATTTCATCTTCGAAAAAAATGTAAATATATGAGGATCCAAAAGCATTTACTAATATAAGTATTGTAAATATTAATTTTTGATATGGACGCAAAAAATTGTTTCACTTCATTGTTGCACTGCAACTTTATTATATTATAACAATGACACTTCATTTATTTAATATTTTTTGTATACATACAATGAGAAACAAAAGTTTCAATAGAAATATAAAATCGCCCGGCGGACTGCACAATGTGGCGGGCCGCGGGTTGGCCAGGCCTGCTGTACACCCTGGTGTGATCTGAAAGAAAAAAATAAATGTGGGTTTAGTAAAAATTACTCGCGTTGAGTCTATATTACTGGAACGCCAAAACCGATACATACCTACATTTCCACGATATTCACAGAAATGTTTCTTTGCGCTGGGCACCGATCCCCTCCGATGGCAGTAAGTTGTCCCAGTACCTGTAACAGAAAGCCAGAACGAGCTGTGATCTATGTGTACACCATAAAAATGTAAGTCGATGAATGCTATTTACGTACCTATATGCTCGAATGGCGAAGACTTGTTGCTCATCCTGTACACCTTTTTTTTTTTAAGAGTGAGGGGGAAAATGCAATTACGCACACCCCGTAAAGGGGTAGTGTGAGACTCTGGCCGCGGGTGGTCGGCGTACCCATACCCACTAGAAACCTAACCTCACCCGGGACGGTCAATGGACCGCCCCTCTACGATATCTTGTGTCCGAGTCGAAGGAAATGGGGGACCCGCGACATTCATGCATCTTCTACATACTTTCGCGCTTACATTGTACAGCATTGTTAATTCGAAAACCTGTTCATATAATCTGAATGCACTCACCGGTGCAATTGCGATCTTTGATTGCAATTTCTTTCCAACAGCTCTTCTTATGCGCTGTGTTGCACTTGCCGGTGCAGTCGCATTGGGCCATAAAACAGCTCTTCATGTGCGCTGTGTTGCACTCGCCGGTGCAGTCGCTATGGGCCTTTTATCCACGATTGGATGTACCTTCCTCTCCATCTCCTTCTTTCCTTCTGTTTTTGCTTTTGAACACTCTACGCGTTATTATTTCTGGTACCATATGCTTCTCGTAGAACATTTTCAATTTGTCTTCCATTTGTGTTGCCCAGAAATCATCGTCTCTTTCAATTTCGACAACTCTTTTATCGTGCGGTGTCCACATACAGAAGTAAGCATACTGTCTGTTTGTTACATGCCACTGTCCTTGCGCTTGGTAATAGAAGTTATGATTTCTATTCAGTTGATCGTTAATAAATGCGCGTCGTAGATGAGGAACCCTCTCTAATGCTTCGTCGATAGTCATATCCTTCGCCGATGATGGACATTTGATTTCGACAATGGTATTGTCATGTATCAGTCCATCTGGTGTCGCACTTAAGTAAGGTATGTTGGAATCAATAAAGAGCCTACAGGGATTAATAGTGACGTTTAAATCCGCTGCTAATTCCTTCAGGGCGATTTCCTCTTTCTCCTTTCCGTATTCCACGGCTGCTACACGCGGTACTTGTGGATACAGAATTCTGTCTATAGTACCCGTTCGGTTTGTATTAGGTCGTAATTTGCATACTTGTCCGAAATTGGATGCAGTTAATAAAGATTTTCTGTATCTTTTCCATTTTTTGCTGCTCGCTTGACCACGAGTTTCAGCTTCGATTGTTGATCGCCTCGCTCCCCACCGGCAGAGCTTTGCCGCGAGCTTCTGATACTTTCGATTGTAGACAGCTTCCTCCATATCATCATCATCATGATCTGGTTTCTCCGCATTAGGGCCATAGTCCTTGTCGCATTGTTGTGGTGCTTCAGTTTGGTAGGAGGATGCTTTTGCTTTTTTCTTGTACGTCTCCTTCTTTTCCGCTTGATGTTTCCATTTCTGTTCCAACTTTCGTACGTCTGCTGTCGGTTCTTTACCCATTGCAGCGCTTAATCGACTAAACGTTTCCTTTGTATTGTATTGGATGACAGCAGCATTGACTCTTCCTTCGTACGAGCCTTTTCGTCCCAAGTTTATTCGTTTCCCTCCGGTGTATTTGGCTATTACGCCGTTCATACATTCTACTCCGTTATTATCGTATCTGTAGAGTAGACTTGCGGCATGATCGAGGAGCGGCTGTTGTGCTTCTTCAATGCATTTAAGTATGCCAGTTTTTCTCAATTGCGGCATATGATTAGTCTGGTTGCGGTCAGCCCAACTTTTGCAAAAATATACCAACCTCCGACACTCTTTGTGTTCCCGGAACACGTGACTTGCTACGTTCCTCATGTCAGCTTTGAGATTTTTGACTCGATCCAAAAAGCTCAGGTTTTCGTGGAATCTGTGTTTTGCGGCTTTCTTGTATCCGGCGCGCAGACGGTAGACACGTTCACCTACAATTGCTCTCAGGTCCTTGTGGCGGCCTCTTGCGGCTATTTCCCTGATTTTCTTGCAGAAATTTCGCAACAGGTGGTTCGTGCATTCAATCTTCTCCACTTCTACCCCATATCGTCTATACGGATCAAGATCTAGTATCCTTTTATATACGCTGCTATCGCCATCGGCAATTAATAACGAGTATATTAGGCCGTGCATTTGTACACTACATTGAAATCCTTTCACGATAGCAGCGCTTTCCATCCCTGTCGAACTTTGATGGCGACTCCAATTCTTGAAACAACGGTGTTCGCGTGGCACTTCCTTCTTCCTCGCCGCTTGTTGACAAACGATGCAGAACTTGTTCTTCACATCGATGAACAGGACCTTCCTGGTGTGGTATCCAAAAATGGCTCCTACTCCAGACAGGGAATTGTAGTTTCCGCCACGGTATGATCTCTTCATCCAGCTGCCATCTGCGACTACTGGAATCATCGGTAGTTTAGATTTCGGATCAATGTCGCCTCTTGCAATGGCAAGTGCTTTTTCTTCTTTCCCAGCAGCTTCCATCTCTTGTTCCGCAGACTTATTGAAGCCATCGATGAGTTTCTCTTAACATCTTTCGAACGTCTTCTTCGCCATGCACGACACATTCATGCCACACATGGTGTCCTCTAGTTGATTGAAGCCGCCTCCTGTCAGCATTGTTGCGGCAACTGCGCTGTGGTTGATGTCCATAACGTTGTCAGTTTTTGGAAGACATCGTATGTTTTTTTTGTACTCGCACTTCTGGCATTGTACCAGATAAGTTTTCTCTAAACCTTTCGGATGATATCCAACTATTTCGAAATGTTGGATTCCACAATCCTTTTTCGAGTGTTCTCCAAATTCCTTTATTTGGTTGAAAACATACGAAAAATCGGCGAAGTCTATTCCTTTACTTGGTTCTTTCCCCGGTTGTGGTTTCACAATGTCTGTCAGCTGGACATCGTCTGCATCGGATTCTTCTACCAGCTCTCCAACAGTTTGTCCTTCTACGTATTCCACGTTTTCTTCATCTGTACTATCTTCTTCTCCATTTACCTGGTTTCCAAAGTCTTCATTTATCTCCTCGATGATGTCTGCCAGCTGGACTTCGTCTCCATCGGAATATGCTTGTTCTAGCAGCTCTCCGACAGTTTGTACTGCGAATTCCGATATGTTATCTTCATCGACTCTCGTAGAATCATTTTTACTAAGGCCGTCCACACACGGGTCGATCGGCGATTTGGTCGACGCGATTCCAATCGCATGCGACTCTCCCCTCCACTTCACTTCCAATGCAAATGAATGGGGAGCCGCACACGGGTCGATTCATGGTCGACTGAAATCGCCTCGATTCTAATCTAATCGCGTGCTATCAGAAGCGAAGTTGTCCACACACGGGTCGATCGGCGATTCGGTCGAATCGATTCTAGTCGCCTGCGATTCTCCCCTCATGTGACTTTCAATGCAAATGAATGGAGAGCCACATACGGGTCGATTCGTGGTCGACTGAAATCGGCGTGACTGAAATCCTCTCGATTCTAATCGCGTGCGATCGGAAGCGAAGTTGAAAAATCGTGTGGATCGTACGATTCGTGAGACTCATGGAGGTAAGTTTGTGCAGTTTTTGCCAATATTTTTTGTAGTTTGAGTGCATTGCACTCTTCGATGTGGTCTATGTATTTTTAATTACATAGGTTATTATTTATTATTATATTATTTTTTTTAACGAGGTAAGTATTATCTAAAAATCCAAATATTCCTAAACGTGAGGGGTATAGTCAATATGATAAGTTAAAAATAATGGGATAAAATTGCTAATCAATTTAAAGATAGGAAATTATTATTAGAAATAATAATAATTAAGAAATAAGAGATATTTGGTTAATTCGGCCTTAGGCGTTCAATGTCAAATTTGTTGGGGAAGTGGAGAAGTACCCGGAGCTATATAATTACACCCTCCCAACTTGTCAGGTAAGGTTTTTAATTTATTAGTAAATTCAATATCTTACAGCTGTTGGTATTGTACTTGAGTACAGTACTATTATAACACTACTTTACATCTCTTTTACCATTTATTTTATTCAAGTACATTAAATGCAATAATTCCACTGCCAAGGCAGTGATGCCATTGTGGTCAGAAAATAATTTGCTAAATAATCTCTAATAGCATAAGGGGCTGAATAAATGTTTATATTGGCTCGATCTATTAGATCAATGTGGTTGACAGAACCAGTGATGTTGACATTTTGTTCCACGTGTTGCGGTAAATAATTACACCCTTCTCTTTTTCTAACGTAGTTATGAAGCACGCAAACACTTTTTACGATATCATTGACCTTATTCTCATCACGGCAACGTATCGCTGTACTGAGTACTTGGAATTTTTCTGTCATCATACCAAACGTGCATTCAATTGTTTTCCTTCCCTGACTTAAGCGGTAATTGAAAATTCGTTTTATATTGTCTAGAATCCGTTTTGAGTAAGGTCTTAATAAATATCGACACAATGGGAAAGCTTCATCTCCTACTAAGTAATAAGGGAACAAACAATCATCGTAGGGAAGCTTAGATGGGGGTGGAATGTCAAGTTGTGAATTAGATAACATGGATTTAATTGGAGAGGTTCTGAAAATGCCTCCATCACTGTTTCTACCAGCGTATCCACATTCAATCATAGTGAAATTACCATCAGCATCGCAGCATCCTAGTAGTACAATTGAGTGGTACGATTTATAATTAAAATTAGTGGACCCAGTATTAGGTAGTTTCTCTATGCGGATGTGCTTGCCATCCAAGGCCCCTATACAATTTGGAAGGTTCCATAGGTTCTGAAAACGATGAGCAATACTTTTCCATTGGTCGCAGGTAGGGCGGCGCATGTAGACATCTTTCAGCTCATTCCATATAATCGTTGTCGTCTCAGATACTATTTGCCCAACTGTAGACTCTCCTCGGCAAAAGTAGAATCCCAACGAAACGAATGTGCAACCCGTAGCCAAGTACCTGAAAATAAGCATCCAGAGGAAGACATCTTGGTACTTACTTAACGAGGCACTTACCTACTTTTTTTATTATTACAGTGAATGAATGCAAGGAAAAATGGAGGAACCTGAGGACTACTTTTGTTCGACATCTCAAACCCAAACCGAGTGGCAGTGGTGCAACAAAGAAAAATCCTTACTACCTGATGGACGCAATGCAGTTTGCGGTTCCATATGTAAAAGTTGTCGACAACCCTACGGGTAATTTACCTGAACCGCCACAAATAATGCTTTCCTCCACCACATCAACAGCAGAAATCGGCGAGACAGATCCGTTAGAAGAATGTACGGATATCACAGAGGAAATGCTAAATGAGCCGGGAAATTGTTTGCCATTTGCGTCATTCCCTGCACTAATTTCAACGCCACCATCGGCAAATCAGGGGGGCAGAGTTGCGACACCTCCATCGGAAGCAACAACTACAACAAGAGGTCCACATGGGCAGCCCACACGGAAAAGAAAAATTGCAAATAGTAATGCAGCAGATAAAGCTATTACAGCATATTTTTCAGCTAAACAGGCAAAGCTATCAAACCCGCTTCCACCAAAAAATATAGAGCACAAAAGAGAGGAAGGAATCAAAAATTTCCTAATGCCTCGTACAGACTTGCGCCGCGCGGCGAACCGCGCGACGAACCGCGCGGCGAACGCGCGCATTTCGGCGTGCATTTCGGGGCGCATTCGTGCGCGCGGCGTATCCATCAGCTATGGGAAACACGGCGCGCATTTCGGCGCGCACGAACGCGAATGGGTGGCACTTGCAAATCTGTTTGCAGGATAGATATCATATCCTAAACATTCATAATATAAAGAATAAATGTCAAGAAATAGAAAGAAATTTATAAACAGACATCGGTGATTTAAATTATCTGATAAAATTATATCTCTACTTCCTAATTTGTTTCAAATTATTAAACAGGCTAATTAATAATTTTAATTGGTATGAAAACTTTGCAGTTTTGGGATCGGGACAGAATCCCGAGAATTTCGGAAAACCCTGGATTTTTTGGATCCTGTCCCGACATGATACGAGGCTTCCCATCCCGTTCCCGGCATCGGAATTCGGGAATTCCCGGGTTCCCGGACACCTCTAGTATTTACATATCAAAAAGACATGTGCAATTTTCACAACTTACAATTAGAACGCTCAGCCAAACCGAAAAAGGCTCTATGTGTGACCAACCTTGTTGTTGTTTACGGAACGCGCTCTCGGAACCTAACCCTTCCGTTTTTATTCAGAATATGTATCGTAGAATCATATAAAGACGAAAATTCATCATGTTGCAACATCGGAATAAAAACGGAAGGGTTAGGTTCCGAGAGCGCGTTCCGTAAACAACAACAAGGTTGGTCACACATCGAGCCCTTTTCGGTTTGGCTGAGCGTTCTAATTGTAAGTTGTGAAAACTGCACACGTCTTTTTGATATGTAAATACTAGAGGTGTCCGGGAACCCGGGAATTCCCGAATTCCGATGCCGGGAACGGGATGGGAAGCCTCGTATCATGTCGAGACAGGATCCAAAAAATCCAGGGTTTTCCGAAATTCTCGGGATTCTGTCCCGATCCCAAAACTGCAAAGTTTTCATACCAATTAAAATTATTAATTAGCCTGTTTAATAATTTGAAACAAATTAGGAAGTAGAGATATAATTTTTTCAGATAATTTAAATCACCGATGTCTGTTTATAAATTTCTTTCTATTTCTTGACATTTATTCTTTATATTATGAATGTTTAGGATATGATATCTATCCTGCAAACAGATTTGCAAGTGCCACCCATTCGCGTTCGCCGCGCGGTTCGCCGAAATGTTTGCCGAAATGCGCGCGTTCGCCGCGCGGTTCGTCGTGCGGTTCGCCGCGCGGCGCAAGTCTGTACGAGGCATAACAAGCCTCATCCCAGACCTCATACAGTTGAGTGATGTACAACTGAGGAGTTACAAAAGGAGAACTTTGCTCCTCATAGATGAGGTTGGTGGAAGTTCTACAGATTTCCCTCAATCTTCGCTCAATACACCAAGTGATGATACTCCTACTCCACAGAAAATTGAACAATAGTTTGTCAATCCTTGTTACTTAAATTTTGCTTTTATTTTGCGTTTTGTTTTTGTAAATAATGTAATAATGATGTAAATAATGAAAAAATAATGTAAATAAAAAGCTTACCTTAGTGTTATTAGTATGCGTTCTTCCGCGCTGACACATTCCCTCATATTTGTATCCTTGTAATGAATGGCAGGAGCAATAATATCTACAAGATGGGTATAAGTTTCTTTGGTCATTCTATAAAATGCCAGAAATTTCTTATCACTCAGTTGCATTTCTCGTGCACCAACAAATAAACAAGTGTGAAAATTGTTTTCAATGTACGGATGCACCCATAATCTGCGATTTTTTTTCTTTGCATCCGCCGATACCACAGATACATAAAGAAGGCCTCCTCATCACTAGAACTGCTCATTCTTGAAAGTGAAAACGCGTTTCTTTTTGTGTGAAAAACACAAATTGACAAAATCGACAATCGACCCGTACGCAACTTCACGACGCGATTACAATCGACGCGTGTGTGGACGGCAATCGCGTCCGTCGCATGAATCGTTAATGACGATCAAGACGTGCGAACTTCACGACGCGATTACAATCGACCCGTGTGTGGACGGCCTAACAAATGAAAGTACTTTGTCTGAGGTACTTGCCTCGGTCACGGTACTTTGACTGACCGTGAAGTACGCTCTATTTTTCAGATTTCTGCACGTAAAAAATAATTACAATATATTAATAATAATTGTAATGATTACAAACAAGTGGCCCCTAATCGAAAGAAACGTAACAAGTGACTTTGTTTAAATTTTTAAAAATTATAAAATTGATTGTGGAGGTTGAAAAATTTATTTTGTAATAGCCCAATCCTTTCCGAATAATACAAAAAAATGTAGCTCAATCGGACTTAAAGCGTGTGTGAGTGATTCGATAACTTCAGCCACTTGTCAGGATGTTGGTGAAACTTGTCACTGGCCACACACACACACACACACATTTCAGGTAAGTTTTTATTTTATATTTATTTTCAATGCAATTTTTACCATCTTTAAACGTTTGTTGCTCATTGCAACGTCGACCGATTTTGACGAAAATTTCAGAATATGTTTAATTTACACAGTTATACAAAACGTCTTTTTTAAGTTTTCAAAAAAAAGTTGTAAAATGCAACTTTTAGTATTTTTTCTACAATATCGATCAATTGGATTTTTGAAAAAATTTCTTTTCACATCCCGTAGTAAACTACTTCACAAAAAAGTTCAAATCGTATAGTACAATATTAAAAAAATTGTCGTCTTTTTTAGAGCGCCCGAACAGGGCCGGCGCGAGGCAGGTTCAGCGCGTTCGTCGCAACCCGGCCTCGCGTTTTGAAAGGCCCCGCGATCTACGAAAACTCATGAGACATTTTGCAGGACCACCTGTATAGTAGATTGAATATTCGGGTATGTGTGGAAAATGCAATCGCATAATCCACTAATCGATGACAACTTGCTCCACACTGAAGATTTCGAAATATTTCGTTGCAGCGTGTTGCAGATGTTGACATGTTGACATCAAACGTTGACACGTCTTCAACACGGGTGCAGAGGACATTAGGTGTTAAGGAAATTACTCAATTAGAAAACACCGATTTCGATTAACTTTTTACAGAATGATGATACCATAGACAGATGCAAGACATTTTTTGAAAGTTCAGTGTAACTCCATAATGTCCTTATATCCTGGAAACTATTTCAGATAAAATAATCCGAACGGTTTCAGAGAAATGTACTTTTTACGAGAAATTAAACTATATCAATAGTTTTTTGCGAAAGTCCTATATGTATAATCACAGATTTTGTACTTTAATTGAATTTTTTGCCCCTTGAAAGCAAATTATGGATGCGAAAAAATATGACTTTCATTTCTTTAAGGTACCAATATTCTATAGAATATATTATATATAAGAATGTCAGTAAAATCGGTGTCTTCAAGTTGGGTAATGTCCCATGTAAGCGATCGCGATGACCACGGTGCGGCGTTACAAATAATGTTAACTACGCCAGTAACCGTGGCTTCAGCTGAATGTAGTTTCTCGCGGTTGAAACTAATAAAAAATGATCTTCGATCATCAATAAGCCAAGACCGGTTTACATCTCTGGTTATTCTCTCAATGGAAAGCGAAGTATGTATAGTAAACTCAATCAATTTTGATGACGTAATCAAAGATTTTGCGGCGGAAAAAGCAAGAAAAATTATGTAATATTTATCTAACAAAAAATATATGCAACATCCTTTGAACTTATAATAAATAATTCCTTATTGTGAAATTTAAGTATAGGATTTTAATGTGTTGTTACGGATAGAGAATATATTCCGTTCGGTTTCTCACAGGAATCTCTTCTAGATCGTCTCTGGCAGGAAGCGTCCTAGATAACCTTTCATATCGTAGTTGAACCTTTTAACGAAGACCGAGCTCTGGCCCGATTTAATTGAAAGTGACAAAAAACTAGAGTTATTAGTCTGGCCCTAAGCCCTAAGCACGATTAGATTATGAACAGAGCATTTCATTCATTGTAGGGGTATATAAACCCTTAGATTCTCACTCTCGCGGGCTAGTACTTCGGTAGACACGTATCGAGTCACGTCGTGCTGTATTTCGGAAAGTCAACTGTTAGTGAGATCGGGCTAGAGTACCTTTCGTATCAAAGTTAACCGTATAGATTCCGCGAGTTCGGTGTAAAATCTATTAGGCAGTGTTAAAGTTCTTTCCGAGTCCCCCGCATTGCCAGTGCGTCAAAACCGTGCATCTTGTTAGGTAATCCTTCTTTCTATTATCTATTTCATTCGCGACAGTTACACAATTGTACCACAGATTCTTATAATTAGAATATATTTGTGTTCATTGGTAATTCGAGCAAAGTTTATTAAACCCATAATTATTGTTCCATATCCTAATCTAGTAATTGAACGTTCCCACACGATACAACCTTACCGCTCGGGTTGTATCAATTAGATTATATTAGTTACGAGGCCTACTAACTATCCTAGCGTCTCCCTGATTTCGCATCAGGTTCGTTCGCTACTTACCATTTGTCCAAATAGAGATTTTTCCTACCTAGTGGCTCCCCAATTTCGCATTGGGTTCGTCCACGAAAACTATACCATCCTAGCGGCTCCCTGATTTCGCATCAGGTTCGTCCGCATCCTAACAGCTCCCTGATTTCGCATCAGGTTCGTCTGTGCTCTTATCCGACCTCCCAGCGGCTCCCCAATTTCGCATTGGGTTCGTCCGCGCTGTTCTACAACCTCCTAGCAGCTCCCCGATTTCGCATCGGGTTCGTCTGCGCGTCTTTCCTAGTGACTCCCCAATTTCGCAATGGGTTCGTTCACGAAGTTTCACCTTCCTAGCAGCTCCCTGATTTCGCATCAGGTTCGTCTGCGTCTGACTGCATTCCTAGAGGCTCCCTGATTTCGCATCAGGTTCGTCCTCGCAGTCTATAATCCTAGCGGCTCCCCAATTTCGCATTGGGTTCGTCCGCGCACCTTAACTAACAAACTGATACCATATTCCTAGGGTGACAACCCTTCGCCGGCCACTCGTTGCTACTCGCGGCCCTGGCTCGTAACAGTGTATTCTGGCCCCGCAAAAGGTCACGCCGGCCCTGCGTCCGAATATTAATTCGAGCAACTGTACATTATTGTGAAATTTTGTTACCACCCTTTCCTCTACACTCTAATACATTATACAATACATATACTATGCATACACTGAAACACTGAAACACGAAAGTATAACATTTCAAAAGTCGGACCAACCCAGATAGCACAGGACGTCTTAAAGGCGTCGTTTTCTCGTCGTTTCTACGTCTTTACGTCTTACGTCTCTAAACGACGCCTTTCACACGTCCATAAAGGCATCTTGTATCTGACGTCGTTTTGACGGTTGAAGAAAGGTGCCTTTTATGCATCTCATTTCTGCCGTCAAAACGACGTCTGAGAAAAGATGCCTTTATGGAAGTGTAAAAGCCGCCTCTTTGGAGACGTCGTTTTTACGGCAGAAATGAGACGAATAAAAAACAACTTCTTCAATAAAGGCAGGTTTTATAAAGCACATTTATATATTTTTTCGTAAATGCATTAATAACGGAGTTGTGGCTTGAAACAATTGCATGAAAAACACCCTGTATATTATAACAATACATGTTTTTCACAATAAAATGTTTTCGTGTATTTAGAAAATACATATATGTATGTGTTTCTATGCTTACGTGCGATTGAAGTACTTAAGAAAATGTATATATCTCTTAGCCGTTAATATACTAATACTATGCTTCATTAAAAAAAAGTAGTTTGATTTTTACGTAAAAAATGTTTTACAGAAGTTTATCTCTTCTAATAATTATATGATTTGATATGATTTGAGCCTATAAGAATAAAAATTAATGTGGGAAATAAATGCGGATAGTTGTGTACACAGCGTTTATTCACGGATATTGTACAAGGACGATGATACGATACACTTATTTGACAAATACTCAACGACGACGACTGTTACGCAACGACTAACGATTACGATTTTAGCAATTACCGTCTGTATTATAACGACTATCTCGACCGTTGTGATTCGACTCGACTTTTCGACTGTGTCCCGCGTCGCTCGCTTGCCCTAATTATATCTTCGGCTTCTTTGTCCGAATGTCCGGGCCAATGGCCGTTTGCCCTAGACCACGGATCGTCTTCGCGTTTTTCCTCGCGATCGGCCAAATACCTCGCTTTTTGGGTGCTGTTTTTGCCGTGCGCACCGTTCGTTCGCGAGACCCCCGCGAAGGTGATGTAAGGGGCAATGGCCGCCACGCACAACACGTACTAGCTCCTTGCTTCTAGCAGCTCGACCTCCTCGCCTCGCTACACGCACACATGCATCCATCTCACAATTAATGAACGTAAGAATATAGGTTCGCATGGCTCAGCGAGGAAGGACATCATGGAGTTAAACGGTGGCCCGAGTTCGAATCTCGCCCCAACTGCATAAAAATTTCTGGATTATAATATGGTTTTTTCGAAGACAAAGTGTGTGAAATATTCCCTCAAGCAGTGCATGAAAGTAGTAATATATATACATATATAGATTCCAATTTTTTTACAACTTTTTCTTAAATTTGAAGATTTTGTGCGTCTGAAAAAGACGTCCAAAGAGACCTCCAAAAGATGCATAAGAGGCCCCCAAAAAGACGCCTAAAAGATGCCCAAAAAGATGTCTTAGAGATACGTCTTTCAGGCGATTTTTTATACGTCTTTACAAGGCATCTTTAAGATGTCGAAAATACCTGTGAGAGACGTCTTTAAGACGCACAGTTTTGTAACGAAGACCACTTAAAGACGTCTGTGTACGTCTTTAAGACGGTAACAACGGCGGTCCAAAGACGTAGCAGACGTACTTACGTCTTGCAACAGGCAACTTTCAGACGTCTGTGAGATGTCTTTGTGCTATCTGGGAAACGACCTGGCGTTTTCAAAACAATTAGAACAATTAAAAGAACTTGAGCAAATGATGTGTAAAAAGAATTTTGAGAAAATTGTGTAGGAGGCAGGCGTAGAAAAGGAGAGTAGAATACAGAAAAACACCTGATCGACGTTCTTGAACTCTCCTGCGTGCGATCAAGCGTGTGTGTATGCGTGAGCGCCGACGGTATGTAACCACGGCAAATCAAAAACAAACGCGAGCGGCTGCGAGAGCGAGCAGCAGGCGTTGAGGCCATTAGATGTAAATTAGTATAAACGTTTATCATACACGGAACTCTCATATAAAAATTCATACAATATATAGCAAAATTGTATCTGTTAGAACCGCTGCGCCCGACGGAAGGTTAGACGTTTGTAGCTCATTGGAACGTCGACCGATTTTGATGAGATTTTCAGAATATGTTTCATTGACAGAGACGTAATCTCCACGAAACTTGTTTCTAAAATTTTTTATAAAAGCACACATAAAAAAGTTGCAAAATACAAGTTTTAGTATTTTCTCTGCAATTCCGACCACTTGCAATTAAAAAAAAGAAATTTGTTCATTCTGTGTAGCAAGCCAATTAATTGTTCTAACTTCTCAAAAAAGTTCAAATCGTATGATCCCATATTAAAAAAGTTATTCCGAATATTAGTTGGAGTCACTGTATGTCGCGTTTAGTATCATAAAACGTGACTTACCTTCGGTGACACATCCTCTTTTTGGACAAACGCCTTGTACCTAACGCAGGCCGCTTGCATTTCCAATTCCGCTTCAGGTAGCGTTTAAATTTTGCATCTTCTACTTTATTTCCTATTTTCATCTCCATCTCCACGGAATATACGCGTTATACCCGCATACAAACTTACAATCAAATACACACTTATCACTACTGAATGCAATAATTGAACAATTAGAAATTCAAAAATCACTAACAATTCAAGAACAATTCACGAACGATTAATGAATATTGAAAACCCGATTGCTCTATGCGTCTTCACCGTAGCAGTGATAACAAATAACTGATCAGCTAGCGTTGTTATTGCATTTGTTACAGTTGTTAGGGGGGCAGAACAAAAGAAAGTGTAAAAAGGACGGATATATTCGAAATATGCAGAAATCTCGACGGAGCTCACCGACGAGATATATCTCGTCGGAAGTACATAGTATGTACATAGAGCGACTTGTGGTGGTGCGTCATGCCAAAGTCCTCAAATTGCTTCAAGCATAAACCTCGTTCTTATAATTATCTTTTATAATATGTATGACACTTTCCTTTTCACTTGGCAGAAACAGATACAACAATATCGTTTCGTTTTTTGTAGGCGTAATTAAAATCATAATTCTAATTATATTCTAATAATAACATAAAAAATTGTTAAATATGCAATAAAAAAATGTTAACAGCCCATTAAATAGTGTTATAAGCGCGATACAAAAGATTTGGAAGATGTCTTCCAAATCTACATTCTGCACAGTGCAAGCATACTGCAGCAGAGAAAGGTGTAGAAGAACTTTTGGAGTACAGAGATAAAATCAACATGTTAATCGATGACTATAGGGCAGGGTCTAACATCATATTATGCCTGTTGTAACCCAGGCGGTCACCCATCCAAGTACCGACCACGCTCGAGGATGTTTTACCTCGGTGATCGCAGGAGAACCGGTATGGCATCGAGGCAATGGCTCCTCGCCGGTATACCTTGTCAAATCTTCATATATAAGACATAAGGCGCTTGTGTGTAGCGCGTGCGCAGTAGAAGCAATGTAAGAGCCCATGGTACGCCAGAGTGGGAGGTCGAGCCAGCTGAAACCAGTGTCGCCACTTGAGCTTCAAACGGCGCTCACACATTCCCCTCTTTTTCCCCTTCCACTATCCCATTCCAGCACCATGCGCACTGTGCGCACACTCCAACTCCAACGTCCCCCACTAATTGTAAGTAGGGGCGCGTGGCGCGACTTAGGGTACGCGTCCAGTGGATCCGTTTTCGTCCTACATCAGACTTCGGGACACACGGACGAGAGTTTCGAGCGCCTCGAGAGGCATGTGTTGGTGTCTTTTCGAGCGCTTCGAGAAGGGTAACAATGGACATACCCCATGGGGTCCCGACGTCTGAAGAAAATCAAATCATTTTGTTTTTCTTCCTACCGTAGGACGAAATTTCTATACAGGGTGTCCCAAAACTCCTTCAACAGCCGAAAATGGGTGGTTCCTGACGCCATTCTAAGCGACATTTTCCTTAACAATCATGGCCGCCGCGGCTTTGTTTAGGAGTTATTAACGAAAAACACGGACCAATCAGAGCGCGCCCTCGCCCGCCGCGCCGACAGGCGAGTGTCGGTGGTGCGCCGTGCATCGCAACGAACAAGAGTTTCTCTCGATTATGTGAATCTTTTCCAATTTCGATGAGCTTTGGATATGTTGTCAAGACCATGATTCTGAACAACATTTACCTTTAAACTTTTTGGCGATCGGCTTTAGTTTACGAGATAATCGTAAAAAAAGAGAAGAAGCAGAAACTGTTTGAATGAAAAACTCATGTATTCAGCCGTAAATCAATTTGCTGCTTCGAAATGTGTGTCACTGGGTCACTCGGTGACGAACTGCACAGATGTCTTCAGGTATACGACAGTACCGAAAGCTAAGGGACGTACGGCCAGGTCGACGAACTGCACAGCTGGTGATGGATTGTTGGTATACTAAAACCTAAGACCTAAGGCCGTAAAGGATGCGCGGTCAAGTCGACGATCCAGAATTTCACTTTCAGTTTCGAATCGATAAATAATTCGTATGTTTATTTCACACAGATGCCTTGAAATTTTACCACACTCACGATCACTGTTCACATTTGTCAACACATAATTATGCACTAATAACAATTGCCATATCCCTTGTAATGCTGCACAAATTACAACAATCAGGTAATGCGATCACTAGACTGCGGATTTCATGCATTTGCAGCACAAATGAGTAGGTTCATATTAAGACAGTAGAGAGATGAAAATAATTTAAAAACACCAATGTATTATTTTCAACTTTTTAAAGTGATTACAATAAGAATGAAATATCTGTCTGGTTCCTGCCCCTTGTAACAGCAGCAGGCAACATCCATTTTGCATAAAGATCCGCAGTCTAGTGATTAGTTAAAGTATCACTATGAAAAACACAGCTAACAGCAACCGTTAGCTTTGAAATGATACGTCTTTGGAGATGTTCTCTCTATCGCGGCACGAACGGGACTGATTTTCCGCAAGATTTTTCTGAAGAATTTAGGAAGGGCATTATGCGTGTCGAAGTTCGAAATGCACGCTGTAGCACGTTTACGAAAACGACGGGACGGTTAGACGAAAAACAGGATACGAGAAGGACCGCTGTAAGATTTATGGCAATCACATGTTTAGTTTTTCCTGCAGATTGGTACGCGCAGTCGATGGGTAACCGTTCGAAAACGTCATCCGTCCTTTTACCCAGCATGAAGTAAAAATGTCAGGTCAGCGTAGCATCCCTATTGTACTATACCTCCCTTAAGAAACTTTCAAAAAGAAGGACAGACGCATAATGCCCTTCCTAAATTCTTCAGAAAAATCTTGCGGAAAATCAGTCCCGTTCGTGCCGCGATAGAGAGAACATCTCCAAAGACGTATCATTTCAAAGCTAACGGTTGCTGTTAGCTGTGTTTTTCATAGTGATATTTAACTAATCACTAGACTGCGGATCTTTATGCAAAATGGATGTTGCCTGCTGCTGTTACAAGGGGCAGGAACCAGACAGATATTTCATTCTTATTGTAATCACTTTAAAAAGTTGAAAATAATACATTGGTGTTTTTAAATTATTTTCATCTCTCTACTGTCTTAATATGAACCTACTCATTTGTGCTGCAAATGCATGAAATCCGCAGTCTAGTGATCGCATTACCTGATTGTTGTAATTTGTGCAGCATTACAAGGGATATGGCAATTGTTATTAGTGCATAATTATGTGTTGACAAATGTGAACAGTGATCGTGAGTGTGGTAAAATTTCAAGGCATCTGTGTGAAATAAACATACGAATTATTTATCGATTCGAAACTGAAAGTGAAATTCTGGATCGTCGACTTGACCGCGCATCCTTTACGGCCTTAGGTCTTAGGTTTTAGTATACCAACAATCCATCACCAGCTGTGCAGTTCGTCGACCTGGCCGTACGTCCCTTAGCTTTCGGTACTGTCGTATACCTGAAGACATCTGTGCAGTTCGTCACCGAGTGACCCAGTGACACACATTTCGAAGCAGCAAATTGATTTACGGCTGAATACATGAGTTTTTCATTCAAACAGTTTCTGCTTCTTCTCTTTTTTTACGATTATCTCGTAAACTAAAGCCGATCGCCAAAAAGTTTAAAGGTAAATGTTGTTCAGAATCATGGTCTTGACAACATATCCAAAGCTCATCGAAATTGGAAAAGATTCACATAATCGAGAGAAACTCTTGTTCGTTGCGATGCACGGCGCACCACCGACACTCGCCTGTCGGCGCGGCGGGCGAGGGCGCGCTCTGATTGGTCCGTGTTTTTCGTTAATAACTCCTAAACAAAGCCGCGGCGGCCATGATTGTTAAGGAAAATGTCGCTTAGAATGGCGTCAGGAACCACCCATTTTCGGCTGTTGAAGGAGTTTTGGGACACCCTGTATAGTAGAAATTATGATATTTTGTGAGATGTTACGTAAAATAGAATATATGTATACATGGAAATATTAATTAGTGGCGAAGGATAAACAAGACAACATTATTTTTAATTGTCGTTTATTTGAATTATTATTTCATTGATCATCTGATTCTTGGATAAAACTGAAAGATATCATTCGGATAGTATTTTCATTTCCTTAGTTTTAAAAATCTTAATAAATATAGATTCTTAATAAATATAGATTCGAAAAAATCGTTTACCTCGCTCTTTCAAAAACCATTGTGATCTTATTCGTCAGAAAGTCACAAAAAATCGCAAACTTTTGGATTATAACCAAATAAAAATCGGTGGGCTCGAAGGGTCTCAATAATACGTGTACAAAACAATTAATAATTAGCTTTGTATTTTTTATAATTTAAAGTAATGTACTCGCCGCACTGAATAATATCTTGTCACGTCCCAAATTCTCGGCGACATCGGGAATTTACAAGCTGTTAGCCGGGCCACGTTCGGCCGCACGACACGTGGTCCTCCCGAGACAAAAGACGTCTTCTGGCTCGCGTATTCACGTCAAGTACGCGAAGAACATCCGGGCGCCAGACACTCACGGGTGTCACGCGAAAGCGAAAATTCGGTATTTGGAACTTCTAAAAGAACAGCGAGCCAGCGACGTGTGAGCGCGAGGCCTGAATAGCAGCGCGAAGGGTCTCGGATTCTACGGCGGGAGAACACGTGGCGTTCCCTGCGGCGGGAAGGTTTCGCACAAGAAATCGACAACTGATTCGGCTAGCAATTCGTTTATTAACACGACGATGTTATTGGCCGTTATCGACGGCAGCGATTACAATATGTAGCCGGCGCGTGGAATACGGCAGCGAGAAGATGTTCGTAACGCGGACGGCAGCGATGGCCGTCTTCTGACCGAGTTCCGATGGAAAACGCGATTCTCTCTCGACTTGCGCCCCTCGAATAAACCTTGCGAACACGAATCGGACACGCGACGATCTCACACCAAAGAACGAGTGCAGGCGGAATTAGAATAATCCAACGGCAGCGATGAAATCCCGAATCAGCGACTTCGCGTTTCTACTGGCGTCGTACAACCGCCACGAGGCGGCCACGCGGCCCCCGCTATCTGACCGGATCCGAATCACTAATACGATATCCTCCACAATCCGGAGGAGTCGTAATTTCTTTTACAATCGTGCACGATCGTTCACTAATCTCGCGAACCGTTTCTTGGATTATTCCCCCAGCGACGCGATTCCTAACCTCGCGACGCGCTACCCGAGCCAACACGATTCTCGCGATAATTTCCAACAGAAAAGCCTGATCGGCGCTTACCAATGATTTTCCTAAGAGCGGATGTACGGCAGCGAGAATATAATTTCCTGGTTTCGGCAGACGCAAGGACTGAGGTAATTAGCAATCGTTAATGTTCGAGAACTGTCTCACACGAGATCTAATGGCGCAGTGAACATGCACGCGCTGGCTCGGGGACGCTAGAGCAGGGCGTCCCCCACTCTCGCCTTCTTCTTCCTTCGCGCAACGTCTTAGCCTATCGCTTGCGAGGAATTTCGCACGGACGAATCCTACGCGACGGCGGTCAGCTTCCGGCTGTTCGCGACGCAGTCGGCAGCGATGTATTTCCATTAGCTGATCCCAGCAGCGACGATCGGCGTGGACCTATCCGGTCGCACGCTGGCTTCTTCCCGGATGAGGCAACGGCAGGACGATGTCGGCCTCGTTTCCGTTGCCGAATGTCCTCGTCGGCGCCTCCTGGCTGGTCTTTCCGAGCCGTGTTGTTCTCGATTTGTTCTTCTGCGGGATCACGCCTCATTCCTTCATTTGTCCGTTGCTTTTGCGGTGGTAAGAAGAATTCCAGGTCGCGCCTGGGGCCCGGATGCGGTCCTGGAAACTCTCGTCGCACAAAAAGGCGCGACATTCAAAATAATGAATACGTGGTCTTAGGGTACACAGGTGTCCCGGGAGAGCGCTCGCAGCGGCCCTTATCGCTTTGCTTGACCAGAGGATGGCTCGGTCTTCCGACTGAGGGTTAAGAGTGACGTAGGCTGGTCTGCCACGTCACAATCTATACAATGAAACTTTCGAAAATCAAGGAGTGCATATACACAAAACCAACAAAGAAATGAGAAAAAATTTTTTCCTTCGAATGTATGTCGCACTTGTTTCCAATATCAGAGTGTTTGTACTTAGGTTCTATTATAATCTACGATCGATACATGAATACTGTAATATGTTTCAATACACATAGATTTTTTTAAATGACATTATCATAATAAACGAATTATTGCACGTCTTGGGGATTTTGCACCACTGTGCGACGTACGATAGTGTAGCGGGTTTAGGAACGTGCAATAAAACATTTGGCGTGCAAATGGTAGGGTCATTATTGGGCGATCGACAGCGAAGCTATTTTTCAGAAAGCTGTTTTTAGCGCGTCCAATTCATGATTTTTTACTGTAAAGTAATTTGCAAATCACAGTTCAACACGTATTGTCCGAGAAAGTGCCGACTTCCAGCTCAATAGTAATGACCTCTCATAAACCTCTCCATAGAGAATAAGCTTCCATTTATGTTATTTTGTTGTTTTCCATTCTTCAATAAGCCCCTTTTCATGTCCCATCAGTTCTAACTCCATAAAGTAATATTTTATACTTCTAAATTGTGAATGTTTTCTCTAAAATCCGTATCAATGACTCCGATCGGGAACATTCTGCCAGGGGTTGTACTAGCTCTCAGGTAGTAGCTACATCTGGAAAATTAGATCGATAATATCTAGTCATCTATTAGATTTGTAATATGTGAAGGTCAATACTTTGTAACGCAGAATTTTGTGCCTCATCCGAGTTCGAGCAAAAATACTGGCCATTCTATTTAAAAAACTGAAGCTGACCTTCATATCTTGAATCAAAGTAACAGAAATCTGATTGAAGCACTACACAAGTGCCCCCCTAGGAACCATGCAACATTTGATTGAACATTTTCTTCGTACAACAAATAGCTTGCGAGTTATTTGAGATCGTCATGTTGTCAGACTCACCCTGCAAACTAATAACTGCTGCGAGGCTCGAATTGTTTGTTATTTTGGGTCCATAAAATTGCTGAATATTCTCTAGACATGCTGAAACAAGAGTCGACAGCGTTTGTCCGAAAATTATACCTTTCACATGGTGAAAAATCATTTGTAATCGATTTATGTCCAACAAGTAGTCGAATACACTGCCCGTACGAGCGATAGCGAACCAGCAGTGGGTTAAGATATTATAAACCGTTACCGCCCACTACTACGCGATTGTAGGGGGTGGCAAGACGCCATTTCGTATGGGTCCGAACTGGTGTCATTTGTATTGATGCGAGGCTGAGAAGAAGCCTTTCGGGGCAGGAGCGAGGTGACGTTTCTTAGTTTGAATGCGCCGCCGCGCCGATTGGGTCAGAGTGGAGGAGGCAGGCCTCGTTTCACACGCATTTGCGGCTGTTGTCGAAATATTGGCTACAGCGGCCACACATACCATGTAGCGTGCAACGTCGAAGTCAAAACATTGAGACTGTAGGCGCGCGGCTGTGGTGGGGATAGGCAGACCTGGCGAGATAGGCTCGATTTGTTTATGTGCCGTTCCCGGGGCTGTTCTCTATGGAGAGGTTTATGAGAGGTCATTACTATTGAGCTGGAAGTCGGCACTTTCTCGGACAATACGTGTTGAACTGTGATTTGTAAATTACTTTACAGTAAAAAATCATGAATGAATCAATAATGACCCGACCATTTGCACGCCAAATGTTTTATTGCACGTTCCCAAACCCGCTACGCTATCGTAAGTCGCACAGTGGTGCAAAATCCCCAAGACGTGCAATAATTCGTTTATTATGTGATAATGTCATCTTAAAAAATCTATGTGTATTGAAAAATATTACAGTATTCATGCATCGATCGTATATTATAATAGAACCTAAGTACAAACACTGATATTGGTAACAAGTGCGACATACATTCGAAGGAAAAAATTTTTTCTCATTTCTTTGTTGGTTTTGTGTATATGCACTCCTTGATTTTCGAAAGTTTCATAGTGTAGATATTATTCAGTGCGGTGAGTACATTACTTTAAATTATAAAAAATACAAAGCTAATTATTAATTTTTTTGTATACGTATTATTGAGACCCTTCGAGCCCACCGATTTTTATTTGGTTATAATCCAAAAGTTTGCGACTTTTTGTGACTTTCTGACGAATAAGGTCGCAATGGTTTTGGAAAGAGCGAGGTATACGATTTTTTCGAATCCATATTTATTAAGATATTTAAAACTGAGGAAATGGAAACACTATCCGAATGATGTCTTTCAGTTTTTTCCAAGAATCAGATGATCGATGAAATAATAATTAAAATAAACGACAATTAAAAATAATGTTGTCTTGTTTATCCCTTCGCCACTAATTAATATTTCCATGTATATATTCTATTTTTACGTAACAAATCACAAAATGTCATAATTGGCTTCTGTTTGGGATTGGCTGAATGCGTCAGCAGCGCATGCGCGTCGACCATTGCGCGGCCACGCTATCGGCCGACGTTCGAGAGACAGCGAGATCGCGGATCGATCAGCGGCTCGCGCGGCCATAGGCTCACGCGTCGATATCGATTACCATCGACTGTCGATCATCGGAACAGGAGTCTGATTGGCGGATCGCTCTATCGACCCGCCAACCACGCTCTTCGCCGATGACGGCTAACGGCCAGCTGATCGATCGCTCGACACTTCTTCGCACGATCTCACGCTGTCGAACACGTTTCTTTTATCTCGCTCGCTCTCGAACGGTATCGCGTCCCGCTGACCGGTGTCCTTCGAGAAATCTCTCCTCGCTCACCGCCGAGCAAGGAATCATCTTTAAAGTCACGGCTACCTCTATTTAGCCTGTGTAACAAATAATCTTTATTGTGAACCCGACCGCGCTTCGGTTGTGGGTTTTGTATACATTGTTTGTACAAGTTCAGTTGTGAGTGACGATCCCGTCTCGGGATTCAATAAAGTGACGTTTTCCAACGAAGTTAGTCGTTCTCTCCCTGTCTTGTATGTAACATTTGGTCCTTCGAGCCGGATCTAGCGCTGCAGTTCTCTAAAACATTAACGGTACGCTATTTAAACTGTGTTGTGTTCCGACCTCGTGCGCGAAACTATGGCTGACCTTATCGTCACCCAACGGCTTACCGCTCAACGGATCTCTCGCGTGGTAGTTAATATGAAGAAGAAGGGCAGAACCCATCTTTATCTGGAAGTGCTACAAACTGGCCTCGAGATCCTCGCTCAGCTATGGAGTGACTACTGCCAGGGTGATGCTGCGGTGCAAGGCGCCGCTTTAAAGGACGCTAAACTGAAGGAAAGCCGTTACTTCACCGAGGACGAGTACTCGGAGACGCAATTGGACTACATGGCTCAGGTCGGATCTCTGAAGACCATGATCTCTCAATATCGAGACGCTGCGAGCGATAAGGAGCCGCCTAATTCAAAGGTAACGGCCACCGAGTCGACTACACAGAGGTCACGCGCCGTGTTGCCAAAAATGGCTCTGCCCGTGTTTGACGGTCAATACAAGGACTGGCCATCCTTTCGTGATCTGTTTACCTCGCTTATTATCAACGACCCGACGCTGTCTCCTGTCGAACGTCTTCATTATTTGAAAACCTGCATGAAGGGCAGTGCCGTTTCCATGTTGAAGAACGTTAGAACCACTGCTGACAATTTTGAAGTCGCCTGGAAGAAGCTGGAGGGTCGGTTCGACAATCGACGACTGCTAGTACAGGCTCAAATCCGGTCTCTGTCCGCACTAGCTCCCATCCGCAAGGAATCCGCTACGGAAATGAAGAGGCTCTATGATGAAACGTTCGACGCGATAGACGCCCTTGATAATCTGGATCGACCTGTCACGAACGCCGTTGACTGGATAGTCGAATTGACCGTCGACCGCTTAGACCCGCAGTCTAGGCGTGAGTGGGAGGACTCCGTGAGGCACTCGAAGGAGCTCCCCACTCTAGAAGAACTTCGGACCTTCATGGAAGGGCGCATCCACACCTGTGAGGCGTTAGAGTCGCCCCAACCGGAAGAAGCCTCCCGCGGCAAGAAGCCCTCCAAGGCCTTCAAGGTCCATCAGATCTCGAAGGCGAACTCTTCGGTACGGACCTGCTGCCTGTGCCAAGGACCACACTTCGTCCTATTCTGCCCTCGATACCAGGAGAAGAGTCCAGTCGATCGGCAGGAAACGGTACGTTCCCTCAATCTGTGCCTCAACTGCCTGGGGAAACATACAGCGGGTGACTGCAAGTCCTCAAAGAGGTGCCAAAGGTGTCAGGGGAAGCATCATACGACCATTCATGATGCCGTCTCAACGACCACGGAGTATGCCTCTCCTGGAGCCGTGGTCCAACACCTCTCGAGTCACGTGAGTCGGCCTTCCGCAGTACTTCTCGGCACCGCTCGCGTCACTGTTTCAGGCTCCAGAGGACAGAGTTGCCAGGCCCGCTCTCTCATCGATCCCGGCAGCGAGGTCTCGCTCATCTCCGAAACCTTGGCTCAGCGGCTCGGCGTCAAGAGGAGTCTAGCTCGGGTTCCTCTTCTCGGCGTAGGAGGTGCCAAGGCGAAGTTCACGAGAGGAAAATCCACACTGGTCATCTCTCCTCATTTCGGTGGCGGCTCTCAATTTCAGGTTCCGGTCTACATTATACCGGAACTCTCTCGATACAGGCCTCGCAATCTACCTGCTGTCGTCGCTTGGCCTCACGTCCAGGGATTGAAGCTCGCGGACCCTGTATACCACCTCGCTGATTCGGTCGATATTCTGCTGGGAGCCGACTCCTACAAACTCATCCTGCGAGAGGGTGTCAAGCGAGGGCCGCCACATACTCCAGTGGCTCAGGAGACCGCCCTTGGCTGAATTCTTACGGGAGGAGTCGACTCGGAGAGCGGCGACGGGGCAGCAGGTAGAACAGAGGTTCCGGTACACCACTGTAATGTAGATCGTGAACTAATTGAAATTTTGAGCAGATTCTGGGAGCAGGAGGAGATCGAGACTTCGATCCCGTTCACCGCGGACGATCTAAGGGCAGAGGAACACTTCCTTACCACTCACCTTCGTCAACCAGACGGTAGATTCTCGGTGCGACTACCCTTCAGCACCACACCTGAGTTGGGAGACTCCCGTCGCATCGCTCTTCGTACGCTGGAGTCGCTGAACGGCAGGTTTCGGCGATCTGGCGCATTCCGGCAAGCTTACGCCGAGTTCCTGGCTGCCTACGAATCGCTGGGGCACATGACAGCGACGCAGCATCCGAGTACTGGCGACGGGTACTATCTTCCGCATCACGGAGTTCTGCGGGAAGCTAGCTCGACGACCAAGCTTCGCGTGGTCATCAATGGCTCCATGCCATCCACCAACGGGAAGTCCATAAACGACTTTCTGCTCCGGGGGCCCAACCTGCTACCGAACCTCGCCGACGTCCTGCTCAGGTGGCGGCAGCACGCCTTCGTCTTCTCTGCCGATATAGAGAAGATGTATCGGCAGATACTCGTCCAACCTGAGGATCGGAAGTGGCAGCGCATCCTATGGAAACCTGCGCAGAAAGAGAACGTCGTGGACTACGACATAAACACTGTCACGTACGGTCTAGCTTGTGCACCGTACCTCGCTATTTGGTGCCTACACCAACTCGCCAGGGTGGAGGAACAGCGCTACCCGCTTGGCTCCAGCATCGACCTGCGAGACATATACATGGACGATGTCCTCTCTGGAGCTGACACCCTGCCGGCTGCAAGGCGGAAGCAGCGGGAACTTCGAGAGCTCCTCATGGCGGGCGGATTCCCCCTTCGCAAGTGGGCCTCCAACGCCAAGGGTCTACTGGACGGACTATCCGACGCCGAGCGGAAGGGGATCGTCGAATGGGACTCGCCAACCCATCACAGCGTTCTCGGGATCAAATGGTTGCCTGCTTCTGATTGCTTTCAGGTCACCGCGGCAACTGCTCTCAAATCCAAGGGCCTGACGAAGCGCGCGGTGCTCAGCGGAACGGCCCAGCTGTTCGACCCTCTCGGCTGGCTGGCTCCAGTCACGATTGTCGCCAAGGTCCTGATCCAGTCACTGTGGCTCCTCAAGGTGGACTGGGACACTCCGTTGCCGGAAAGGGAGGAATTGCTGTGGCAGCAGTTCCAGGAGCAACTCCCGGCGCTGCAGACCATTCGAGTCCCTCGATGGCTCGGAACCACTTCTGCCTCGCAGCCTCGGGAGATCCACGGGTTCGCCGATGCATCCGAGCGCGCCTATGCTGCCGTGGTTTATTCCCGGACCATCAACGCTGCAGGAGGGGCAACAGTATCACTGATTGTTGCCAAATCGAAGGTGGCACCTCTGAAGCGGTTGTCGCTGCCCAGACTGGAGCTCTGTGCAGCCTTTCTTCTGGCCAGGCTCGTCGAGCACGTCACGAAGGCACTGGACTGGCAAGGAGTCGAGCTACACCTCTGGTCGGACTCTTCCGTGGCCCTCAGCTGGATCAAAGGACATCCCTCTCGTTGGCCGACCTACGTGGCGAACAGGGTCGCGGAAATCCAGCGGATACTGCCGCTAGCTCAGTGGCACCACGTGAGGAGCGCTGAGAACCCGGCGGACTGCGCCTCGCGCGGGTTGTCTCCGGCCGAGCTGCCGAAGTTCCAGCTGTGGTGGCACGGACCCGAGTGGCTCTCTTCACCGGATCAGCCGCTTCCTCCCCCCATCGAGGAGACGAACCACGAGGACCAAGAGGTTGACGTGCACCACGTGACCAGCCAACCGGAGAGCGCAGCGTGCTCACTGATCGAGCGCTTCTCCAATCTGGCGCGCCTCGTACGAGTCCTGGCCTGGTGCCGGCGCTGGGTCCCTGGAAAACAAAATGCAGAACCTGTCATCACTGCCGCTGAAGTGAAGGAAGTCCAGCTGCTTCTCCTGCGCCTGGAGCAGTCAGCTGCCTTCGCCGAGGACATCGCAACCATCCGGAAGAAGCAACCCGTGGCAGCCAAGAGCAGGCTGGCCAAACTCTGCCCCTTCCTAGACAAGGACGGAGTACTGCGAGTGGGGGGCCGCATCCAAGCTGCCCACCTGCCATACGACCGGACTCATCCAGCGATCCTTCCTGACGAATCCCCTCTGGCTAGGCTGTGGGTCGACGCTGCTCACAGACGATGCCTTCACGGGGGGACACAGCTTACCCTGGCCACGCTACGCCAGGAGTGCTGGATCCTCAGAGGTCGTCCGATGGTAAAGCGATGTATCCGTAGCTGTACCGTTTGTATTCGCTGGAAAGGGCAAACTGCTCAACCAAAAATGGGAAGCCTCCCAACCGCTAGACTAACACCATGTCGTCCCTTTTTCAGGTCAGGCATCGACTATGCCGGACCCATACACCTTCGGGCCGGTCGGGGTCGTGGTCAGCTCACCTCTAAGGGCTACATCGCCGTATTCATCTGCCTCGCCACCAAGGCCGTGCACCTGGAGGCTGTGTCGGATGGGTCGACAGAAACATTCCTCGCTGCTCTACGACGCTTTATCTCCCGGCGAGGTCGTTGCCTTGAGCTGTATAGCGACTGCGGACGCAACTTCGTAGGCGCCAACCACGAGCTACGCGCCCTCCTCCGAGAATCTACTCGTCAAGGAGGCGGCCCATTCGCCGCAGCCTCCAGGGAAGGAGTGTCCTGGAGATTCAATCCCCCGTCTGCCCCGCACTTTGGCGGGATCTGGGAGGCGGCGGTAAAATCAGTTAAACACCACCTCCGCAGAATCATTGGCGAGCAGCGATTGACCTTTGAGGAGCTGACCACGCTCCTGACTGGCATCGAGGCTTGTCTAAACTCTCGTCCCTTACAGCCATTGTCCGACGACCCTGAGGATCCAGCAGCGCTGACTCCGGGACATTTTTTAATCGGTGAACCACTCCTCGCTATTCCAGAGCCCAGCCTCGAGGAACTTCCAGTCTCACGGCTATCTCGATGGCAGTTGGTCCAGCAACTCCAGCAGCACTTCTGGAAACGCTGGTCTCGGGAGTATTTGAACACCCTGCAAACCAGAGGCAAGTGGCGTAAGGACAAAATTCTTATCCGGACAGGATATCTCTGCCTGGTGAAAAGTGAAATCTCACCTCCTACACAATGGCCTCTCGCGCGGGTCGTTCACTTACACCCGGGACCAGACGGTTCAGCTCGAGTTGCCACTGTCCGCACTGCAACTTCTCAATTTCTCCGTCCAGTACACAAGTTGATTCCGCTGCTGGCACCTGAGGACGGGGAGACGAGGACGGAAGGGGACCCCGAGGCTGGACTCTCCAGTGGTTCTCCTGAGCTTTAACGACTTACACGAGCGCGTGTGGGTCCATACTTCACATAATTACACTGTTAACGTCTGATTCACATACCTATGTATCACCTTCATCTCCATTGTATTTGCACTTCACTCACTGTTAACACGTGCACTTTTACTACGCGTTGTTTCAGCTACTACGCAGCACGTTGCTGACCCATTCAGCTCGCCCAGCATCGCGTGACGTCAGCGCCTACCTGATTGGCCCCGGCCGCTTGCATTCTCCAGCATTCAGTTTCGTCATTGGCGGACGAGGCGGGCGGAATGTTTGGGATTGGCTGAATGCGTCAGCAGCGCATGCGCGTCGACCATTGCGCGGCCACGCTATCGGCCGACGTTCGAGAGACAGCGAGATCGCGGATCGATCAGCGGCTCGCGCGGCCATAGGCTCACGCGTCGATATCGATTACCATCGACTGTCGATCATCGGAACGGGAGTCTGATTGGCGGATCGCTCTATCGACCCGCCAACCACGCTCTTCGCCAATGACGGCTAACGGCCAGCTGATCGATCGCTCGACACTTCTTCGCACGATCTCACGCTGTCGAACACGTTTCTTTTATCTCGCTCGCTCTCGAACGGTATCGCGTCCCGCTGACCGGTGTCCTTCGAGAAATCTCTCCTCGCTCACCGCCGAGCAAGGAATCATCTTTAAAGCCACGGCTACCTCTATTTAGCCTGTTTAACAAATAATCTTTATTGTGAACCCGACCGCGCTTCGGTTGTGGGTTTTGTATACATTGTTTGTACAAGTTCAGTTGTGAGTGACGATCCCGTCTCGGGATTCAATAAAGTGACGTTTTCCAACGAAGTTAGTCGTTCTCTCCCTGTCTTGTATGTAACAGCCTCCTTAATTACTTTCGAGTATCCATACCTCCATGAGCGTTGATCTACATTATTAATGCACATATATCATTCCATGCGAAATAGGACCACTGTTTCGAATTTTTTTCAAATTTGGATATGTTGCAGTCTTTAATAAAATGTGAACGTATTTCAAAGAATTCCTTGAAATCATGAAAATTGTTGGTTTTACGGACGTGCAGTATGAGGTGTCACAAGTTTTTCATTAAATTATAACGGCCAAACAAACAAAACGATGAAAATTAGTCTTGGGTACTCATAGTGAAACCATAAGAGTATTCAATAAACATTATTTCACAGTTGAGAAAATATTTGTTTTCATAGTTTATTTTGTAATTGTTTTAAACAGGTGCATTGCTATCAAAGCACCAGAAAATTGAAAAAATAAAAATAATGATAATATAGCCCCAAGTGTCCTCTTGACGGACCCGTTTTCAAAAATACGGATACTTCAAAATTGACGACATGAAAATTATTTGAAGTGAACGCTGCACCGAAATACAATCGCGCGAGGCCCGTCTCGTCGGTCGATGCAGGACGAAGCTAGAAGGGTCTCACAGACGGGCCTACCCACACATTTGAAACGTCTGACCGAAGCCTCTGACGTCACCAGGTCTGTCGGTTGTAGGATGCACTGGGCGCGTACCTTTAGGCGACGCTTGCCGTTACACGGTGGCTTCACTGTCAATCAGTGATGCCAGAATCGTGGGACGTGGTATTTTTCCCCTCCGCTCGCTCAGCCGTCTCGGCCCCCCACTCTGATGTACCTCCGGCTCCTTACGTTGCTTCTACTGCGCACGCGCTACACACAAGCGTACCAATACGAATAGGCAGCTCACACGGGCAGACTAGAGGTACGCTTGTGTGTAGCGCGTGTGCAGTAGAAGCAACGTAAGGAGCCGATGGTACGTCAGAGTGGGGGGCCGAGTCGGCTGAGCGAGCGAAGGGGAAAAATACCACGTCCCACGATTCTGGCATCACTGCCGTCAATAGTTGTTGTTATTTGAACTTTGAACACCCACACCAATCATCCTTTCTCATAGCATATGTATATATATTTATTATAGTCAGTATTCAGTTCTACAATTTGTTAATACCAAACTTTTTAATATATGCATTGAAAAAGGTAGTTTCAAAACTTGCTGTATCTATTCCTTGAAAGTGTTGAAATATATGTATTATGATTTATTTTCATGACGTTTATGATTTTACTGGAATGTAACTCAATACTCAGTACTACAGATTTCAACATTTTGGAATCAACTGGAATTCCCACATGTTGTAATTCATTTTATTTATAATAAAGAATGTTTACAATCTCTAGAACGATTCATTTCATTAGGTAGGTAATAACCTAAAATTTGCGATATGTCATGTCATTGCTGTGTTCCCATCGCGCCGATCGCGCACGCGTCACCCACCCCCACCCATTCGTCCTTGCACCAATATCTCTGCTCTGAACTCTGAGCGGGAGAACTTGATCGTCAGATGTAACATACTTCTTGTAGAGGAAGCGTGGTAAGTACCATAACGTTGTTTTTTCAAGATTACTATGATATTATTATAATAATTTGTACAATTGTTTTCAGATGTCAGGACATAGTAATTCGTTGGTGCATGAAATAGCGTCAATGAAAATTGACCCGCACCGACGCTCGCAGTCGCATCGACGGCCGTCGTCGCGGTCAACGTCGCGGTTAGCAGTGAAGGGATCGCCGGAACGACGGAGCAGGTCGCTCGAAATACGGCGAAATCAAATAAAAAAAGTACATATATAATGGCCCGAACACACATACGAAAATCCAGGAGTAGTAAATAAAATATTGTATAATTTTCCTTTTTTGTGTTCCAGCTGCAAAAACTGATAAAAGCAGTAAAAACAATGCGTTATCGACATAAGAAGGGGGAAAGAGGAAGAGGAAGAAGAGGATATAGAACAGGAAGAGGGGGAGGAGGAATGAGAGGTAATAGAAGCAGAGGAGGTGGAGCAAGAAGAGGAGGAGGAGGAGGTGAAAGAGCACGCAAAATTATTAATATTTATTAACATATTTATGTATATAACATTAAATAAATTTTATAAACGAGAAAAAATCTTCCTTTGACATCCCACATCCCTGCAATCCTGGTAACGCGAGTCTTATTTACATATATAATGCGTAAATATAATATATAATATGTAAACTTCTGAACTATTCAGGTACCAAAAAATTATTTGTATATATCATGGTATGAGATTTGATTTTTTATTCCAAAATTTTAGCGCCTCTCCTGGCTTCCATGTTGGAAACCGCTGACCCAACCTACAATCGTATGAAAATGCATACATTAGTGATGGGCGCTATCGACTAAAAACTATCGACTAAGTCGATAGTTGAATTTAGTCGATAGTGCCCATCACCAGCATACATTGACTGCGCCACGCTTTCACTGTGGCATTCATATGTAATTGATTTGTATCAGCCAAACGCTTCAGTTTTGCTACGATTCCACCTCTTACTTGCTCTTACTTCATGGATTCAACGTTGACAGTCCTCCTGAGTCGGTAGCATGCTACCGCTCTCATGCTAGCACTCGGTCGCGGCAGCGGTAGTGGTAAGAGTGGGGATAGCGGAGGCAGCATCAAGGCGAGGGACGGAAGGGTAAGGGGCCGGAGGGGATAAAATATGGCAACCCTGCTCCTGACTAGGCGCCATCTCGTCTAAACTAGCTGAACAAAAATTGGCTCTAGACCTCTGTCATCATGAATGTAATATGGGGAAATCTCTGCTATGTGGATGAAATCACGCGCCTCGGTTTTTTGTCCTTATACGAGCATATTTTGAGCTGCACGAAGGTTCATTTGATAGAGGAAGGTTCATCACGGCGCGCTCAACTCATCATATCAGTCAAAAAAGTCTCTGTGAGACAGAAAAATACATTGAAATCTGCGGTTGTTTTTCTCGATTTTTCCTCTGCTTTGGGTACTCATAATATTAGATATAAACCTAATCTCGTTAAATAATGAGTTGAGCGCGCTGTATTTAACCTTCCTCTTTAGAATGAGCCTTCGCCCAGCCCAAAATATGCTTCAATAAGGAAGAAAAACCGAGGCGCGCAAACCCACGTTTCGAACCAAAATCTAGTAAGACTCTAGTTCCTTCTAGTTAGATTTCAAGGTATCCTACCCCCTTATTGCAACGTCACAAACTATATAATATATGTAAAAGAAATACGATAGAAGTTGGCGTATTTCTTTCAAAACGCATCTTGAATTGGATGCGTATTGCGCATGCCCGTAGAACGCGACGAGGGACTGACAGTTGAGAAGAGAGAAAAGCCACGTGTATCGTGATCATTAATCTTTGAAGTTAATCTTTGAATCTATTGGAATAATAGCTTTTAATGTCGTTTCTTGTGTTTACAGGTAAGCGTGTACAGTAAACTAAACTAAACTAAACTTTGTAAATAATTGTAAATAATAAATAATCTTGTGTTTACAGTGAAACTCAGTAAGGTTATTTTTTCCTCAAGAACTTAGAGAAAAAGAATAAACTTATTACAAAACGACATTTTGTAAGCTATTTGGAAACAACAATGGAAAAACTGTGTTTTAATTTTACGGTAAAAGCGAAACCAGACGACCCAAAAACAAGCATATATGCCATAACCTCAATTTTTACTCCTACTAAGCAAACCTATATCATACCAGAAGAATTACAACCTTTAAATCTACACAAAGAAATTCTAAAATGTGAAATTATTAATAGAGTGAAAACATCTTTAAAAAAACGGCATGAGAAAAGGGAAGTTTGGATTACCTTAACAAGTGAATTAAAGAAAACATACATTGATGAAGATAATATTCAATTTGACGGCCTTCTGCTAGAGAAGGCTGAAGGAAAAAATGAAAATGCAACTACAGAAGAAAATTGGACAATATTATTAGAATATTTGAAAGTAAACGAAAAAGGAGACAGACAACGGCAAAAGAATAAATTAAAACTAGTAGAGAAGTTTGTATCAGAAAAATTTTCAGGAAAAATTACAAATGTTCATCAATGGCTACATAATTTTGAAAGTGAATGCACCAGATTAGAATAAATTACAGATATAGATAAAATTGAAATGTTAAAATCACTGATGGAAGAGTCTGCTATGGATTGGTATAATTCTATGATAATCAAAAACTCAATAAATTCTGAATGGATCATCTGGAAAAATAGTTTGTGTGAAACATTTTCAAATAAAGGATGGTCACCAGTCAGATATGCATTCAATTACAGGTATAAACAAGGGTCAATACTGGAGTATGCATTGAAAAAAGAAAGATTATTGTTAGAAATAAATAAATCTATAGATACACAAACACTTACGAACCTCATTGCCACAGGATTACCAAATTTTATAACAGACAAGATAGATAGAGAAAAATTAAATACAACAAATGATCTATTTAACAATAGTATAGAAATATAGTATACAAACGTATAGAAGGACCTATCGAACTAGTTAATTGGAAAAGAGCAAAGCATTATTACCAGCATTAGTACCACCAGAAATTAGAAATTTCGTTGAAGAGAATACGTAAGTTAAAAAGATTAAATACTTACCTTACTCCCTCTGTAAATGAAATTATAATTATGGACAATAAATATCTAATTTATATTACATTACACACAGCGGCACAGAGTCTGTAGAAAGTGCCAGTAGCAATGACAGCGCTACGTCAAGTGATGACGAGATGTGAAGTGTTTGATGATTCGTAAGTAACTCAAATCGTTTAAATACTTCATCATCCATATATGAGAATACGATACACGTTCAAATTAGTGAGTTATCAAATCATTTCCACGAAGAAATGATTTCAATAGTTTTTTGTCACAAAATCGATTTTTTGGAAAAACAAAAAATCGTAGACAAATTTTGAGACCAGATTTGAAATCAGCGTGAAAAAATCTACAGGAAATGATGTGTAGCATGTTAAAAAAAAATTTTCCCATTCGTGGTATTGGAAAAACCGCAATTTTATTGAAATTGTGCAAGTTTGACGAATTTTTTCAAGGTTAAAAAACGTTCGTACCATAATCTCCCTATTTTCCCCATATTCTGTCAAGTTTCAGCTGTAAATAAAAAAAATTTCAGCTCTCTATCTCATTTCTATCGGAAGTTCTTTGATTTTGCCTCCGAATTCGACGAAAGGTCCCACTGTGCAACGCGACGCGCTCAGCTGATCGTTCGGTTCGACTTTGACAAACACGACACTCGTTTACGTATCGATCAGCCTTTCCGAATCGCTTACGCAATCGTTTCGTCGACTATCCGTAGTTTTCATTTTCATCTCATTTAACTTAGAGACTCGATAACGATGCAGAGTGGAATCGCTCGAGTATCTAAAACAAGAACTAACAATTTTTTTGCTATGGTACCGTAATAATTTTTTACGTATAATGAACAGACGAATCGATTAGTGCAACAAAAAAAATATGCATTTCGATTTAAAGAAGAGATGCAATTGCACATGCACAGTTGCACGAATGCAACGCTCTTCGATCCATTTATCTTTCTCTTATAATATTTTTTCATAAATGCAAGTTACGGCCTGAAACAATTGCGTGAAATACTCTGTATATATAATGTTTTAAATAATTATTTGCAAATTAAATTTTTATTCTAGATGGCTAACTGTTCAAGATGCGCGCGTTTAGTGACGTAAGACACCAGACGCCGCGCGCATACCATTAGCGAGCGATGCTTCGCGTTACATTCGATAACCAATCGCGGCGCTCGAGGAAGGAGCATCCGGTGGATCGACCGAATTATTGGTTAACAGAGTACCCAGATCCTTCTAGAAGGTTCTAGTCGTTCTAAAAGGAAGTCGGTTTTTATATCCTGTTGGCCAATAAAGGTGCTTTTACGGCGGGCCTCCGCGGCCCGGGCCGCCGGGGCCTTTTCTCGTAAATTTTCGTGCGGATCGACAGGCCCGCTGTTCCCCGCTATGCGTGGCAGAAAAAAAAGGTTTCGCCTCTTCCCTAACGGAAGACCGGGTCACATTTTGGCAAAGCCGTAGCGTGCGCGACCAAGACAATCGCTCTCCCTGGGACGTCCGAAGCCATAAAGAACGAAATTACCGCGTTCAAATGTCGCGCCGCTGGGCGCGACATGGAGTTTCAGCTACCACGATATCAAGGAGAACCAGAGCCTGTCTCCGGCCACTGATTGGCCAGGATCCCGAGGCGAAGACGCCCGGAGCACCTATCGCTGCAGGCCGCAAGTGAGGAAGACGGCCAGGATTGGTCAGGGCCCAAGTCCGTCAGCCTGGAGAAGCCGACGAGGTTAACGGAACGAAAGCACGACCATCTGCTCACACTCGTCGACGTATCGCCCGGAAAATGTCATGAGAGCAACTCCTGACGACTAAAGTCCACTCCTGTCCGACGACGTCACGATATCGGACGAGTCCCGGTAAATTCAAGAATTACCGAGGGCCCGGGTCCGAATGTCATCGCTCCGTCCCTGCGGCCAGGAGCCACGCGATAGGTCCGAGCGTCGCCTCAGCGGAGATAGTCGCGGGAGAGGGGGACGCCTCGCTTCCGCGTTCACGAGCCGGCTCGAACTGGGTCACTAGCAGTGATGCCAGAATCGTGGGACGTGGTATTTTTCCCCTTCGCTCGCTCAGCCGACTCGGCCCCCCACTCTGACGTACCATCGGCTCCTTACGTTGCTTCTACTGCACACGCGCTACACACAAGCGTACCTCTAGTCTGCCCGTGTGAGCTGCCTGTTCGTATTGGTACGCTTGTGTGTAGCGCGTGCGCAGTAGAAGCAACGTAAGGAGCCGGAGGTACATCAGAGTGGGGGGCCGAGACGGCTGAGCGAGCGGAGGGGAAAAATACCACGTCCCACGATTCTGGCATCACTGGTCACTAGGCCATCTGGATTTACCGTGTACGCACGTGCGACTTTAACCGCGATCTTATTACCGAGTTTTTGCATCGGCTACCAGCCATCTAATATCGTGGTAAGTACCAGTCAGGCTTTCGGAAGTCGATTATAAAATTGTGACCAGTTCGTGTTGGTTCGGGGGCGAAATATCGTGAGTAGAATCTCCGGCTTTGCGACTTTGCATGAACACGTGCCGCCGGCGATTCCGTTGACCGAGAGTAGCTCTCTCGAGAGGCCCGCCCGACCGTGGGCCGTTCGGGCGACGGCAGCCCGTACGCGGGATCCGGGACGAACGCAGAATAAATTACGGAAATTGGCTTCCCTCGAGACGTTCCCCGGGGAACGACGTCACGCGGTCAGTTCTGTTCGCCCGCCATTACATCTCGCGCGTGTGCCGGCGAAATTCATTGGCCCGCGTATTTCATCTGAGCTCGGCAGAAATCGTGCCTTCTGGGCTTGTATCTCACGCGAAGTCCTGTGACTGCCGAGCTCGACGCGAACGACGAGGCTACGCACGTTCGGTAGAACACCCGCCGAAGATCATCGCCTACGCGCTGGTAAATACGTTGTCTGCCGCCGGTGTCCACCGGGGGCTTGTGTAACGCAACGGCGACAATAAACGTCTGATATTTGCCCTGTAAATTCTGAGTCGTCATTCTTCCTCTAAGAAACGTTCCCGTCGCGGGGAATGCTCCGTCCTTTTCCTCACGCGGAACCCTGGCCGTTCACGTGGCCATCTCCGGCCGTGTAGATCCTCGCCGATTCGGAATACGATCGAGAAGTGTACCGCGAGCTATTCAGAAAACTGGCACGACCTCGTGCCTGGCGCCCGATTTCGCGTGAACTCGAAATTTCTTACATTCCGATCCGAATCGACGAGAGATCTTTTGTCCCGGGAGGACCACGTCCCGCGCGACCGAGACGTGGCCCGGTCGTGAGGCCATAATTTCCCGAGTGCGGCTGCCCTTCGTTCTCGCGAACGGCAGGCGACGTGACAGTTTACCTAAACGAACCGTGAAGAGACGAGACCTCTTTTTCTGCCACGCACAGCAGGGAACAGCGGGCTTGTCGACCCGCACGAAAATTTACGAGAAAAGGCCCCGGCGGCCCGGGCCGCGGAGGCCCGCCGTAAAAGCACCTTAAATAGATCAACCGCATGCTCGCTCTCTCTCTCGGCAAGGTGCTCTGTCGGCAATCGCGCTCTATCGAAAACAGCTCTAGACAAAGCACTGCTTAGCAATCGTTTCCTTTGTAACCGCTCGAACGCGATCTTGTATTTAGTTAAACCGGCAACTTGCAAATCCGATTCTATTCGCACCGCTGAGCGAATATAACCATTGTTTAAAGTGACGACTCTCAAAAGAGAGATAATTATAAAAGTGAGTAGTAAAGCTATGCCGGTTCTAGACCAGGGTGGTTCCCCCCCATGGTGGAGGGGGTATCCCCCCTCCACCAAGCCTGGGGGGGGCAATTGCCCCCCCCTATAATTGCCCCCCAGGGTAATTGCTCGTAATTTCTCCCCCCCCAGGGTAATTGCTCGATTTTTTTACCCCCCCTTTTTTTGGGAGGTCATGAGGAAGTGACATCAGCTCGCGGGAAGTGACGTCACTAGAGACGTGTTGACACTTTGTCAACCATACCTACAATGGCGTTTCGTAGCCTACCGCCACCACATTCACTGGACCCCCCCACCACTTCCGTGACGTCACGAGCTGTTGCGTGGCATACCACCACCTTCGCTGGAACCCCCACCACTTCCGTGACGTCACAAGCGGTTGCGATTTTTTTTTAAAGAAAAAAAACTGAACAGGATTCGAACCCCGGTCTACCGCTTGGTAGTCCAACTCATTAGCCGCTTGGCCAACCGATGATCTCATAAACATAGCGAACATTTGGTATATATGTCAAAGAATAACTCTGGGCATGCAAATACTGCAGCGACAGCATATTTTCGTCCAAGACGCTATTGGTGCGACAGGAAGATACTGCGAAATATTATGTCGAACGTGTTATAACTAATTCGTGTTACTCGATCAACCTTGACATTTTTTTCCTGTAACTGCAGCATTTTTTTTTCGTTTATGACGTTATTTGGTCGGTCTTTGATAGACCATTTTTATGAAATATGATACCCCTTAGGAACGAACAGGAATCTCGGCGCATGCATGGTTGACCTTGATACTGCTTAGGAATTTCGCAAAACTGTGGCGACAGGAAGTCACTGCGAAATATTATACCGAGCGTGCGACTTTTTTTTTCGTTTATGACGTTATTTGACTGGTCTTTGATCGACCATTTTATGAAATATGATATCTCTTAGGAACGAACAGGAGATACCCCTTAGGAACGAACAGGAATCTCGCAAAAAAACTGCAGCGTTAGCATTTTTGGTAGGAATCTTGGGACAGGAAATCACACATAAAATATCATAGTTTGGAATAAACTTTTTGATTTATTTTATTAGCATTACATCTAAGCCCAAAGCTAACAATTCGGTGTCTATTAATGAATTGCGTTCAAAATCTTCATGTTCCACAATTGCTTTTGCAAAATCATCGGTAACATTAGAAATTATTTGCATAAACTTACAATATTTTGTTTGTACAGAATATAGGTTCTCAGATAGCCATGAGTACATGTGGTCGACACAATATTCCAAATCAAACAATCTTCTCATCGTTTTCTGAGTAATCTGTATGCACTTAGTTGAAGTCGATAATTTTGCAAGCTTCACATAATCGTTTAACTGATAGAATTCCACAGTTATATCACCAACATGCACAGCATTCCCTGAGTTGGCAATGTTCCGCAGAATGTCTTCTCTCTTTCGTAGAAAATCTTTCCACGTAGCCATAGAAAATTGAATTTCATTGCCGCGATTGTCTCCTATAGCCAACTCAACATGACAGCAACCACCAATTCGAACGCCAATGTCAAGATATTTGTAGCATGTATTCGTCAAGGGATATCTCCGGCCCAATATACGCACCGTGTGCGTGATACTCTGTTCCGAATTATCTGCACTGATATTAAATGAAACAATTAGGAAAGAATTTTTTTCAGTTGCAAAGAAACAATAATGCATTTTTAGCGGTTGCCGGAGTACTTACTGTGTGTGTAATTGCGGAGGATTAAACTCATTATTCTGCCGCGTTGCTCGAGAGTTGACGGTTGCGGACCACATAGTTGATACTTTGCCGATCGAACCAACAATGGCGTTTCATAGCCTCTCGCTAACCCCTCATTCTTTCCAGTTTTTGAAAGTGCAAACATAGCAAATTCATGTGGTGGGGGGGCATCGCGCTAATTCTCACAGCTTTGGGACAACAGGCATGCAGAAACTGCAGTGTCAACATTTTTTGGAGACCACAGGATGTGTGATATTGTTTTTATGAAATTTATTTGACTGGTCTTTGATCGACCATTTTTTTAATGAAATATGATACCTCTTAGGAACGAACAGGAATCTCGGCGCATGCATGGTTGACCTTGATACCTCTCAGCAACGAATAGGTGAAATATGATACCCCTTAGAAACGAACAGGAAACTCGCAAAAATTGTAGTGTCAGCATTTAAGGCGCTATTTGGTATATGGGAAGAAATAAGCGAAGTTCTGTTAAATAATACATTTTATTCAAAAACATGGTTCTTGTCGATCAGTATATAATTTACACAGTTTAAGTACATTTTCCATGGCACATACGCCAGTATGGAATGCACATCTATGCAATCCCTTTTGCATTAACGATAATCTTGGCACATCCTCCAGATCCACATCAAGAGCTTCTATTCCAGTTAATTTCCATAACCATTTTTTCTTTTCCAAACCCCTGACAATGACCTGCTGCGTATTTTCCAGAGCCAGTTTCAAACAACTTCCGGCTGTTTTGTATGGAACATATCCATCTGCCCAACCGATTCCATGATGTTTGTGCGTTAACCATCGAACCTGACATGCTTCAGTAGCAGTTAATCGATGGAATTCAAATGGTGGCTTGAATATCCAGTGCAATAGTTTATTTCCATCTCGTAAAATGGCTGCTTCTTTTACAATGAAACCGTTTGCCCCCGTCTTGAAACCTTGTAGATCGACGAACGTTACATGGGCCATCACCCACCGCTTGTTAAAGTATTCTGCGCACGACGTTGGTCAACGGGCTGTACTCGACTATACGATCGTGTATGATTAAACAGTAAGCAGCTGTATTCACAGGCACATTATCTCTGCACTCGAAATCTATGCGCACATCAATGGTTGCACTTTTGACAGACTCGTTTTGACGAGAGCAGTCTATGACCACAAATGGACCCTGTGATAAGAACTGTAATTCATCCAATAGCGGCTCACTGGATCGATTACCATAATATGAGTTTTGAAATCTTGTGTACATGTCATAAAGTATCGCATACTTATTCTTTTCAAAGTCCAAGTTTAGGTCGTCGTATGGGTACGATTCGGAATTTAGGTACAACCGTATGTTTAACAGTTTACAATCGTCGAATTGATTAGCACTCTTCTGCAATTGATTCTTCCTATCGTTCTGCAATGCGAATATGATGAAACGGGGTTTCTCCAATTGTGTTACAGTCTTTATCGCCCACGTATGCTTCGTAGTTGTTTGCAAATGTGGATATTCGTATAGATCCCAAGAGCGAAAACTCATAGGTATCATTTGTCCTCTCTCGAGAATGCGTAGTAATGACAATTTGGTTACTTCTTCCAGACTTATGTGTGGCATACGCCACTGAACTTTGAATAATTCGATTTTAGGTCTTAAAGTACTAGAACCATTCAACGCGTTTAGATCGTTTCGTGATCGAATTAAGACCAACTCTTGACGCACGTTAACGGTAATCTTGTTATAATCTTCACCGAAGCCAAATAGCATATTGAATGGTATGCAGAAATTGAAATCTGCGCCATCCAGTTTACGATGCCAGCCTGCGGTGGCCAATGCTTTACTTTTTCCAGGAGAGATGGATACATGTGTTTTTAACGAGGTCGTTATTCCAGGATTTCTACAGCGGTCTATTTCAACTCCATTTAGTTCATATCGAATTTCATCAAACATGAAAGCAGCACAATTGGTATCGAGAATAACATTGTTGCTTGTTCCTTGAGGTGGAGCCTCTGCTAAAATGATTTTTCCTTCAATGTACAAGAAACTCTCACACGGTAGCGTATACAGATCCTGCTGATGTATTGGTATCCTTATTTCATCACTATTTCCGAGAGTAGTATTTGCATAGGGATTATATGTGTGCACTTCTATCTTAGTTATACGATTATCAGAGGTTGGCGTATTGCCAATGGCCAAAATGTCGGACATTATTGCTTTACAATAAATCCCAACGATTGTAGAAAACGTATGTTCTGCAAGCTCAGGTTCTTCTTCCTCGACGATGGTGCTGTGTGATAATTTGTTCGACTTACTGTGTCGATGAACGTATTTTTTGTAGCGGCTGCGATTAGAGGTTCGTCTGTTTTGTTATACACAAGCATAATACAGCACTTATTCGTAGATGCGTGGATCTCGCCGTTTTACATGCAGTCTAACCGTGATTTCTTCTCCACGAAAATCAATCAGACGATTGTTTTGGTCCACCAAACGTATTTCTAAATCATCTATTCTTCGCACGACGATCGGAAGATAAATGATTCGAGGCGGAGTTTCTGAGATCTTATATCCAGGAGGAACCCTAGGTGAAAATTCATGAATAATGTGTACGGGTTTATCATTACTATATGATCCAGCTGTTATGCTACATTCCACTCTAATCACGTTGATGCTTATAATATTCACAGGAGCGTCAGACTCATACCATATTTTAGGTGGGAGAATACGGTTTGTAGAAAATCCAAGTAGTGATCCTATGTTATTGGGTTTTTCAAAATTAATCTTATAGGAACAGTATATTTCACTCTTCATCGTATTATTGTTAGCACGTATGATGAGAGGGTATTCGTCGTTGTTCCCCGAATCATGTTTGGTGGGATATCGTCGTAATATTTCCCGTTTCAGGTACTTATTGATTGCATCTAGTTCGTAGGATCCTTCGGGAATTACAATTTCAGCATCATTTTCTCCGAAATAAAATTTATTATTGCGAACATCGACATTCGGTATCGTGTTAAACGTTTCAAAATCCACGAGGCCCAATTCATATTCATGACTGCTCAAATCTATCGGGGGAAAGTACTGCACTGCGAGCGTACTGCTCTTACCTGTTAACGTTAGTGTCAACGACGAGGGTGTCATGTTTATACGAAAGGTTTAAAGCACATAATGAAATTGTATGTATCGATAATGTGCATTTATAATGAGTTTTCCTCAAGAAATTTTACACACAGTTGCCCGCATATGGTTTGATTGAAATTTTGAAAACGTGTATGATTGTAAGTAATTTTTGCTGAGGATCCGAAGTATGCAATAAGTTCCGCAGGTGGTCGTAGATTACCAAAACTATCAAAGTATTTTACACTATGATTGTGTTTCACGTATGCGACCCAATGTGTACCGGGACCGATGCTTTCATCCAAGTTTACTATGCCACTCTCATTTACATTTGCTCTTGTCGGAAGACTATCGCGCATGTATACTCCGCGAAAATGTGGTATATTTTTCCTTCCTATATCCTCAAGCTGCCCATTTGTCATTGGTTGTATCCCTAGTTTTTCATAGAGTGAATTTTTTTGTTTTTTTTTTCTTTAAACCGGTACCCTTCTTATAAGGTGTGAGATAAAGTCCATGACCTTCTATAGCATGATTATGACGCTGCATTCCCTCCAACTGTTTTCGTGCAGCCTTAGCGTCATTCACAACCTTCGCGATGCCGGCAGCACCACCAGTTAACGACCCTATAGCAGCCAATGCAGGTATGAGGAACGGGAGGAAACCGCCCCGCTTTGCTATAGGTAGAGTTCGCCTCTTCTTACCACCGTTACCAGTGTTCTTTTTTTTCTTGATCCCCATCCCAAGCATCGTCTTAGCTTTCATCGCAGCCCAAACAGTTGACGCAGCTATCTTCTCACCTAACGTAGCGTCCTTCGCAAATATGCGACGATGTGCTCGATCAGCTAAAATGTGATCTACCTTGTGACGATTTGTCAAATCTTTGTTGCGAGAGTATGTGATGTCGTGTTCTCTACAGGCCGAGTCTAATGGATTTATACCGTGATCACCGCGAGCCAAGTGTTTGCGCAACCGTGTGCCAGGTCCACAAAATTGATATCCGGATATATGTAACTCAAATGGCAATTTATTTATCAGGGTATTTAGAAGTCCTGCTCCACGTCGGCGTATGCATGAGTAACAATCTTTTTTTTTTCATATGTTGTCTATGGATGAGCATATGTATGTGTTACAAGTATGGAAGTCATTTCTAGACTGATTGATATCTCTGGGCAACGTTTGTATAAATATTCCCCATACCCACACTTATCTGTTATTATTACAACAGTCGCGATGCAGATCATTAGGCAACCTGTGAAAATTCGAGTAATCTCAGACAGAAAGTTTGATAATACTACCAAAAATGTTCTACGACATGGACCGCTATTACCTAACACTGTACGCGGTATAGTGTGCGGTCCTTCCAATTGCGGGAAGACTAATGTAGTCATTAGCATGTTGGAAAGTCCCAACGGTATGCGATTTGAGAACGTATACGTATATTCAAAGTCGTTGCAACAGCCAAAATGTCAGTATTTGGAAAAGCTGCTATCATCCGTAGAAAATATTGGCTACTTTCCTTTTTCACACAATACCGATGTCGTTCCACCTAACGAAGCTCTACCGAATTCTATATTTATATTTGATGATGTAGCATGTGACAAGCAAGATGTGATTAGAGAGTACTTTTCCATGGGTCGACATTTAAAAGTGGACAGTCTGTATCTTTGTCAATCATATGCAAGAATTCCAAAGCACCTGATTCACGATAATACCAATCTCCTACTACTGTTCAAACAGGATAGTATGAATTTGCGCCATGTGTATAATGATCATGTAAATACCGATATGACGTTTGGACAATTTAACGAACTGTGTGCAAAATGTTGGCAGCAAAACTATGGATTTGTCGTTATAGACAAGGATAGTCCTATGCACAGAGGTCGTTATCGACATGGATTTAATGACTATGTCATAGTATAATGGTATCATTTGGCCACAAACCCGCGTTGTGAACGGAACATTGAACAGTTGTCGAACGGTGTATCGAACAGGTGTCGAACAGGTGTCGAACGGGTTGTCGAACGGCATCAAACGGCTATTGAACGGGTGTCGAACAGGTGTTGAACGGATTGTCGAACGTACACGTTCGACGTTGAACGGCATCAAACGGCTATTGAACGGGTGTCGAACAGGTGTTGAACGGATTGTCGAACGTACACGTTCGACGTTGAACGGCATCAAACGGCTATTGAACGGGTGTCGAACAGGTGTTGAAGGGATTGTCGAACGTACACGTTCGACGTTGAACGGCATCAAACGGCTATTGAACGGGTGTCGAACAGGTGTTGAACGGATTGTCGAACGTACACGTTCGACGTTGAACGGCTGAACGGCTATTGAACGACATTGAAAACGCTTCCAATTGAACATGGGGCAAAATTCTGCTGAACAAAAACAGGAAAAGAGGAAAAAAGAAGTGTTAACGAAAGAGATTGCCAATACGAGTGAAGCTATACGAAAAAAATATTTGGCAATAAAAGCTGGAAAAATGGATACCGATGCGGCGTTGGAACATAGCTTGCAACCTGTGATAAGACCCCTGAAAGAATTGATTGAAAACACAAAACCGATTCCCAATCCAATTCTTCAAGAGACATCTTCGGAGTCAACATCCTCATTGTATCAGCAGCAATCACCTGTCTTTAATGCTACACCTGGATATCATGGAGGACCATCTTCAACATCACCTATGCCTAACGCTGCACCCCAATATTGTGGATTGAAGCCGCCTGTGCTAAACGCTACACCTCGGTATCGCGGATTGAAAAGAGTACGTGCGGAAACACCTTTAAGACCAACACCTCATCGATTACCGAAACGACTTTGTCCAGATTCCGAACCTCCTGCAGAAGAAGTATGGACAGACGAAACAGAACCACTTGACCAAAATATTCTCGAAACGACAATGCGTGAGATTGTGGAGAATCCTGAACAGCATGAAGAAGCCACTACATATTTGACTCAGAATCTCGGACCGCTGTCACAGGAATATTTGAACTTCTTTTTCACAGATAAGAAAAAACAGGTTGACCATGTGTATGGTGTGTACTATGATAAAAATGCAATGATGCTTGGGGATAAGAATTTCGACGTAGACATGGAGGATAATATAATTATCAATAATATAAAATACAAAGGAACACCTGGTCTTTTCGAACTAATTTTCAAGAGAATCCCCGACGATACGATATACACCGATGCAGACAAACAGAAATATAAGAGTATTCTGTTGACAACAAATGCGCACAGGCGCAACCATAATGCTGCAAATCCCCTATTGAGTAACAGAGGATACAAGTATAAACATATAATTGCACCGCTGCTTGAAATACGACCTCGCACTGGAAGAGGGTTTGCCTCCAAGTCATTTTTGATGAATACATTACCGGAGAACATGGCGGTTACCGATAATGCGATTGATTATGTACATTGGGATGATCCGAATGAATTAGTGGATAGAATAAGATTACTGGTGTCGTCGCGAGCTGCTGGGCATACCGGACATGATAATGAAATTGTTTCAATAATCGAGGAGCTCCGAGAAGCGGGTTTGATTATAAATTAAAGACTGTTCTGATCATGTTCATCAGTACCTTTTCATGATGCCTATCAACAAGTTCGGTGCTATGCTCCGAAACGAGTCAAATAAAGATGGTGAAACATGCAAGAATTACGTGCGATCGAGCGCACTTTGCCTCGATGGCGATGCTTTCGACGCGAGAGATCGAAAGATAAGACGTTTAGCAAGCCCGACGAATGATGCCGATGCTGTGAATAAGGTATACATGGACAAAAAAATGACACATATTTTGAAAGCATGTGATGCCAAGAGTTCCAAGCTGCGGGAAGAAATACTAACCAAACTCAAATTCTTACGTGAACACATACTCGAGATGATGCATGATACAATTGAAAGAATGACATCATTGAACAGAAATGAGGGACCAATTTTTTCTGAAAGCTTTGAAAGAAATAATGGTTAAAGTTCATACATTACGTCGAATGATATAAATATATTTACATATTTTTAAAGATGTCAGTTTCCAGCGAGAATGCATTCGCAAGATACCAATCGCAATGTCAATGTAAAGTTCATGGATCGGATCATGCGATTATTTTTATGCATTTTAAATTTCTTTTGTTTAATCCTAAATCCTGAACATGAGCAAAGAGAAGACGCAATTAGTGGAGGAACTGCATGCCCCCGCCAGACGGATTTTTCCACGACGTCGAGTTTTAGTCCATGGGTATGACGATCTATGGCAAGCCGATCTCGTAGATATGCAGCCTCACGCACGCATAAATGGTGGTAATAAGTACATATTAACCGTTATCGATGTGTTATCCAAATATGCGTGGGGCGTACCGCTCAAGACTAAAAGTGGGGGCGAGGTAGCTGCAGCGTTCAGAATGATATTTCGAAATCGATGTCCGAAAAATTTACAAACCGATCAGGGAAAGGAATTTTACAACAGTGAGATGCATAAACTTTTGACGAAACATGGCATTAATCATTATTCTACATATTCGGTTATGAAAGCTTCCATCGTAGAACGGTTCAATCGCACATTGAAGAATAGCATGTGGAAAGAGTTTACACTTAATGGAACCTATAAATGGATCAATGTGCTACCTCATCTAGTTGCAAAGTACAATGCACAAAAGCATAGAACTATTGGAATGCGACCGTGTGATGTCACCCCTACCATTTCCAACAGACTCTTATACACAGCGTATAACAGCATAAAGATTGCTGCACCGGCGAAATTCAACGTGGGGCAGTCTGTACGCATCAGCAAATTTAAGACCATTTTCGATAAAGGTTACACACCAAATTGGACCACTGAGGTGTTTGAGATAGTCAAGGTACAAGCAACTAATCCGGTAACTTATCTACTGCAAGATTCCTGTGGAAACCCCGTTGCTGGAGGATTCTATGAACACGAATTGCATCGCGTTGCCAATCCAGATGTACACCTAGTGGAGAAAGTGTTGCGTAGAAAAGGAAATAAGGTGTATGTAAAATGGTTAGGATTGAGTAATGTAAATAATTCATGGATAAATAAAGACAATGTATTATAAACATTTATTATGAACATTTATTATAGACAATTTAACCTGTTTAATGAAAAATATATATATAATCTTCTATTTACATTGAATATAGACAATTTTATATTTATTATGAACATTTATTATGAACATTTATAAACAATTTAACCTATTTAGTGAAAAAAAAAATATAATCTTCTATTTACATTGAATATAAACAATTTTATATTTATTATGAACATTTATTATAAACAATTTAACCTATTTAATGAAAAATATAATCTTCTATTTACATTGAATATAAACAATTTTATAGCTGCGGAGGAATTTGATAATGGCCCCACGGCAATGTTTCTGTTGAGTTGGGTATGATATACCGTTTGTCATCATATGGGCTGAGAGCAATTTTGCGCTCTGATATAGTATACACTTTGTGCAATTTCGATCGTATACATGTCTGTGTACGACTCATAGCAATTTCATCTTGCAAACATCGCATGTAATCATCAAACGTTATCGTTGTCCTTACAACGCTAGTCTTTACACCTTTTGCTTTTTTTGTATCAGATTTTCCATCAACTCGCAATGTATACATTTTTGCTCTTAGCCCAACAAAGTCTGTCATTATCATCCCATTGTTCTCATCTTTCATCAAGCCGGGAACCTTTTTATTTACAAGTGGGATATTATACTTATTCTCTATCGGATAATCGCTTATGTCGAAACGGTTAATATGGTGCCTCATGGTTTCATAAATGTCCTCACACATAATATGATAAATTAAGCTGTCGGTGTCTGTGTACATTACCTTACAAGTTTTACCATATTGAGGAACCATATACTCATGATGAAATTCGTACAAGCAGGTTTTGGATATATCTAATATGCACATACCCACATAGATTGGCTTGTTGAATTTCACCATGACTTTGCGCAACTCCACAGCAGCCAAGTTTTCGGAAAATACACAGCGGCTGTGGAAATTTGGTTTCGCGATCATTGCCTCTGCACCATATCGCCCATCCCAATGTGTCACGAGTTTTACGTCTACATGATTCGGAACATTTTCCATAGTTTTACCGAATACCGCGTTGTTCATCAATTTGTACAAATTCTTTTCAAAATCGTTACTGGTATTTGTTCTAAACAGGGTATTTAATTCTATGTATTCGCGGAGCCATGGTGACTGTGCGAATTGGAGGATGCGATGAATCTTTGTAATACGAAGACCGTGGCGCGTGCACTGCTGCAGATTATAATAGTGTATCACGTAACGCTGCTTATCATGTAACGTTGCAAGCAACTTGGCCTCTCTTTTGCCAGGTGGTTTAGCACGTGTTGGACAGAATGGTAGGTCAGCGTGAGCATCATGCAGACTTTGCGGATATTCTAGATCCACCTCGAGAATGTAGCCTATGGGTGAATCAGCAGCAATCAAAGATATGTCAAAATTTTCAATGTTGTTAACCCATTGAAATTCGGCATATGGCAAAGGCTGACACATTGCCCATCCATACAAATTGTTTACATCAAAATACATCAAGTATGATGATGGTTTCGATGGATCGTACGACTGCATGTACTTGTTATTGGCTTCAGCATATCTACCGGAACATTGGCTCAAACCGCCGCGTATACCACGTTCGATAAACATCACCATATCGATATCAGTTAATAATTCAAACCTAATTTTTGTATGTTTCAGCATAGCATCCCACGTGAAACCTGGTAACGTGTAATAGTATGCTGGATCTAAACCGTAGCTCTTAATGCATGTTTTACGAAAATTTTCAAAAACGTCAGCCAATAACAAAACATTGTTACGTCCGTCGACGTATTGACCTTGCGGCGTTTGTTGAAACCGCGGGATTTGTTGGTGGCGTGGTCGAGCGCGCGAAAGCGCTCGCCAGTGGGCCGCGGGTCCTAGCGATCCCCTCCACGTTGCGGCGCCGCCCCACCGCGCGCCTTTTCCATCTCCACCGCCCTCGCCGGGGTGCCGTGTGGAACGCGACCAGCGACAATTTTTGATTCTCGAATCATCCTCGTTTTTGTACGACACTTCACTTTTTCCGTCCAGCCGAGAGACTTCGTCTCCTGGAAACCACTCACGCGTTGTATTGTTCTATCATTAAACCAGTATTATTTAAACTAAATTCGTTGTTCATAATTGAGAGTTCTACCTATCCTTCGACGAGTGAATACCTTCGATCTACGGAACGTTTCTATCCGTTGAGAAACACTCCTTCGGTTATCCGCTTTGCTACAACGAGGATCACCCAGGCGAGTTTAGCCTGTGAAATAAATCAGCAATTATCATTGCTATTTCTTCAACGCAAACGAGTCCACGCACTCGCACCGACCAATCGTAATCGATTGCAACAAGCTGAACAAAGTCAAGGCCTTGTTCGCACGACGAGCAGCCAAGCCGTCTCTTCAGTACCTTTGGAAAAGGGAATCCTTCAACGTACGCTTTAGCGAGCGTCATCGTAAGCAGCCAAGGAACGAGAGGTTCATCGTGCGCTTTAGCGAGCGTCATCGTAAGCAGCCAAGGAACGAGAGGTTCATCGTGCGCTTTAGCGAGCGTCCTCATATGCAGTTTCCAGCATCGCCACGCTTACCAGCCTTTCATCACTCATCACGACAACGAGGAAGCTTCTCCGAGGTCGTTCTTCTCATCCGTTATATCGTAAATTGCGCTTCGACGGTGAGTCGGATTATTTGTATCACGCGATTCGCGATCGGACTTGCTTAAAGCCGTGTGACTACCGGATTAGACGCGGTTTTCGTGTGGATCCGAAGCTGGGAAATCTCTTACGTTTTATCCGTGGTCGCGAACGGGAATTTTATATATTTTTAGCCGTTCGACGTCCCGGGACGTAACAATTGGTGGCAGCGGCGGGATCGTGCAGCAGTCGCGATGGCGAACAGCGGTCCGTCGGAGAATACGCGCGGTAGAAAGGGGTTAGACGATAAATTAACGAAGATGAGCGCCGACGAATTGGCCGCGTACCAGGAATCGTTGAAATCAAAAGAAAACCGTATCCGCGAAGAAAGTGAGGCCGTAAGGATGGATCGCGATGCTCTTGACCGTGAGATGGCCGAAGCGAACGCGGAACTTGAAAAAGAACGCGCCGCGTTGGAAAAATTGCGCTTGGAATTGACGCGCGAGAAGGAAGAGGTAGAGAAGGCTAGGCGAATCTCGAGTGAACTCCCCGCGAATGTCGATACCCATGTACAAGACAATAGGGACAATCTAGAGTTAAACATGCCCGCGACACCGGTTCTACACACAATCTCGCAGATAGATCGGTCGCTAGATTTGGGAGGTCGTCCGCGTAGAGACGAGTTGCCGCGAACGAACGGGTTTAGAAGCGAACGCGAACCCTACGATAATACGTATCCCTTGTTCGACGGCCGTTCACACGAACGTGAAGACTCGCGGTTGGTTATGAGAGCGGCGATCGATTCAATCCCTCAGTTTGACGGTACGAATATTCCGGTTTTGCAGTTTACACGGGCTTGCCAGCGCGCACGCGATTTAATTCCATCGCACGCAGAAAGGACTTTCGCGAAATTGATTATTAGCAAGTTACGAGGTCGCGCGTATACGGCAGTAGAAGATGAGGAAATCAGGCGCGTTTCGGATATTGCTAACCGGTTAAAAGATGTATTCGGTCCGCATCATACCGTGGATCACTATAAGGGGGAAATGACGAGTATTTACATGTACGCAAGCGAGCATATTTTACAGTACATTAGCCGCGTCAAAGACCTCCGCCTAGCAATAATGGATTGTTACCGTATCAATCCAAACAAAGTCGAAATTGACAGGTTGACTCGCGGTAGCTTCATTAGAGGTTTGATCCCTCGGCTTCGCTCGGAAGTGCGCCACTGCAAGAGCAGTTCGTTAAGAACAGTTTTTGACGAGGCTATTGATAGTTACAAGTATTTGGAACTTGACCGCTTGCGATACGACAGACCGGATAAACAGGTTCGATTCTCGGATGAATTCAATAATTACCGGGCCCACGGGAATTCCTCGCCGCATCGCCGCGAAATAAACGCGCGATCATACTCGCCGTACCAACGTGATAATGGTGGCCGATCCCCCTCGCCGTATCGCCGAGATAGCCATACAGACAATTTTAGACAAGAGTTAAGTTACGATGACTCACCCCAGCGAGGACGGTCGCCTTTGTTTGCATACGCGACACCGAACAGCAGCGGTGCGCCGTACCCGGAGCGGCCGGGTCCGGTTACAAGCGCCTCCCCAAACAATAACATAGGGACACGGCACGCGACACGCGCGGACTTCTCTTCTCAGATTAAGGGACCCGATCCAGATTTGACCTCGAAATTAGTTTGAGCTCCGTCCAGTAGGGGAGCTGGATACAATTTCTACAGTTGAATGTCGAGAAGTACAACAGCGCCAACGGGATACCATCTCGGTGGTGACAGCAGTCACTGCATCAGTAAACAGCGCCAACTAGATACCATCTCGGCGGGGACAAGAGTCACTGCATCAGTAAATGCTGCCGGTAAGTCAGGCTTCATCAGCAAGCGTGACGTCACTATACGGTTGACGTGCACTGCGTCGGTGTGCTCGATTGAGAGTGTGTGGCACACACTCGCCGCTCGGGCAGCGCGAACGTGTGCCTAGGCGCATTGTGCAAGGCAAGGGTCCAGCCCGTGACTAATCACGTCTCGCTAATGCACATTTGGGCCCCCTACGTAGTCAGAATCGATAGATAAAAGATCAATCTAGCGCTGGAGCTTGCGAAAATGATCTACTTTTGCGTTTTCGAGGCGCAATTTACATTATTCGGCAGCTTGATATCTGCCCGGGAGGCTCTGCAGGCACGACAACCGCGCCGCGCGGGGCACTCACACACCCGCCGCTCGAGCAGCGCGTACGTGTGCCTAGGCGCGTTGTGCAAGGGTCCAGCCCGTGACTAATCACGTCTCGCTAATGCACATTTGGGCCCCCTACGTAGTCAGAATCGATAGATAAAAGATCAATCTAGCGCTGGAGCTTGCGAAAGTGGTCTACTTTTCCGTTTTCGAGGCGCAATTTACATTATTCGGCAGCTTGATATCTGCCCGGGAGGCTCTGCAGGCACGACAACCGCGCCGCGCGGGGCACTCACACACTCGCCGCTCGAGCAGCGCGTACGTGTGCCTAGGCGCGTTGTGCAAGGGTACAGCCCGTTACTAATCACGTCTCGCTAATGCACATTTGGGCCCCCTACGTAGTCAGAATCGACAGATAAAAGATCAATCTAGCGCTGGAGCTTGCGAAAATGATCTACTTTTGCGTTTTCGAGGCGTAATTTACATTATTCGGCAGCTTGATATCCGCCCGGGAGGCTCTGCAGGCACGACTCCGTGCCGCGCGAGGCACTCACACACTCACCGCTCGGGCAGCGCGTACGTGTGCCTAGGCGCGTTGTGCAATGGTCCAGCCCGTGACTAATCACGTCTCGCTAATGCACATTTGGGCCCCCTACGTAGTCAGAATCGATAGATAAAAGATCAATCTAGCGCTGGAGCTTGCGAAAATGATCTACTTTTGCGTTTTCGAGGCGCAATTTACATTATTCGGCAGCTTGATATCCGCCCGGGAGGCTCTGCAGGCACGACAACCGCGCCGCGCGGGGCACTCACACACTCGCCGCTCGGGCAGCGTGTACGTGTAAGGTTTCGGGATGCTTGAAACCATTTCTCGTCCTCCGCCGCATCCTGCACTAGGGATAGGATAGAATAGAGTACCATGGCCGTCACGGGGAGCGAGACGCGCGGGAGGCGCAGGCCTTGAAAATGTGCTGAATGGTGCCGGGGTTGCAGAGCACTGTTTCAAACCATTTCTCGTCCTCCGTCGCATTCTCCGCTGTGTATCTTCCGCATTATTAATTATTATTGTTATTCTATATGTTAATAGGTAATAAATTAGTAGGTTGGGACAAAAGTTCGTAGCGTTTGGAAATCAAAATTGAAAGATAATTTTTAAAGCTTATTTTTGGTTTCAAAGATCAAAAGACTATTTAATAACAATATATTTAGATATATATTTGGAACGCGCACAGGGGAACAGTAGGGGAACACAAAGGAAAGCGTGGTTAATTAAAATGTACACATTCTAGATAATTTATTTCTTTTTATTAACAATTACAATTACTCTCAACACGCGTGTCAATAGTTTTCCACATCACCCATGAGGTACTATTGTAGATGCGTTTTTTTTTTCCAGTGGTATCCCCTTTAGGCCTATTCCACTGTGTCGCACACTGCAACATTTTTCGATGTCGGTAAGCTTCTGGATCACATACGATCCTTGAACTATATTATTTTATAACTTTACAATTGTGAAGTACCAGCTGATGGAAACAGCGGTACTGCACTTGTAAGTGGACCTCGACGTCGGACAATTATTAAATATCTTTACAATTGTGCAGTGCCAGCTGATGGAAACAGCGGTACTGCACTTGTAAGCGGACCTCGACATCGGACAATTATTAAATATCTTTACAATTGTGCAGTGCCAGCTGATGGAAACAGCGGTACTGCACTTGTAAGCGGACCTCGACGTCGGACAATTATTAAATATCTTTACAATTGTGCAGTGCCAGCTGGTGAAAACAGTGGTACTGCACTTGTAAGCGGACCTCGACGTCGGACAATTATTAAATATCTTTACAATTGTGCAGTGCCAGCTGATGGAAACAGCGGTACTGCACTTGTAAGCGGACCTCGACGTCGGACAATTATTAAATATCTTTACAATTGTGCAGTGCCAGCTGGTGAAAACAGTGGTACTGCACTTGTAAGCGGACCTCGACGTCGGACAATTATTAAATATCTTTACAATTGTGCAGTGCCAGCTGATGGAAACAGCGGTACTGCACTTGTAAGCGGACCTCGACGTCGGACAATTATTAAATATCTTTACAATTGTGCAGTGCCAGCTGATGGAAACAGCGGTACTGCACTTGTAAGCGGACCTCGACGTCGGACAATTATTAAATATCTTTACAATTGTGCAGTGCCAGCTGATGGAAACAGTGGTACTGCACTTGTAAGCGGACCTCGACGTCGGACAGTTTAAACTTTTTAAATACCTTTACAATTTTCCACTGCTAGGTGGTGGAATCAGCTTCACTCGTAAGCGGACCTCGACATTGCTTCGGATAGTTGGACCTCGACGTCGGACAGTTGCAATTTTTTTTTTTTTTTGCTTCTTTTCGTGCTTCTTGTTCTGCTTTGCAGTCTAGGATACGCTGAGGCTCCCTAATGTGCATGCGTCTCGCGTTTCTGCTGTCGACAATTTCGGGCAGCATACAATCTAACTAAAACTGCGACAATTTTGACTCCATTTTATGTTGCCAAAATTCGTCGTCTCTGTTAACTCGAATTGACTTTATCCCTTTCCTTGTCCACACAGCAAATAGGCAGTAATTTCTGCCCGTTATGTGCAATTGGCCTTGCACTTGGTAGTGGAATTTGTGTGTTTTGCGCATTGCGCTACCCGTACTATCTGTGAATATGCTTTTGACGGCTTCTACTGTATGTAGTGCCTCTTCTGGCGTTACATTTTCCGCACTTAGTGGGCACTTTATTTCAACAATACCGTCGTCATCGATCAAACCATCCGGCGATGCTCCCAAATAGGGTATCGATGCGTCGATGAAAATGCCGCATTTTTTTATGTTTATACTCTCCTTTTCCGACAATTCTTTGAGAGCAATATCTTCGTGGTCACGTCCGTATTTTATCGCAGCAACGTTTGATAGATCCTCTGGGCTGAGCACTTTCTTTACCAGACTTGCACACAGCGTAGCTTTGAGTCGGATGCACACTGCGCCAAAGTTCGACGCTGTCAAAAGTTTTGATTTCTTATACAGCCAATCTCCGTTTTCATTCTGACCAACGGTATCGCGTTCGATCTTTTCCCTATCTTGCTGCCAATCCGTTAGCATTTTCATATGCTCTTTCAGGTGCAGGTCATACATCGGTCCATCCATGTCTGCCTTTTCTGCATTCGGTCCGTAATCGGAATCCTTGACTGCACGAAACTGCCGATATGTCCTTTTGCTGGCACTCTTCTTTTCAGCGCATTTCAATGCTTCCTTTTTTCGTCGTTTCTCAAAGTTCTCCAAAACTTGTGAAGGCACGTTCATAAACGATTTCTGTAGACGAGACAATATTTCTTTTGTATTGTACTGGATCACAGCAGCGGCAACTCTTGCGTTGTAGGATCCTCTTTCGCCGAGATGGAGTCTCTTTCCACCAGTGGCCTTCGCGATGATGGCATTGATACTCTCCACCGCGTTGTTGTTGCTCTGAAGGAGAAGGCTTGCAGAGTGCCTCGCTATCGACCGGACAATTTCCTGTATCTGTCGATACACTCCCATTCTTGTTAACTCGGGAACAATGTTAACTTCTCCTTCTTTCAGAGTTCTATCGCAGAAATAGCTGCTGCACTCTTTGTGTTCTCCGAAAACGTGGCTGGGCATATTGACGATGTCTTGAAACAAGCGTTTGATTTTCTCTTCTGTTGGCAAATTCTCATTCGACCAGTGTTGAGCAGCTGTCATTATATCCGTGCGCATCCGCCGATAATTTTCTACGGCTTTCCTGTACTTGCCGGCCACAGTCTTCTTCGCAACATCTTTTATCTTGTTGCAGAAGTTGCGCAACAAATGATTTGTGCACTCGATCTTGTTCACGCGGATCAGGTTTTTGTATGGATCGCAGTCCACAATTCTTTTATACACACTGCTGTCGCCGTCAGCAATCAGTGTTGAGTACACTAATCCGCGTTTCTCCACGCTGGTGTTGAAACCTTCTGCGATGGCGTCGCACTCCATTTTTGTCGATGTCTGGTTTCTGCCCCAATTTTTGAAGCATTTGTGTTGACGCGCTTCTGTTTTTTTTTTCGCCGCAAGATAGCAAATGCGGCAGTTTCTATTCTTCACTCCGGTGAATAGCACCTTCTTGGTGTGATACCCAACTATCACGCCGACACCGGACGTCGAGTCGTACTTTCCTGTTCGGTACGATCTCTTCAACCAGCTCCCGTCAGCCACGACGGGAATGTGTGGAGTTCCATTTAGCACATCGCCTCTTTCCATTGCTAGCTTTCGTTCTTCTTCAGCCGCTGCCAACATTTCTTTTTCCGCAACAACTTCCAATTTGTCCACGACCCTGTCGTGAGCTGTACGGTATTGCCGCTTTGTCATGCAGGGGACGTTGATGGTTGCCAAAAATTCCTCCATTTGTGCGTATCCGCCTCCGGTGGTCATTGTTCCGGCGACTGCACCTAGATTGATGTCTACACTGTCAATACGCTGGCTATCAACTTCGCCTATGTACTTGCACACCTTGCATTCTAAAACCAGGGTCGTCTTCAGACCCAATCTCTTTGTACGTTTGATAACGAGATCCGCCGTCGAACATTTGAATTCTGTCTTATGCTTATTGCCCTGCTCTTGTATCTGCTCGAAGACGTGGTGCATGTCAACGATGCTGAACCCGTCCGAAGGGCACGATTCCGCCTGTGACGTGGTCGTTGTTTCTTTTCCCACGACGAGGTGCTCCTCTTCGTTGGTGGCAGTGTCTGTCTGCATGTCGCGATCTGACCTCTTTTCAGCATCTTCTGCCATGTTGCGCAACGTTTCTTCTTCGAGACTACTTGACGCCGGCGTTGTATTTGCTTCTTCGATTTCTTCGATTTCCATCTCTTCAAATTCAACGGCTTCTTCGGGCATTCCCACGAAGATGGTGTCGCACACCTTTTCATATTCGAGTCCATTTGACTCCGGCGCTGCATTTCCTTCTTGGATTTCTTCGATTTCCACGATTTCGGGAATTCCCACGGAGATGGTGTCGCACACCATTTTCTCTTCTAATACACTTGATGCCGGTGCTTCATTCCTTTCTTCGTTATCTTCGGCCATTGCCACGAAAGACACCGGCGCTCCATTTTCCGCAGCCGTTGACAGCTCTTCCAGGGCAAGCCTCGCTAACCGCTGCTGTCTGCAAACAGAATAAAAAAAAACATTTTGGGAGAAAACAAAAAAATTTATGCACAACATAACAGACACACACAGAAAACCAAAGAACAAATGCACAGTACAAGTGCATAGTCTGCAATTCGTTCAATATTTGTAAATTGAAAATCCTGCTGGAAAAAATCAAAAACATCTAGAAATCTAAAAATTGCAGATTTTGCATGGAAGGCACTGATGAACTTTAAGCATTTTACAGAAATAATTAAAAATCGAAATCAACTTGATTAGCATTTCTACAGCATCAACATTACATCTGGAAATATAGATCATTCGATTACCTCTAAAAAGAAATTGATACAAAGATCAAAAAACAAATGTACAGTTTCACCTTCCGTGCTTTTCTGCACTTATTAGATTATAAGCAAATTCACCTTACAATAAGTAATCCCTATTTGTTCGGAAACACCCAAACCTATTAGTAGCGGTTTGACGCCGATATACCTGCCTGGCCGTCGGGTTGCCCGGCCGTGTTTATTGCACCACTTAGCCACGGCGACCGAGGCCTTGAATTACACAAATATCAAAAATTTGTAAATAGATGCCGAAAAGTTATTATGAGCTTGTAAAAAATTCCTGAAAATTACGGGAAAAAGAAGAGTTCTTGCCGCCCCCGTGAAAGACGTGCAACATTGACATCAGCATCAAATTCGAGGATGACTGCGAGATAAATCGCCGAAAGTGTTGGCGTAAACACTAACGTAAAGAATGTACGTTGTGTTTTATGCCTCGTACAGACTTGAATCGCGCGACGAATCGCGCGACGAACCGCGCGGCGAACGCGCGCATTTCGGCAAACATTTCGGCGTGCCGAACGGCGAACGGCAAACGTAACTGATTTGTGCTATTTCCAGAATTTCTTGCAAACAACTATGGGAGCTGCAACGGCGTATACGACACAAAGAAATACAGAAACTGTTGGCAGTTTATTGAGTGAATTAAAGTTTCAAAGTGAAATGTTCAGGTCTGTACGAAGCATTAAAGATTCAGATTCGAGATTAAATGACTTGAATTTTTAGATATTCGAGATGTTATGACAGTTCGACGAACAATTCTACGAACGGCGCGCATTTCGGCGTACATTTCGGCGCATCGAACGGTGCCACGATCGCCGCACAGTGGGGAAAAGTGACTTGCCTCGCTTCAAAAGGAAATAACTTTCGATAGAAATGAGATAGAGCGATGAATTTTTTTTAAATTAGAGCTGAAACTTTGCAAAATATGGGAAAAATAGGGATATTGCGGTACGAACGGTTTTTAACCTTGAGAAAATGCGTTAAACTTTCACAATTTACAGAAATATGTGGTTTCTGCGTTACCACGGGCAGTAAAAAATTTTTAAAATTTTTGCTATATATCATTTCCCGTAGATTTTTTCACGCTGATTTCAAATCTGGTCTCAACATTTGTCTACGACCTCTGGTTTTTTCAAGAAATCGATTTTTGTGACAAAAAATTAATGAAAAATCATGTTTTCGTTGAAATGATTTTATGACACACTAATTTGAACATACGTACATCGTATTCTCATAAATACAACACAATATAAATAATAATAATAAAGTATTTGAATGTTTTTTAAGTTACGAAACACATGAAGCACCTCACATCTCGTCATCACTTGACGTATCGCTGACATTACTACTGGCACTTTCTGCAGGTTCTGTGTAGCTTTAATGTATAATAATAGGAATTAGATATGTATTGTTCATAATTGTACTCTTATTTATAGAAGAAGGTGAGTACTTAATCTTTTTAACTTACATATTTTCATCGACGAAGTTTCTAACTTCTGGTGCAACTTGATTTCTTCGATAGAATTGTAATCGTTCTTTTATGATCAGTGATATTTTAGGATCGGTTAACTGTACTGCTCGATTAAAAACGTCTAACAATCTGTTTTTTCGACTATTTTGTCTGGAATGAAGAATCATATTCTTCCTGTAAAGCTTATGCCATGACTCGTTCGCATCCTCTGAATAGTACGCTATTGGCAATAGAAACTGCTGTGCTATTTCGCAACCATGTTTAATTTATCTAACGTTGAGCTCATTCGAGCCCATGGAAATTGTGTATAGTGGAGACAATACGTCTGCCAGCAGAACTGTTCAAGCTCTCTTATTTTTAAAGGCTTTTAAACACTAATAATATTGTCGCAATATTTTTTACAAATTGAACATCAATTTCCAGAGCTTCTGCAAATATTGCTGGTTTTTCGAAGCATCTTCTAGCGACATTGCCAGTGTTTGTTGTGCCATGCCCTTGTAACACTTGGTCTACTCGAACACCAAGCTTGGCACATATATTATTCTTTATTATCCTTTACAATAATTTTTATTTCTTCAAATTGCTTAGAAATCGATAAAAAAGTTTATTTTCATGTCATTTTCTTCTACAAATAAGAGTATCATTATGGACAATACATGTCTAATTCATATTATTATACATTACAGCTACACAGAGCCTGCAGAAAGTGCCAGTAGTAATGTCAGCGATACGTCAAGTGATGACGAGATGTGAGGTGCTTCATGTGTTTCGTAACTTAAAAAACATTCAAATACTTTATTACTATTATTTATATTGTGTTGTATATATGATAATACGATGTACGTATGTTCAAATTAGTGTGTCATAAAATCATTTCAACGAAAACATGATTTTTCACTATTTTTTGGTCACAAACATCGATTTCTTGAGAAAACCAGAGGTCGTAGACAAATTTTATATCGTAGAAAAATCTACGGGATATGATATATAGCAAAAATTTTTAAAATTTTTTACTGCCCGTGGTAACGCAGAAACCACATATTTCTGTAAATTGTGAAAGTTTAACGCATTTTCTCAAGGTTAAAAACCGTTCGTACCGTAATCTCCCTATTTTTCCCATATTCTGCAAAGTTTCAGCTTTAATTAAAAAAAAAATCATCGCTCTACCTCATTTCTATCGAAAGTTATTTCTTTTTGAAGCGAGGCAAGTCACTTTTCCCCACTGTGCGCCGCCGCGCGCATTTCGACGCGCATTCGTGCCCGCGGTGTATCCATCAGCTCTGGGAACGACGGCGCGCATTTCGGCGCGCACGAACGCAAACGGGTGGCACTTGCAAATCTGTTTGCAGGATAGATATCATATCCTAAACATTCATAATATAAAGAATTCAAGTCTGTACGAGGCATTACAAAAATGCGTTCCGCTTACAATTTGTCGAAAAGTATATAAATATGAGGACAAAGCGGCGAAGAGTCATATTTACTGACGAAAAAAGATTTGGATGGTCCAGACGGGGCGGAGTCGGTTATTACTAGCATGATTTGAATGAAGAACAGCAATTTTTTAGCTATTGGATATTGGATATTGGGGTAAAACAGAAATCAAATTTATAAAAAGACGAATGAATAGTGAACGGTATAATGAAATGATAAATGAACAACTAAACACTTGTGCTGTACGAATTACTGCAAATAAACACATTTTACAACAAGATAATGTCGCAGTCCACACGGCAAAAGCGGTGACGAAATACTTTTCTTCAAAAATTATTCGTGTTTTTGAGTGGTCAGCAAGATCTCCAACCTCAACATTATTGAAAATTGTTGAGGACATCTTGCCAGAGCTGTGTACCAAAATAGCAGACAATTCTAAAATATTAACGATTTAAAATAGTGCATCTTGGACGAATGGGTGAATATTAGTCAAACAGTATTAAAAAATTGATTAAAGTCAATGCAAAACGTATTTGTTAAATTTTCAATATAGACCCACATAAAAAAGTTGTAAAATGCATCTTTTAGTAGTTTTTCTACAATTTTCGTCAATTGCAATGTTTGAAAAAATTTCTTTTCTCATCCTGAAGTAAACTAATTGATCTAGCTTCCCCAAAAAGTTAAAATTGTATAGTACGTATAATTCGGGTCACTGTATTTCATCGAAATCGATGTGACGTAACCTTTTACGCGCAATTGCCAATACATTTGGCAAAACTTGCCAATGATTGAGTGATAGAGAAAGAAATTACTTTAAAATTATTCTTTTCAAAATTTCATCGAAGCCAGTTTGCCGGTTGTCGTAAAACTGTTTGATTTTGCAGAAAAATCTCTGTTAGATTATAACAATAGCAAATTAAGCTCGTTTTAACATTTTAGAAAAAGATAAAAAGATTTCAACTGCGATTTTGGATTAGGAAAACGGGGTTTTTACACCACTGTGCGACGGGGGTCGCGCGGGCCGTAATACCCTTGGCGGTTCTCATCTGGGGGTTTATGATATGTCAATCACTATTGAGCGAGAATAACCTTCGAGGAGCTCGCGTTTACAAAAACGACGGACCTCGGGCGTGACTGCAATAGTAATAAAAAAAACATCTGGAATACTAGTTGTACCTGACTGAAAATGTAGGAACACAAGCGTCCCACATTTCAGAAGAAATTGTGGGAAAGGTTTGGTTTCTGAAATACAGTTACTCGGAAAAATATTCGAACGTTTTAAAAAATATTATACTATGCAAAATCTGAAGTTTTTTGGGAAGTTAGAGCAATTAGTTTACTTGAGGATGAGAAAAGAAATTTATTCAGAAATTGCAATTGACCAAAATTGTAGAAAATATACTAAAAGTTGTTTTTTGCAACTTCTTTATGTGTATTGAACTTCTGTATCTGTATTGAAAATTTAACAAATACGTTTTGTAGATCTGTGAGAATTGAATATATTCTGAAGATTTCGTCATAATCGGGAGACGTTGTAATGAGCAACAAACGTTTATAAAAATGGTACAAATTGCAGATTTTCTCGATTCTCGGCCTATATCTAAGAATTCTTACATCTTTGAATGGCTGCCGTTTTTTCCTGCATCAACCAATTCCGACGAAACTTTCACAATGCATCTAATTGACACCGATCTACAAAACGTACTTTTTCTTTCAATAACCAAATCGCCGATGGTGCCTGCAAAAAGTGATCGATGTGGCATGGAATGACCTTTTACGTGCAATTGACAATACATTTTGCAAAAGTGTCGTCGAAAATAACTCTAACAATGTCCAGGTAGCAAGAAAAGTAACATTTCCTTCCTGCCTGCAGAATGACCGCGATGAATGTTTCCGAAGGTGCCTATTAGCATTTGGCATGCAGATGTTTTATGACGAAAAGTCCATTACGGTAAAGGGCGTACCTGAAACCTACCGATGAAACGGGACAGAGTGGGCCTTCACAGTAATCCCTTTACTAAAGTTTTTACGACATGGAAAAAGGTCGTTCGCAAAAATTTTTATAGACTATAACGGCGCACAGTGGGAAAATCCGATGAGATCTGTGTCAAAATCCAAGAACTTTCGATACAAATGAAATAGAGCTATGTATTTTTTTTGTTAAAGCTGAAACATTACAGAATATGGGAAAAATAGAGAGATCATGGCACGAACGTTTTGTTACCTTGAGAAAATTCGTTAAACTTGCACAATTTGAGGAAAATTGTGGCCTGTCCAATACGACGCGCGGGATTGTTGTACATAATTACTATAAATGTATCGATTAAACACTTACCTACAACGAAAATACTGTCTTTTTCTGCTAAGTCTTTTCGAAGACATTCGAAGTCTGTTTGACGTTATGTTCTTCTTCAATGTACGCTGCGCCGCCCTTCGTCTCTCAGTTCCCGTTGAATTTACACAATTCATTGTCACTGTACACTACGCTCACCCAACTTCAACAACACAAACCACACACAATCGCGTCAACAATATTCAACACTTGTTTTCGCGATGTGCAAATATACGAACAATACGGGAAAGCGTTCACGCACGACGTACAAATATACGAATAACACGGGAAAGCGTTCACGCACAAACGCATCCCTATGCATCCGAAAACTGGAAAACAACGACACAACTCGACACAACTCGACTCACGCAAACCCCTTACCCCTCTACCCATCTACAGATGTAACACGAGGCCTCTTGAGATCTCGGGTCCGAGCGAAATCTCGGATCCGCTCGAGAGCTTGAGCCTGCTGCACTGATGTCCAATGTACAGTGACTCCCACTAATATTCGAAACACCATAACTGTTTTAGTATTGAACTATGCGATTTGAACTTCTTTGGGAAGCTAGAGCAATTAGTTTAGCACAAGATGTCAAAAGAAATTTTTCCAAAAATTGCATTTGGTCGGAATTGTAGAGAAAATACTAAAAGTTGCATTTCACAACTTTTGTATGCCTATATTGAAATTTTAAAAAATACGTTTTGTAGATATGTGTCAATTATATGCATTGTGAAAGTTTCACATAAATCGGTTGATGCGTGAAAAAACGACAGGCATTGAAAGATGCAAGAATCCTTGGAATTACTGCAGCTGGGGCCGAAAATCGTGAAAAACTGCAATTTTTACCAAACGTTTGAAGCTCTTTCCAACGACGGCCGATTTTGATGAAAGGGTATAGCCGGATAAGCTAGTCAAAAATGCCCTTGAACCGAATTATATCGACGATGGGTCATTCGATAGGACACTCAGAAAAAACATACTGTGCAAAGTTTCAACCCTGTATCTCGATCCGGAGGGTAGTTATGGGGTAAAATCGAAAAATCAGTGTTTGGCCTATTTTCCCCAGTTAATGATGTTTAGAAATTCTGAAAAAAATCTGACACATGTCTAGAACCCAAACACATACTTTGCCATTGGTTTCAGATTTTTAAAGTGAAAATCCTGCTTGTAAAAAATCAAAAACCTCAAAAAAATCGAAAAAATGCAGATTTCACATGGAAGTTCTAGAGTGTCCACATTTACATTTTTACAGTAGCAATATATTGTTATAGGTATTGTTCATGAATTTTTTCAGATTTTTTGGTTTGGTGCGCCGTTGTTAAAAAAAATAAAAACCGATTTTTTCGACGTTTTTTCCGCGAAGAACTAAGCTAACCTTAAAATTATTACGTTCTATTTATTCTGTAAGTCTATCAGGCACTGATAAACCTTGAACATTATACAGGAGTAATTAAACAATGAAATCAGCTTCATTCGTATTTGTACTATGTCAGGATTACATCTGAAAGTATTAACCACATTCCCAACAGCTCGTTTGGCTCAGCGCGTTAGGCGTTCGACTGCTGACCTGCTTATACTAGGTTCGCGCCCGGCATACGTATACTTTTTTTTAATCTCGATTATTTCTTTTTTTTGTGTGTTTAACTATGTTTTATTTTTCTATACAAAATTATTTTATTATACAAAAGAAGTGAATAACAATAGAGCCATTTCTACAACATGAATTTCTTTCTTTTCTCTATAACAAAGTATTTAAAACTCGAAGACACATATAGAATTACTGCTGAAAATGTTGAGTACTGCCAAGATTAAGATGATGCCTAACCAAAAATTGATGGAACAATAATGGCTCCAAAATTATATTTTTTGCTTATTTTACCTTCAATTATTTTTCAAATATTTAAATATTGCTTTTAAAAGAATTCTACAAAAATACTGTTGTTTATTGTATAGTTAGAAATAAAAAAAGAGAATGTTGTATAAATGGTTCTATTGTTATTTCCTTCTTTTATGGCATTCACTTTTTGTACCTCGTCTCTTATGCGGAACAGCAATTGTTGTGTATGAACCACTCAGGGTTGCTAATGAAATATTTCACTGTTACTTTCCTTCCCTAACATTTTCAGTGAAAGCAGATGTTCCGGTCAAAGTAAACTAACGAATCTATAAAAGCATATTTAGAATGACAAACTTTCGATGTTTCATTAACTTCTACCCTTGTTTACCTTTACTACGATTACCTTTTCTTTTCTTTACTCGCTTTATGACTTTGTCAGACACGACTAATATTTTTTGCGCATTTTGGCTTAAAATATTTTTTAAATATTTAAATATTGATTCTAAAAGAAATCTACAAAAATACCATTGATTATTATATACTTAGACACACAAAAAGAAGAAATAATCGAGATAAAAAAAAAGTATACGTATGCCGGGCGCGAACCTAGTATAAGCAGGTCAACAGTCGAACGCCTAACGCGCTGAGCCAAACGAGCTGTTGGGAATGTGGTTAATACTTTCAGATGTAATCCTGACATAGTACAAATACGAATGAAGCTGATTTCATTGTTTAATTACTCCTGTACAATGTTCAAGGTTTATCAGTGCCTGATAGACTTACAGAATAAATAGAACGTAATAATTTTAAGGTTAGCTTAGTTCTTCGCGGAAAAAACGTCGAAAAAATCGGTTTTTATTTTTTTTAACAACGGCGCACCAAACCAAAAAATCTGAAAAAATTCGTGAACAATACCTATAACAATATATTGCTACTGTAAAAATATAAATGTGGACACTCTAGAACTTCCATGTGAAATCTGCATTTTTTCGATTTTTTTGAGGTTTTTGATTTTTTACAAGCAGGATTTTCACTTTAAAAATCTGAAACCAATGGCAAAGTATGTGTTTGGGTTCTAGACATGTGTCAGATTTTTTTCAGAATTTCTAAACATCATTAACTGGGGAAAATAGGCCAAAAACTGATTTTTCGATTTTACCCCATAACTACCCTCCGGATCGAGATACAGGGTTGAAACTTTGCACAGTATGTTTTTTCTGAGTGTCCTATCGAATGACCCATCGTCGATATAATTCGGTTCAAGGGCATTTTTGACTAGCTTATCCGGCTATACCCTTTTAATCAATGTTTAATTGATACAGATCTACGAAACGTGTTTTCTAAAATTTTCCATATAAGCCCACGAAAGAAAGTTAAAAATACAACTTTTAGTATTTTCTCTGCTATTTCGACAACTTGCAGTTTGTTTCAGAAATTTTTGTCACGTCGTGTAGCAGACCAACTGCTCTAACTTCTCCAAAAATACCAATACTAAAAAAGTTATGGTGTTTTTAAGAGTTTCCGAATATTAGTGGGAGTATCTTCTTTGCCAATCCGACCCAAATGCAATGTTTAAAATTTTTAAACAATTACAAACAAAATCAAACATTATCAATATTAAATATAATTGGTTAATATTGATAATGTAATTGTTTAAAATATATATATATAAGGAACCTTTGCAAACGATATTTTACAATCATAAAGATGCTTTCATTTTTTCTCTTTTTTCGATTGTAAAACAGAATTTTCAAAGTTTGGCTAAAATGGGGCACCTTATTTATCCTGCATAAATTCACAACATTTTTTTATTACATATCTATCTCTATATATAATAAAATCGTGTCTGTCTATTTGTGACGGCATCAACTGAGAACGGCTGAACGTAGAATGCTGGTGTTTGAGCCATTAGACGCAGCGTTTCGCCGGGAAAGTTTAGGAAAAAATCCGCATTCGGAAAAGTCCATCCGTTCAAAAGTTGTGACCTCATTAGTCACCAATGACGACTTTTTCGTCCTCTTTTGAACTCTTCCGATATTTTCCCGCCGCGCCGGTAAGAGTTCACACACCGCGCACCTCCCACCACTGCAATTCTGTGCAAATTCCACGCGACCACTGACCAGGGTTGCCATATCGTGCGGGAACAGGGAACCAGTGCCCACCGCTACACCCCTCGCCCAGCTGCGCCGCTGACTACTCTTTCCCTGCTCCCGAAAAATATGGCAACCCTGCCTCTGACCACGTGCAACGGAGGTACGTAGCAGTGGCTGCATCGACAGATCGTCATTCTGATCTTGACCGTCGGCAAAGTAAGTAGTATCCAAACCTCTTCCTTCCAATCCAGAATATCTGGCCTATAGTTTTTGTTTATTTTTAATAATATCTTCATTACTTCTTATTGGTAGCCAGATATTTTGGATATTCATTGCGTGTGTTATTTTTTTTTATTCATTTGTTTTTTTTCACACTGTAGATGGACAACTTCTCGCGATTAACAATTGCTACCAACCCATCACCGCCCCTATCGCCGGAAGCGGCAACGGCAATAGCAGAGGCAGCGGAAGCATCTAGACGTGCAAGGGCGGCACTGGAAGCTGCCCGTCAGGAGGCCCGCGAATCCGCGGCCCGGCTACTGGCCCGAGAGGAGGAGGTGCGCGAATTCGCGTCCCGGCTGGCGGCCCGAGAGCGGGAGGCCCGCGAGCTCGCGGCCCGGCAAGCGGCCGCAGAATTCCCGATGGCCGCTACGACCGCATGGGCATATGACAGGCCTGGAACATCATATGACAGGCCACCCGCCGCAAGCTCAGCCCCGGCAACAAAGCCATCGCCAGCCTCGGCAGCAGACACGCTTCTGGTGAGTAAGAGAAATTATGGTCATTTTGCATAAAAGGTTACACCTCGCCGAATTTCAAATACAGTAAAGACGCGATATTTGTCAACGACCGCGTATGTTGCCCCTCTCTACGTTCGGATTTCATTTGAACTCTCGGTGCGGTCATAAAAAAATAATATCGATATGTTGTCCGTGCAAAACACAGGCTGTTTGACAAGAATCGCGTCTTTACTGTATGTTGGAAAACTCGGCATTCTGAACAACATCGGCGAGGTGCAATCTCTTGTGCACTATCACCGAAATCACATATGTATGTTCCACCCCGAGCCTGAAACGTTTCTGAAAGTAACTGTTCGAGATTGGCGCGCGTGAGCGCCATGTTTGTTTCGCGACTGAGCTCGTTCCCGCCTAACCTCACTGCGATCCCGCCAAAAGAGCGCCGCGATCCCAGCGAATAAGCGACCGCGTGACGACTGGCGGAAATGCGTAGGCATGATATCGATCGCGCCATTGGTCAAAGTCCATTCTCGATCCTTCTGGAATTCTCGCGAATGCCCAATCAGGAGCATGATGCGTGAGGAATATTCTGGAAGGAGCGAGACAATAAAAGAGAGAGATAACGACCGCCTCGCTCTCTCTGCGATTAACGATCAGCTGATACATGTCAATCACGCTTTTCTTTCCACAAGTTTCTTTTTTTCAAATTCTCTGCGCATCAAATAGTTACATAGTGTAGTTTTGACAATCTTTGTTTAAGAGTGAAATACAGTTATTTATGCACAGTTCTACGTGCTTTTGTGATCAAAATACCATTCATACAGTCCACTGCCTCCCACTCAAAATCCACGTGTTTCCACATTCATCCATTCCAGTCAATCTCACACTCTCTCGCTTTCCACAATTATCCTTCCATTCCGTCTCACTCATTTCAATCGTTCCGTCTCTTTCATTTCACTCTTTCTAACATCGCTTTCCTGTTCCATTTGGTCGATCAAGACCGCATCCGTCACATTTCTGGTCCTTCGAGCCGGATCGTACAGTTGTGCCGGTAGTGAAACAGTGTTCGTTGTTGAGAACTCCATCCATCGACCCAGTCTCGAGCCAATATGGAGTTCACCGTCAATGAATTGCTCGCCAAGCAGAGCGAAGTGGGAAGGAAGATCACCAGGATCACAGAGAACCTCAAAAAGTCCATCCCGCAATCCAAGATGACCGGAGGCGATGTGCAGTCCAGATTGCAACGCCTCGAAGAATACTGGTCGCAGTTCCAGGCGAATCACGATCTCCTGGCGTTTCGGCACTCGGATGCGATAAAGGACAGCAATTACGTCAAATTGGAGTACGCTGAATCAGTTGAAGAGGCTTACATGGAGCAGAGGGGTCGGCTGCTAGACCTGGCGAGACGATATGCTGAAGGCGGCTCCAGTGCGAAAGCAATGATTGCAACAGCCTCCTCCAAGGAGGATTCGAGCTCTGGATCGGCTCCACTGCCCAGGATGCAGCTGCCTGAATTCGATGGGGCATATGTAGAGTGGCCGGCATTTAAAGACCTCTTCAAGTCGATCGTCGAGCGAAACAAGAACCTGGGCGCGGTAGACCGACTGCAATACCTGAAAAGCTGTCTACGCGGAGAAGCCGCGGATCTGGTCAAGGATCTCCCAACCACCAGTGAGAACTACGAACGAGCGTGGGCCATCCTGCAAGAACAATATGAGAACAAGCGAATTCTTGTGCGGTCGTGCCTTGATAAACTCGCCTCTCTGCCCAGGATGAGAGAAAGCTCTGCGCGGGAAATCATCAAGGTCCAGAAGGGTGTGCTCTCGGTGGTGAACACGCTGGAGGGATTAGAGCGACCAATCACCAAGACAGAGGATTGGTTCGTCTACTCCGTCATCAAGCTCCTCGATCCCTTGACACGAGACAAATGGGAAGAAGGGATTGCTGGAAGCACCGATCCTCCGTCCTTCTCCTCGCTGAAGGACTTCCTCATCAAAAGACGGCAGCAGTTGGAAGCATCAACCGAATCCACGCCCTCGTCATCAACTCACGGCAGCAGTGGCAACCAGTTCAGGGCCTTCGAGGCCCGCTCGAGCCAGAACCAGGCGAAATCTAAGGGGTCAACACGAGCCGCTAGAATCAATCATGCAAATCAGGGTCCAAAACCAGCCTGTGTCATGTGCAATGAGGAACATTACCTCATGCAGTGTCCAAAATACAAGACGCTCCAGCCAGCCGACCGACGTGGACACGTTGACCGATTCCAGCTCTGCCACAATTGCCTCGGACGCCACTCACTAGCAGCCTGTCCATCCACCAGAAGCTGCATGTCGTGTGGAGAGCGTCATCATTCCACGCTCCACGACGCCTTCCGCGATGGGCCCAGACGGACGACGACAGCTCACCACACCATTGACTGTCGGAACCTAAATGGTAAAGTACTCCTCGCGACAGCTCTCATTCACGTTGCAGATCACTATGGCAGGCGGCAGCTGGTTCGAGCACTCATTGACCAGGGGTCCGAAATCTCCATGGTGAGCGAAGCATTGGTCCAACGGCTTCAACTACCTCGGACGGCGTCAAAGGTGGACATCTTCGGTGTTGGAGGAAAGCAGCTCGCCAGGTCACGAGGGCGAGTCAATCTGGACATATCCGCAGACTCAGGCTCCGACACTGTGAGAGTGTCAGGGGTCGTCCTCCAGCAGCTCACGGGCTACACACGCGGTTGCTCCATTCCTCTGCAGTCCTGGAGCCATCTGCGAGGGCTGAAACTGGCAGATCCCGCTCCGGGCAATTCAAGGCCGATTGAAGTCCTGCTGGGTGCCGACGTGTACCCTGCAATAATCAAAGAAGGCCTAAAGAAAGGGGCTCCCAACGAGCCAGTCGGACAACTTACTGCGTTTGGCTGGATCCTGACAGGAAGCACAGGAACCACCGCCTCGGCGTCGCACGCCCAAGTGCACCAGGTGGTGGTCGAAGACTCCCTCGGCACACTGATACGACGATTCTGGGAGCAGGAAGAGCTTAGGGAGGCTCACTCAACGCTGACAGCGGAGGAGCTGGAGTGCGAGAAACACTTCACAACCACACACTCTCGCACTCCTGAGGGTCGCTATGTGGTACGGCTCCCGTTCAAAAGGCCAGGACCCATCACGGCAGGCTCGAGGACGGCATCCTGGCAGTCCCTCCGGAGGATGGAACAACGCTGCAAGAAGGATGAGAGTTTCAGGGCACTGTACTGCAAGTTCATCAGCGAATACAGGGAGCTAGGTCACATGTCCTTGGCAAGCGAGCCGATGCACGGACAACCGGCTCACTACCTACCTCACCATGGGGTCTTGAAGCCCAGCAGCACCACGACGAAATTGAGAGTGGTGTTCAATGGCTCATGGTCCGAGCCACTCCAGCAGTCCTTGAACGACTGCCTCCACGTCGGACCGAATCTTCTCCCGCTCCTGGCGGACGTCCTGCTGCGGTGGCGCACGCACCGATTTGTGGTGACTGCCGACGTCACCAAGATGTACCGGCAGATCCTGGTGCACCCTGATGACCGCGACTTCCAACGAATCCTGTGGAGAGACGACGATGCTCAGCAAGTCAGTGAGTATCGATTGAACACAGTTACTTACGGTCTGTCGTGTGCTCCCTACCTAGCCGTCAGGACGTTGAAGCAGCTGGCCGAGGATGAAGGCAGCCGGTTCCCCATCGGCGCACGAGCTCTCCAGGCTGACGCCTACGTGGACGATATCCTGACAGGAGCGGAGTCCATCCCGGCCTTGGAGGAAGCAGCAAGCCAACTCACCCAGCTGTGCATGGCGGGCGGCTTTCCGCTACAAAAATGGGCCTCCAACGTTCCTGGACTGCACAATATCTCTGCACAATCGAGCCTGAACTCACCAACTCAGCCCACAATGCAACATGCCGACCGGAGCTCGTCCAAAATATGGACCGACACTACCCACTCGGCCCTCGGTCTTCAATGGCATCCAGTCGACGACACGTTCCGTTTCCTCATCAACGACGCCGACGCACAACCCACGACCAAGAGGGGCTTAGTCTCCAAAGCTGCGCAATTGTTTGACCCCCTAGGATGGTTGACTCCAGTTGTCGTACGCGCAAAAATCTGCATCCAAACAACTTGGCTGCTGGGACTTGGCTGGGACGACCCACTTCCGGAAACGTTGGCCAACGAGTGGAACTCATTCTGCTCTGAGCTGAAGCAGCTGGAAAAGGTAAAGGTGTCTCGCCCTCTGTTTCAGAGTTCGCATTCCGCAGAGAAGGAGCTCCACGGGTTCGCCGACGCCTCTGAGCGAGCCTACGGAGCAGTCCTGTACCTGAGGACAAGAAACAAGGGTCAAGGGTGGACACTGTCGCTCATCGCAGCGAAGAGTAAAGTGGCACCACTGCAGCAGGTGTCACTGCCCCGCCTAGAGCTATGCGCTGCTCACCTTCTCGCTCGGCTAACGCAGCACGTCACCACAACACTACACCTGGAAGGCGTCACAACACACCTCTGGTCCGACTCCACGGTGACACTAGGGTGGATCCAAGGTCATCCGTCCAGGTGGAGGACCTACGTGGCCAACAGGGTGGCCGACATACAGAGAAGGGCCCCCGAAGCACACTGGCGGCACGTGGTCGGAATCGAAAACCCTGCCGACTGTGCCTCGCGTGGAATTTCCCCTTCGCAGCTGCTCCAGTGGTCCATGTGGTGGCAAGGACCAGAGTTCCTACAATCTGACGCCAACCTTGCTACATCGAGGCCTGTCGATCAGGAGCACTTACCGGAGCAGAAGGGGCCCCTCGTCGCTGCCGTCACCAAGGCTGGGAAGGAGGAAGCCGAGAATGAAATCCTGCTGCGCTTCTCGTCATACACCAGGCTGCTGAGGGTCTCTGCGTGGTGTCGGCGCTGGCTCAGGCGCCACAGAGATTCGCCACCACGCTGCAACACTTCCACGATGACCCTGCAGAACGTTCAGCCACCAGTCCTGACAACGGCTGAAATCAATGAGGCAGAGAGGGGTTGGATCCGACTCGTCCAGGGGATGGTTTACGGCGAAGAAGTAAAGCAGCTGTCACAGAACCTGGGCATCCCGCTCCGAAGCAGCCTCGCAGCCCTGACTCCGTCCCTGGACAGACACAACCTCTTACGAGTCGGGGGGCGACTGGGCAAGGCGGCCCTCAATCCAGATGAAGCACATCCCGTTATCCTTCCTCCCCAGTCCCGCTTCACCCAATTACTTGTCTGTTTCTCTCACAGAAGCACCATGCACGGAGGAGTCCAGTCAACCCTTGGAGCAATCCGACAACGCTTCTGGATCCCAAGGGGGCGAGCCGTCGTCAAAGGGACCATACACAGATGCGTGACATGCATACGATGGCGGGCGGAGCCGGCTGGGCAGTTGATGGGAGCGCTGCCGGAGCACCGAGTGTCTCCAGCCCGCCCCTTCCTCGCCACTGGAGTGGACTATGCCGGTCCCATCTGGCTACGAACTACACCGGGTCGAGGCCACAAGGCGTACAAGGGCTTCTTCGCGGTGTTCATCTGCATGGTGACCAAGGCGGTGCATCTGGAAGTCGTGTCAGATTACTCATCCGAGGCCTTCCTAGCCGCCTTTCGTAGATTCGTGTCACGACGAGGCGCGTGTGCCCACCTGTATAGCGACTGCGGCACCAATTTTCAAGGAGCAGATCGCGAGCTGCGTCGCCTGTTCCATGCAAGCAGCCAGGAGAACCACAGCATCCGGAAGGAAATGGCCAACCTGAGGACTGAGTGGCACTTCAATCCGCCAGCTGCACCTCACTTCGGCGGACTGTGGGAAGCCGCAGTCAAGTCCACCAAGCACCATCTTCGGCGGACCATCGGGGAAGCTCGGCTCACCTTTGAGGAGATGACAACGTTGCTGACCCAAATAGAAGCTTGCCTCAATTCAAGGCCGCTCGCTGCACTCTCCGACGACCCGACAGATTTGGCTGCATTAACCCCGGGCCATTTTCTCGTAGGTTCAGCACTGCAGGCGATCCCAGAACCATCGCTACTCGACGAGGAAACCAATCGTCTCTCCCGATGGCAGCTCGTGACGAAAATGAGAGATCAGTTCTGGACGAGATGGAAACAGGAATACCTTCACGGGCTCACCTCCCGACCGAAATGGCGCAAAGTGCAGGATGACGTCACACCTGGCTGTCTCTGCATCGTCGTCGGAGAGCAAACGCCTCCATCACGCTGGCCTCTCGCACGAGTCAAGGAGGTTCATCCAGGAGCAGACGGACGAGTTCGAGTCGTGACGGTGGTCACAGCAACATCCGAGTACGCGAGGCCGGTCCACAAACTCGTCATTTTGCCGATCAACGCGAACGATCGATAAACGCGACGATTCATTCACCGCGTGCTCGTGTCACTTGCAACTGCGTAGTACGCGAGTTCCTTACCGCGCAGGCGCGCACCAGCGACGCAGCTTCAGTGACGTCACTCGCGTTCATTCACTAAAATCGTTGCCTCTTGTTCACTTTCACTTCACTTGATCATCCGATTTCACTCGATCAGTCTTGCTATTTGACCAGTCACGCGATTATGATTCTTGTATACTTAGCACTTTCATATGTACAACGATCACTTGCTTAGCATCACTCGCGAAAAATCGACCAGTCGAGGCGGGCGGCATGTTCGAGATTGGCGCGCGTGAGCGCCATGTTTGTTTCGCGACTGAGCTCGTTCCCGCCTAACCTCACTGCGATCCCGCCAAAAGAGCGCCGCGATCCCAGCGAATAAGCGACCGCGTGACGACTGGCGGAAATGCGTAGGCATGATATCGATCGCGCCATTGGTCAAAGTCCATTCTCGATCCTTCTGGAATTCTCGCGAATGCCCAATCAGGAGCATGATGCGTGAGGAATATTCTGGAAGGATCGAGACAATAAAAGAGAGAGATAACGACCGCCTCGCTCTCTCTGCGATTAACGATCAGCTGATACATGTCAATCACGCTTTTCTTTCCACAAGTTTCTTTTTTTCAAATTCTCTGCGCATCAAATAGTTACATAGTGTAGTTTTGACAATCTTTGTTTAAGAGTGAAATACAGTTATTTATGCACAGTTCTACGTGCTTTTGTGATCAAAATACCATTCATACAGTCCACTGCCTCCCACTCAAAATCCACGTGTTTCCACATTCATCCATTCCAGTCAATCTCACACTCTCTCGCTTTCCACAATTATCCTTCCATTCCGTCTCACTCATTTCAATCGTTCCGTCTCTTTCATTTCACTCTTTCTAACATCGCTTTCCTGTTCCATTTGGTCGATCAAGACCGCATCCGTCACAGTAACTGTTCCAAACTGTTTGATATCGGCTCGAAACAGTTACGTAAAAGCGAAATGATGTTACGAACCGTTACGAGAATATCGGTTCTAGCTTACATACATGTATCGGTTACAGTAACGGTTCTGGAGAACCGATATTATCTCTTTTCTATAATTTTTATTTTTCGGTTCTGTGTTCTGTATTGTGTTCGGCATTATATATTTATTATTCAAGTAGTTGTTTATTTCTATTTCTAATTTAAACAATTGTCGGATGAATAAATTTCTATTGTCTGTCGTTTCTACAGGCATTATTTGCATTGTCATCTCAATAACAATGTATTGTTGAAACAATTGTTTAAAGAAATCAATTTTCATATTGTATAGAAATTTGTTTCTATATTCATTGTTTGCATTATCATTTCCGTGATAATGTTCATTTAAACAATTGTTTCAACAATAAATTGTTATTGAGATGACAATGCAAATGATGCATGTAGAGACGACAGATAATAAAAATTTATTCATCTGACAATTGTTTAAATTATAAATAGAAATAAAGAACTACTTGAATAATATGAATGTATTAGGCCGAACACAATACAGAATACAGAAGCGAAACGGAGGGAACCGAAATCCAGAAGCGAAAAATAAAAATGATAAATTCGAAATAATATCGGTGTTCCAGAACCGTGTTATTGTAACCGATATTTTCGTAACAGTTACACATCGTTTCGGTTCTTTATAACTGTTTCGAGAACCAGAACCAATATGATAACAGTTTCCATTCCCTGGTCCCAACTAGGCTTCCTATGTTATTTTTATTATCATTAATTTTTTTTGTTATATGTTGCAGAAAAAACTAAAGAAGGAAGCGAGGAAGGAGAAGTCCCGCCAGCTCGCGGCCCAGAAAGCGGCAGCAGAAGCCGCGGTGGCCCCGGCAGCGGCAGCAGAAGCCGCGGTGGCCCCGGCAGCGGCAGCAGAACCCGCGGTGGCCCCGGCAGCGGTTCCAGTCGCTGGACCTGGACCATCATATAGGGCAGTTCCGCCACCCGCCTCAACCGCGGTGACGTTACCACCGTGGTTCGCATCGTCCGCGCACGCCCGCACCCCGGAAGTAGATGCGCTTTGGGTGAGTAACAGAAATCATGGTATTTGTGCATAAAAGGTTACACCTCGCCGAATTTCAAATACAGTAAAGACGCGATATTTATCAACGACCGCGTATGGGATGCTATTCCTCTCGAATTGTTACGAGAATATCGGTTCTGGCTTACATACATGTATCGGTTACGGTAACGACTCTGGAGAAGCGATATTATTTCGGTTCTATAATAATTATTTTTCGCTTCTAGTTTTCGGTTCCCCCCGTTTCGCTTCTGTATTCTGTATTGTGTTCGGCCTTATACATTCATTATTCAAGTAGTTCTCTATTGGTATTCATAGTTTAAACAATTCTTAAATTCATAAAATATTCTCTGTCGTCTCTACATGCATCATTTACATTATCATCTCAATAACAATCTATTGTTTGAAGCAAATGTTTAAAGAAATCAATTTTCATATTGTATAGAAATTCGTTTCTATATTCATTGTTTGCATTATCATTTCCGTAATGTTTATTCAAACAATTGTTTTAACAATAAATTGTTGTTCAGATGATAATTCAAATAATGCATATAGATTACAAATTATAAAAATTTATTGATTTAAATCTGCCCTCATCATTTGATTTAAATCAAAATTATAAAAATTTATTGATTCAAAAATAGTTTAAATTACGAATAACAACAAAGAACTACTTGAATAATGAATGTATAAGGCCGAACACAATACAGAATACAGAGGGGTCATTCCATGCCGAATCGATCACTTTTTGCAGGCACTGTGGGACCGGGTGAAATGATTTCAGACGGGTTCGCGTTCGTATCACCTTTATTCGTGCGGAGGACCTACGTCCGTCCGATATGCCCGCTCGAATTCGACTGCCGGCTCGTGTGTCTTCGACTGTCGAATATTCGATTCGACAGTCAACTGTTTGACAAACGACGATCGTCCTCGGAACCGATCTTCGAGTGTTCCTCTGTGGTTCCCCGAGGACGATCGTCGCCACGATACATTGTATGTCGGCGGTCCGGCGGCGTGCTCGTTGCACGAGCCGCCGCCACAGCACCATCGCCGATTTTGTTCAAAATGAAAAATGTTGTAGTACATGTGAAATTGGGGGGGGGGGTTAAGTCATCATTTTGCCGGTTTCGAATGTTTTTTAGAAATTGCAGGCCTTCAAAGTTTTCAATTTTTGCCCATTTCGGCGAAAATGGGACCCTCTTACGAACTGTTTGTCCGATTGAGCTAAATTTTTTTTGTTTTATTCGGGAAGGATTGGGCTATTACAAAATAATTTTTTCAACCTCGACAATCAACTTTATAATGTCGAGAAATTTAAACAAATTCTTCTTTTGCGTTTTTTTTCGATGATGGGGCTCAATGATTTAAATTTTGAAAAATATGGTTATGTTCCTTGAAGTTTCCCCTTTACAATGAGACCTTGAAAAATATTGTATCATTAAAATTGGCGTCACGATGAGCTGGTAAAGGACGCCGTGTACCCCCGTTTCAGGTAGAGACCAGGGATGCCAGATGCGAGTCTCGCCGCCGCGAGTCTCGCCAGGCCCCTTACGTCTCCGTCCCTCGCCGGCTCCCACAGGCGGAAGAGTGGGGGGGATAGCGGAGGCACCATCTAGGCGAGGGACGGAGACGTAAGGGGCCACTTGAGCCGTTGAGCCGCACCGTCTGGCCACACTGGTAGAGACGAGTCGAGCGCGTCGCTATTATGGTCCGTTGTCTATACCGCTGATCTCGAGAAAATACCTGCAGACTGTGTACGACCAAATAACGCTATTTATACCTCGAGAACAATATTAGTAAAGATTATCCATTTATTACATAGCGAGAAAAGGTCATTAGTAAAAAAAGCTCCCTCCTAAACAAACCAGCTGACACTAAGCATCCGTTTTGGTTGCCTTTTCCAGCTCTTCCCACTAAGGGATTGATTTGTACTTCTTGTCGTATTAAAATAAGTCATGAAGAAACAAACTTGTGCTACCTTTACTTACAGTACAGCAACTTCGCTTCTTCAAAAGGCAACCAAAACGATCGCTTAGTGTCAGCTGGTTTGCTTAGGAAGGAGTTTTTTTTACTAATGACCTTTTCTCGCTATGTAATAAATGGATAATCTTTACTAATATTGTTCTCGAGGTATAAATAGCGTTATTTAGTCGTACACAGTCTGCAGGTATTTTCTCGAGATCAGCGGTATAGACAACGGACCATAATAGCGACGCGCTCGACTCATCTCTACCTGAAACGGGGGTACACGGTGTCCTTTACCCGCTCATTGTGACGCCAATTTTAATGATACAATATTTTTCAAGGTCTCATTGTAAAGGGGAAACTTCAAGGAACATAACCATATTTTTCAAAATTTAAATCATTGAGCCCCATCATCGAAAAAAACGCAAAAGAAGAATTTGTTTAAATTTCTCGACATTATAAAGTTGATTGTCGAGGCTGAAAAAATTATTTTGTAATAGCCCAATCCTTCCCGAATAAAACAAAAAAAAATTTAGCTCAATTGGACAAACAGTTGTTCTTGAGATAAAAATTCGTAAGTGAGGCCCATTTTCGCCGAAATGGGAAAAAATTGAAAACTTTGAAGGCCTGCCATTTCTAAAAAAATTCGAAACCGGCAAAATCATGACTTAAACCCCCCCCCCCTCCTTAATTTAACATGGACTACAACATATTTCATTTTGAATAAAATCGGCGATGGTGCCTGCAAAGTGATCGATTCGGCATGGAATGACCCAGAAGCGAAAGGGGGGAATTGAAAACCAGAAGCGAAAAATAATAATTATAAAACCGAAATAGTATCGCTTCTCCAGAGCCGTTACCGTAACCGATACATGTATGTAAGCCAGAACCGATATTCTCGTAACAGTTACAACATCCTTTCGGTTCTTCATCACTATTTCGAGAACCGGAACCGATATGATAACAGTTTTCAAGCCCTGGTCCCAACTAGGCCTTCAATGTTATTTTTACAAAATTATCATTAATTTTTTTATATTTTACAGAGATATTACGTACACCAGGAGCGCAAGAAACACTTCAAGGAGCGAAGCTGGGCAGCGCGCGGCGGAGGTCGCGGACGAGGCGACCAAGGAGGCGGCCGAAGAGGCGGCCGAGGAGGCGGCCGAGGAGGCGGCCAGGGCGGTGGCACCCATGCGACGGCGCCGTACATTGTGTACTTCAATAATTAAAAAATTTAATTTAATAAATAATAAATTTATATAAAATGTATGTATGTATGTGTGTATGTTTATTCTAGTTCCCTTACGGGTTGCAAGGAGATCCCGTTCCCTTTACTATACGTGTTATATTTTGTACATACTTTATACTTATTGTACTATATATGCTTGCTTTAGAACGCTTTACGTTTATTTTTTAAATATATGTATTAAATCTCAGTCTCTCTCTCTCTCTCCCTCTCTCTCTTGCGTTCCCCTGCTCCACCCCTGCGCGCGTTCGGAAAGACTCGTTACTTATCTTTAAATTTTGATTAATGCTACGAACATTCGTTCCAACCGACTCATTCATTGTTAAAATAATTGTTTCAATGTTTATAGCATATAGAATAATAATAATAATAATCATTTCTAATACAGAAGATACACAGCGGAGAATGCGACGGAGGACGAGACATGGTTTGAAACAGTGCTCTGCAACCCCGGCACCATTCAGCACATTTTCAAGGCCTGCGCCTCCCGCGCGTCTCGCTCCCCGTGACGGCCCTAGTACTCTATTCTATGCTATCCCTAGTGCAAGATGCGGCGGAGGACGAGAAATGGTTTCAAGCATCCCGAAACCTTACACGTACACGCTGCCCGAGCGGCGAGTGTGTGAGTGCCCCGCGCGGCGCGGTTGTCGTGCCTGCAGAGCCTCCCGGGCAGATATCAAGCTGCCGAATAATGTAAATTACGCCTCGAAAACGCAAAAGTAGATCATTTTCGCAAGCTCCAGCGCTAGATTGATCTTTTATCTATCGATTCTGACTACGTAGGGGGCCCAAATGTGCATTAGCGAGACGTGATTAGTCACGGGCTGGACCCTTGCACAACGCGCCTTGGCACACGTACGCGCTGCTCGAGCGGCGAGTGTGTGAGTGCCCCGCGCGGCGCGGTTGTCGTGCCTGCAGAGCCTCCCGGGCAGATATCAAGCTGCCGAATAATGTAAATTACGCCTCGAAAACGCAAAAGTAGATCATTTTCGCAAGCTCCAGCGCTAGATTGATCTTTTATCTATCGATTCTGACTACGTAGGGGGCCCAAATGTGCATTAGCGAGACGTGATTAGTCACGGGCTGGACCCTTGCACAACGCGCGTAGGCACACGTACGCGCTGCCCGAGCGGTGAGTGTGCGCCACACACTCTCACTCGAGAGCACCAACGTAGCATCATCGTCAGCCGTATAACCATACAAGTTACCGGCAACACTTCTCATTCTCTGTTTTACCGATACAGTGACTGAATCCGGGTGACTGTCGTGACTGAATGATGTGAAACAGACGTATGCGCTCGTAGCGGAAAAAATGCCGAAGCTGTACTTTCACAGAACGAATCCTTTTGAGGTGTATTTCTGCGGCGTGACGAACTGTTGTTTTAAATAGGTATGGTTTAACATAATAATCGTTGCATTGACATTGTATGTGTCCCCGCTAGCGCTGGAGCTTCCAACCTTTTCTATAAAGATCCTACTTCTCTCGATATTTAAGAAAATGTATGTCTCTTGACAGTGGCAGCACTGTCGCGCCGCCAGTGCTTCTTGCCGCTGCGCTACAAGCTGCCGAATAATGCAAATTACGCCTCGAAAACGCAAAAGTAGACCACTTTCGCAAGCTCCAGCGCTAGATTGATCTTTTATCTATCGATTCTGACTACGTAGGACCCCCAAATGTGCATTAGCGAGACGTGATTCGTCACGCGGGCTGAACCCTTGCAACCTTGTATACGTATACACTATCTAGCGGTGTGTGAGTGTGCCACCACACTCTCGCTCGAGTTGGATCGGCACCCTTAACCATAGCGACCGACAGGGCTCCCAACCGAGCTCTTCCAACAACAATCGCAATCACGAACCGCGCAATGGAAATGATTCTTTCCGATCGAATAGCGATAATCACGCGCCACTCCAGCGTCGTGCATCGGGCACAAGCGATTCTCGGTTCCAGCAACGATTTTGCGCGTATTGCAAATTCCCCGGTCACGACATTCATGAATGTAGGAAACGCGAGGCAAATAATCGGACTCAGTCGGGAAACGGGACAGCCCTCCCGTCAGTCGCGAGCCCTCGACGGGAGGAGCAGAGCCACCAGTTCGTCAGGCCGATTTCAAGCGTGAAGAGCACCGCGGAAGGCAACGAGTAACAAAGATTACGCTCGATCCTGACACTGCCATTCCACATGTCAATGTTGCGGCACCAGAGTTAACACGCGCCGCGAAGGTTATGGTAGATACGGGCGCGGAGCCTAATTTGATAAAAGAGTCGTTGTTGAGGTCGGATGTCGAGATCGACAAGAGCAATAAAATTTTCATTACGGGAATTACCGAGGAGATAGTTCCGACTTTGGGCTCCGCGCGGCTTACGATAGCGGACACGCCGGTCGAGTTTCAGATTGTCCCGGACTGCTTCGGGGTCCCTTCCGACGGTGTCCTGGGTTCGGCGTTCCTCACGAGGGGGGCCGAGATTTCGTACAGGAGCCAAAGCATTAATTGGCTCGGAAATGAGTTTTTGTTCGTCCCGCGTGAAAATACCCGCATCGACTCGCGATCTTCGGCGTGTATCGCGATAAACGCCACCGGTCCCGAGATAGGATATTTGCGCAGGCGAGAGATCGCCCCGGGAGTACTGATGCCCGAATGCATCGCGAGAATCTCCGACGGCAGGGCTTAAATTTAAATTGCAATCTTGATGTGCGGGGCCTCTATATCGTCCTGTTAGATGGCAATGATCGCGCACCCGTATATCGTTCCCCTCAAATGGCTTTTCACAAATGTGGCAATGCGCTGCGTTGATAAATGCCTCGCACTGTTCATTTGTTAGCTGCTTCATGGGTACATTACTAGATAAAGCACATTTAACAAAATATGCTAAATTTTCCAATTCTCCAACGAACCATGAGACGCACTTCGCATCGCGACGACATCGATATACCGATAGAGATGCATCATATGAACAATGCACATAGTATGCGATGCTAAATACTCTATGTGATTGAAGTTTCCCCTCCCCGCAATCTTCCATCTTCTCCAGAGTACATTCTAGGTCTGCGTACACCACAAATGGAAGCGGTTCTTTCCACATATAGTTACCGAAAGAGAGCCATTTGTCGTCCTCGGTAGGTAATACAATGGCGCAGCGATTCAGTTCTCCACAGTCTCGTTCATGGGCCCGCAATCTTTCGTTGGAAGGAAAGTAATGCAAACACCTGAAAAAAAAAAGAAAAAAAATTTATTTTCATGTGTTATAATAAACCATCATACTTTTGTAAATGTGTACATACCGATCACAGATGAATTTCATATGAGCGTTTTTGCTCAACTGTGAGCTAACGAGTCGTGATAGGTTCTTAATCCACACATAATGTCCCACAATACTATCGGTCTGGTCTTGTATGTACAGCAAGTTGACATGTCGATTCCTCTTCTGATTGGTGATACGAAGTGGAAAAAATGATTTTTCCCTTTTTTTCTTCTCGAAGATGTCTTCAAAACCATACACATTGATCGAAATATCATTCAACTTTTCGAACCGGGTAATTTGATTCAACAGCATGGGAAACTCGATGTCTTCAAAGTTTAAAACATTTGTGTATTCTGGGTACGAACTTTGACGGTTACTGTGAGCAGTCGCTGGATACAGAGCTGCCATCACCGACCATGCAAAGCATGCATTGTCTTTGGAGTGAACATTAATTGTAGCTTTCTTCAACGCTATTTCTCTCGGTATGTTGATCTGACACCCTGCATGCAGCGAGTTAAATTTGTTGATACCAACTGTAAGATTGAGTATTCGCGACAATGCCCATCCGCTATCACGTTCCTGAAATTCTTCCAACGATGTTAGGATCGGTCCTACGATGCATAGCTCGTACATCTCTTCGAGGTCGGTTGCGTAAACGATTTCACAGTTCTTTGTGCCAACACTTTTGCGCGAGCGTTGATCACCTGTCACAAATTCACCATTAAACATAGCGTTCACTTTTAAAGACTTATGTTTTCCCAAAGCGTTCCGTATTTTTTCAAGCACAATTTCCCTCGCGTCCTGGAGGAAGCTGAGAGGTTCAATGTAATTGAAATTGATAACGGCACCTGTTAATATGCGACCCTTGAAAGCCGAGTCTATGTCACGCCATATGAGTCCTGTGCTTGTATGTCCAGCACCTTCATGTATGAAACGTCTTCGTAAAGAATATTTTAAACTCTCAAGAGCGGCGATACGGGCGATCAATGATTGTTGAATACCGATCGATAATCGAGGACGTTTTGCTCGATTATGTTCTTTAAGCAACTCGAGGCATTCGTTGCATCTTTCCTCCCAGACAAGGTATTCTTCCTGCAATCTTAAGCGATCAGATTGGTCCCACAAATCGTGTTCAATTTTCTGAATTCCTCCCATGGTTTTTTCTTTGCCTCACAATCAGTGGCTGAACAAAACTAATTTGGTGGAGTGCATATATAGCCTCCCAAAACAGCAGACTCAGCAAAAAAAAAAGCCAATCGGTGTTGAAAAAAAACATAGTCCAGAAACGACCGCTAATTTTTCGGTGTCTCATTCGCTCGCGATGCATCAATATCTTGAAACACTTACACAGCATTGCATTTTTGCACGCTTGATATAATATTTCACTTTCAAACACTTTAGCATATTTTTCAACAATCATTTTGACGCCGTCGGTTGCACGCTAACAAAATATTTTTTTTTTAACTTTAATTTGAGGATCCAATTGTCAGAAACGTAATTATACTTCGCATTCAACGATGCGACGTTCACCCGTTTCGACAATGGCCAATATCCCGGATGGTGAATCGACCGCAGGCCATCGCGCCACGACTTGGCTAAATCTTTTCGTATATGTGAAACATACGCGACTCGTTACGTCGTTTCGCATTAAACGCTCTATTACCGTTCTCTGCTCGATGGGGAAACGATCGTTCAAATATGAATTTATAATATGAACCCAAGCCAAACTTTGTAACGTTGGCACAGTCATTTTTCCATCAATATTCGTCGTCATCTGATACAAATAACGCGCGACTTTTCAACGGTAAAAAGGGTGGAATCAAACGTGTTCCGCGTAGACATAATCGGTTCTTATATAGCCTTCCGAAAACAACAGCTCAGCAAAAAGCCAATCGATGTTGAAAAAAAAACATAGTCCAGAAACCGCTAATTTTTCAGTGTCTCATTCGCTCGCGATACATCCATATCTCGAAATATTTACATAGCATTTTTTTCTCACGCTCGATATAATATTTCGCAGTGACTCCCTGTCGCCACAGTTTTGCGAAATTCCTAAGCAGTATCAAGGTCAACCATGCATGCGCCGAGATTCCTGTTCGTTCCTAAGAGGTATCATATTTCATAAAAATGGTCGATCAAAGACCAGTCAAATAACGTCATAAAGGTTGATCGAGTAACACGAATTAGTTATAACACGTTCGACATAATATTTCGCAGTATCTTCCTGTCGCACCAATAGCGTCTTGGACGAAAATATGCTATCGCTGCAGTATTTGCATGCCCAGAGTTATTCTTTGACATATATACCAAATGTTCGCAATGTTTATGAGATCGTCGGTTGGCCAAGCGGCTAATGAGTTGGACTACCAAGCGGTAGACCGGGGTTCGAATCCTGTTCAGTTTTTTTTCTTTAAAAAAAAATCGCAACCGCTTGTGACGTCACGGAAGTGGTGGGGGTTCCAGCGAAGGTGGTGGTATGCCACGCAACAGCTCGTGACGTCACGGAAGTGGTGGGGGGTCCAGTGAATGTGGTGGCGGTAGGCTACGAAACGCCATTGTAGGTATGGTTGACAAAGTGTCAACACGTCTCTGGTGACGTCACTTCCCGCGAGCTGATGTCACTTCCTCATGACCTCCCAAAAAAAGGGGGGGTAAAAAAATCGAGCAATTACCCTGGGGGGGGCAATTACGAGCAATTACCCTGGGGGGGCAATTACAGGGGGGGCAATTGCCCCCCCCCCAGGCTTGGTGGAGGGGGGATACCCCCTCCACCATGGGGGGGAACCACCCTGGTCCAGAACCGGCATAGCTTTACTACTAAAGTGAAAAGGGTTTTATAATAAAGATCGTAACTGTTCAGGATTCGAATTCCCGCGACTTGTAATTTCGCGACCGTCGTTTACGTTTCGGCGTCGCGGGAGCGCTACGCAATACAATTCCGAAAATTCCGAGTCGACCGCCAAACTTGACTACAACAGCTCCTTCGTATCGCCACGAAGGAACATTCTTGCTCGATATACCGACCTAGCAACACGTATTGTAACACGCGGCATCAATTTACGCACTACTTCTAACGTACAACAGTACATAGAATCGCGCCTATCGCGTACTGCGAATCGTTAGGAGGCTAAATTATCGAATTCGGCAACATTATCGTGCGTCTAATTACCGCTGGACTATCATTTCCGAAGCAAGTACCGCGATTCGTCGTTCAATAAAGACAATTTTACGTGACCAGTGATCCGGCCAGTTCTTCACTAATCCCGCTGCATATCCTTCTCAGGATAGTACTAGCTATCCGCTTCCTCAGCGCCTACGCGCAAACAGTAACCAAACACGTGTTCGTAAAATAACCGTTTATTTCGAATCCACATTTCAAGTGAACGCGAATTCGTGCACGCGTAATTATCTATTGTGAATTCATTTTGTTCCAATCGCGAACACTAACGAATGAATGTTGTCCGCTGCAACAGGGCCAGGGCCTCTCACAAATACTTTGAATACAGTCAAATGCATGTTCAATGTCTATTTTCTAGCGTCGTGAGTCTACTCTCGAGACTCTGTTTAGACAAAGCCAAGAAAGATCTCGAATAGGTTCCAGGAATGCTATAGGGAGTCTGTTGCTGAACCTTTTAATCTTACAGTTCAATCATATTGTGTAAGACATAAGAGCTACGATTATTTTTCGTGCAACGACTTCGTCCCACATAATAAGAAAATTAATTTATTAATGTTCTTATAATGTAAATGTATGTCGATGTGAAATGACACACACGAATTCAAAGTAAATTGAAAGCAAACATTTTACTTCCAATATTGAATAAAGATTTATTTTACATTTGAAATCAATATTTTATTCGTAATATGGAAGGTAAGTTTATCTTCCAGTATATTCAGGAACAAATATTTTTCCATAATAAACACAAAATATTTCCTGCACGTTAAAAAAAATATATTTGTTAAGTAATGTAAAATAAATATTGTATGTACATTTGAATATATTAAAAAACAAACATCGAATCTCTTTTTAATATTGTAGGAATGTGTATGCAATATTTTGTGCAACCAGGATGTTTACATCTCCACGTATCGGCCGCGCGATCCGTGTTTACATGCTATCCTTCTCTACGTTCGCTCTCGATTGACCTCTCCCTCTTTCACCGTCTTATGTTTCTACGCTCTTCGTCAGCAACACTGTACTGTGATGTTTCCATGTTTCACAGCTTGACACGAATGTGTTTAGTTCAGTTTAGTTGGAACCGAACATTCGATCCGAAAAATCGGTTCCGCGTGTGCGCGTTCAACACCAATTGTTGATTCGCGTTTAATATAATTATTAGTGTTATTTTTAGTTTTAGTTTTAGTTTTAGTTTTAGTTTTACTTTTAGTTTCATTTCTTAAATTATCGTTTCGAAACAGAGTGTTTGTGAGGAGTGTGAGTGATAAAAGTGAAAAAAAAGAAGTGCAGAAGGATATCTTCTAAAATGACCGGGAATAAAGGATACATAAAAGCAAAGTCCTCGAAGGGAAGGATGACAGCCTTGCGACGCCAGAAACTGCCCAGAGCAACCCCAGACGCCGCAACAGGTACGTCAAATAATTTAAATGAAGGGCATGGTCGCGTAACAGATATAAATACTGATTTTAATGTGCTTACATCATTTGCAAGCACATCTCATTTGTCTGCCGATACGTTCGTTGCAGTCGATGAACAAAGCATTGTAGAAAATGCAAGTTCAGCAGCAACGCATGTTTCTGCGGATGAAGGAGATGTGCTTACATCATTTGCAAGCACATCTCATTTATCTGCCGATACATTCGTTGCAGTCGATGAACAAAGCATTGTAGAAAATGCAAGTTCAGCAGCAACGCATGTTTCTGCGGATGAAGATGTGCCGCATAATAATAAGTTCCCATTAAAATCAGTATCTGCTATGTCGCCTGCAACTATTATAGATGCATGCTTAGTAGAAGACACATCGTCGGGAATGCAAAACGATACGAACGAAGATATCGAAAGTATCGTTCTGCACGTAGGTCGTTTACGTTCTGGTGAGATCAGTGGACGGAGCATCGTCAACTTTGCACCTGTTTTTGCAGAATTGCAAAGAATATCCAAGCATTGGTTGAATGAATGCCGGTTCGATGATCTTGTTGTAACGAAAATGATTCGTCACGGTCTCAAGACGCAGTATTTTGTCGAATGTCGCATGTGTCATTTCAAAGATAGTTTCTGAAACGAACCGACAGATGACAAAATATTGGATGTCAATACAGGTGCCATTTTTGGTGCTATATTGACAGGGGCCGGTCACACGCAGTTAGAACAATTTCTGGCTGCTGTGGATCTTCCTGTGCAGTAAAACGTATGGAAAGTATGAAAAAAAAGCGTCCGAAGCTGTCGCAAGTGCCGCAGAAGCAGAAATGCGCGCGGCTGGCGAAGCGGAAAGACAATTAGCAATAAAGAGAGGTGATGTCATTGACGGCATATACCTGTGATAACAGACGGTTCATGGATGAAGAGATCGTATCACAGTGGTAGTTACGATTCTCCATCCGGAACGGCTATTATCATGGGGTAAGTTACGCGAAAAACATTGTTCGTTCGTGTACGTAATAAATATTGTGTTATCTGCGCAAGAGCAGCAAACAAGAATACGACACCAAAGCAACATGTATGTTATAAGAACTGGGGAGCCAATCAGAGTTCCACCAGTATGGAAAGTGACATCATCCTCGAAGGCTTCCGATGTAGTGTAGAAATGCATGGTTTAATATATAATAAATACATTGGTGATGGTGAGAGTAATGTTTTGAGAAAATTGAGGGATTTCCCACCATACCCGGACATTCTTGTGGAGAAGATGGAATGTGTAAATCATCTTCTCCGCAATTTGTCAAAGAAAATACAAGAAGCGGGTAAATCTGGTGGTCATAAATACTCAAAAGTCAAAAAAGTCGTTAAGAACAGTGTAATGAAAATTCGCAACGCTGTTACGAAGGCTGCTACGTTTCGCCGAAAGAGTGAAGTAGAATGGAAAGACAAAATTGCTGGTTTGATTAGAGATTTAGACAATGTACTCAGCCATGTATTTGGGGAACATCAAGATTGCGGCCCGTATTTTTGTAACGGTGTTCCAAAAGAAAACGAGGTAAATCTTATCCCCACATTACTAGAGGCAGGGATATATGACAAATTAAAATATGCAATGCAACGCATGAAACACAATGCGGAGAGTTTGCTACACAATTATACCAGCAATTCTGTTGAAAGTCATAATGCCATTATTTGCAAACTCATTGGCGGCAAACGTACGAATTTAGCGCAAAGAGGCTCTTACCAAACGCGTGTAAAAGCATCAGTCGTGCAAAGCAATAGTTCCGCACCGATAAGCAGTGTTTGTCACGCATTAGGTAAAGGGCCCCCAGCACGTGCCACCGTGCTGGAAACAAGATATATTGCCGGACAGGCAAAACGGCATGAACGTTTGCGCGTAGCAAAAGAATCGGGTCTCGCTGTTCGTAAATCGAAATATTCTCGCAAGAGTTGAGGACCTGATAAAGATTATGGTCCAACCGGGGAACAGCCGGATGCTACTCCTGATGTTTACGAACAGCTGGAATCCGATCATTACCGACAGCTACAAAGCAACCAGCAGAATTCCGATATATTCGAGCATCTTTCACGGGGTCAGCATGAAGACCCGATGTGGCATCTTCGCAAGAGTTTGTTCCGTGAGAGATACAACTTCGCGCCAACGTCTGATTCGAGATATTCTTTACCCTACTGATCTAAGCAACTGTCCTGCTATTCAGTGGGGTAAAGAGAAGGAGACATTGGCACGAGATCAATTGGCGACAGTTATGGGAATAAAAATCAATAAGTGTGGGTTATTCATTGATCAGGAATTTGCATACCTTGGCGCGACGCCTGATGGCACCTATGGAGACGATACCATCGTTGAAATTAAATGCCCTTATGCGGCGCGCCAAATGACTCCTGATGATGCAATTCTGCAAAATGTTTCAGATCTCGGTAACCTTTACGACAAACACGATCACAGTCTTTTAAACGTTAAACACAAGTACTATTTTCAAGTACAAGGGCAATTGCATGTGATGCAAAGAGAATTTTGCATCTTTGCAGTCTGGACGCCTTTTGGAATGAAGCACACGACTGTTGAGCGTGACGATGAGTTTTGGAAGGAGAACATGTTACAGCCGCCCCGACGCTTTTATGAAGACTGCTTGGTTCCCGAAATAGTTGATAGCAGAGAGGGCAGAAACCAGCCTTATCGGGAACCGCAGTACGTAATTGAAGCACAGGAAGCGAGTAAAAGAAGAAAAGCTTCGAAAGCGGCGAAAAGAAGAAAAACGGTTAAATAAATAGATATACCGTTCAATAAACTTTTTAATTAGAGGGACACTGCATTGAGTGTCCCGGGTGAAGGTTTTTTAGTGGGTAGTGGGAGATCCGTCCGTTTTGATCTCCTGAGTACCACACTACCCCCTTCTGGGGTGTACTTAAATGTATTTTTCCCCTTCATCCTTAAAAAAACAAAAAGAAAAACTAAAAAAAAAAATTCGGTAATGCGTACGTATTAACTCATTAAAAAGTTTCGCGATCTACATATTTAGTACAATAAATTACATTATTTCAACATAAGAAAGAAACTTAGGTTTCTACGCACGCGTATTTTTTTGTCTGTGCCTCAAAAACTAATATTTCTACAATTCCACCCGAAGCTAGAAAGCAGGTGTTTCTGTTTAGAAGATTATACGTTCCCAAAGAAAATCGATGCTGTCCGGTACATTTAATAAAAAAATGTTTCATACAAGATGTAATTCCGAATTTAAGAATTTATTCAAACAGTAGTTTAATTGACGCGAACGAACTTCGAGATTATTTTGACTATCTTTCCGTTACTAACGACTCCACTATTTATGATAAAGTTGGCGATTTTACATTATCTGAGGAGAGACTTAAAGTCTTCACGGGGTTTACATGGGAGAATCTCATCGAACTCCGTGAAATGATGACATCAATGAGAAGCTCTCAACAGCGTGATGTAACGCAAGCAATAGTTGTATTTTTATATCGGCAACGCTTGGGTTGGATCATGAACAGAAATAGATAAATTCTGTAATAGATAGTTTCGAAAAAGACATTCTACCTCTTCATTTTGGATTCACAGCTTTTACCCGCGAACATCTCATAGAGAATGAAACTTGTAATATTGCAAAACGATTGCACAACATCGGCAACCACCTAGCGTTGATTTTCGATGGGACATATATTCGTCACCAGAAAAGTACCAATAACGAGTACCAGCGAAACTCATATTCAGGCCAAAAAAGGTACCATTGTGCAAATCCTTTACAATCTGTACAAGGAATGGCTATATTGTAGATATGGTCGATCCGTTCTATGCTAATCAAAATGATGCCCAGATAATGCGCTTTATTCTTCAAAATCCAAATGGATTGAAAAACCTCATGAAGCGGGGAGAATTTTGTATTGTCGACAGAGGCTTTCGCGATGTTACATCCCATTTAAAAGATCTTGGTTTTAAAGTTCTCATGCCTACTTTAAAAGGTAAACGTTCTCAGCTTTCGACGGAAGAGTCGAATTTTTCTCGAACCGTAACAAAAATTCGTTGGGTTGTAGAGTAGTCCGGGCCGAAAAACACGAAAGTAAGCGTGGCGTTTGGCCCTGGTGCGGGAAAGTTGTGTTTTGGGGTCAATATGAACTGTGCAAAAGTTGGGCCCTGTGAGTTAATATCTTTTGTTCCGGCAAGAGCTTTGAATTTTCGAAAATTTAGCGAAACGGTATAAAGTGATTATAAGTGAATGAACAAGGATATTCTCAACCAAATTCGATAGGCTTTGGATATTTTATAGAGTATAAAAAACTATTAGACTCGTATTTTTTATTATCGGCTTACCTCGAAGTTTAGGGGTTGAAATTACCCCAGCTGCATGAGGTATATGAAAAAATGTTACATACAAAAGTCTTCTAGTATTTTATACTCTTTGCAATTATGTATTCATTTTTAAAAAAAATGTCAAATCTGTTCAACCCTCCCCCCGCTCATCTCGTTACTTTCGCCAATTTTTAAGTTTTTGTAAAGACAAAAATCCTGGAGCGTTTAATGTTAAACCAATCGTATATAATATAAGATGATTACGATTAAATTTTCGAAAAAGTTTGTGTGCAGCCCTTTGCCCACCCCTTTAGTATAAGGTGACTCAGAACTCACCACATGAAGGTGGCTGCACGAGGAGTTCCTCCCAAGCTCATCCCAACCAACCCTACCTTGTGGACTTTAAAAACAAAATTAGGGGAAAAAATTTATAAAAGGGAAAAGATATTTTTAATAATGGGATTTATTCTCAAATAGAGGCATTTTTTGACGAGACTCAAAAGTGGCACGATTGAAGCCGTCTCTTGCTTCATGGCCGATAACTCGGCTTGAAGCCTCCGTCACAAGTTTCACCATGCGTTCTACTGCTTGAGTGTGGCATGGAAAAACCTCAAAGTCCCAAGACTTGGGAATAACTTCGTCCCGCATCATTTGGCTGAAGGACTCGTTGTTGATATAATCAAGTGCCGGTGGTGAAGACACGACACAATTATCCCAGTCAATCATGTCAATATAATCAGATGCTTCAAAATTTATTATTGGCATGTTATACTTGATTGACATGATTGACTGGGATAATTGTGTCGGGTCTTCACCACCGGCACTTGATTATATCAACAACGAGTCCTTCAGCCAAATGATGCGGGACGAAGTTATTCCCAAGTCTTGGGCCTTTGAGGTTTTTCCATGCCACACTCAAGCAGTAGAACGCATGGTGAAACTTGTGACGGAGGCTTCAAGCCGAGTTATCGGCCATGAAGCAAGAGACGGCTTCAATCGTGCCACTTTTGAGTCTCGTCAAAAAATGCCTCTATTTGAGAATAAATCCCATTATTAAAAATATCTTTTCCCTTTTATAAATTTTTTCCCCTAATTTTGTTTTTAAAGTCCACAAGGTAAGGTTGGTTGGGATGAGCTTGGGAGGAACTCTTCGTGCAGCCACCTTCATGTGGTGTGTTCTGAGTCACCTTATACTAAAGGGGTGGGCAAAGGGCTGCACACAAACTTTTTCGAAAATTTAATCGTAATCATCTTATATTATATACGATTGGTTTAACATTAAACGCTCCAGGATTTTTGTCTTTACAAAAACTTAAAAATTGGCGAAAGTAACGAGATGAGCGGGGGGAGGGTTGAACAGATTTGACATTTTTTTTTAAAATGAATACATAATTGCAAAGAGTATAAAATACTAGAAGACTTTTGTATGTAACATTTTTTCATATACCTCATGCAGCAGGGGTAATTTCAACCCCTAAACTTCGAGGTAAGCCGATAATAAAAAATACAAGTCTAATAGTTTTTTATACTCCATAAAATATCCAAAGCCCATCGAATTTGGTTGAGAATATCCTTGTTCATTCACTTATAATCACTTTATACCGTTTCACTAAATTTTCGAAAATTCAAAGCTCTTGCCGGAACAAAAGATATTAACTCACAGGGCCCAACTTTTGCACAGTTCATATTGACCCCAAAACACAACTTTCCCACACTAGGGCAAAACGCCACGCTTACTTTCGTGTTTTTCGGCCCGGCCTATTGTAGAGGCAGTGCATGGTATACTCGGTCAAAAGTATCAACCTTTACATAAACAACTCGACAACAAACTCCACCCAAAAATTGCCTCTTACTTCCGAATTGCATGGTTTTTAAATAATAGATTTGGAAAACGGCTGAACTCTGATGTCACACTCTCTGATCAGATAATAAGTAGGATATCGAGTCAAGGGAAAGTAAAAAATACGTTAGCGATACAAGTTCAGGAAAAAAATTGGAACCGCAAAACGACTCCATTTCAAACAGTATCCTCGACAGATATTCTTGATTTTCCGGAAATGACAGAAATAGATTTAAAAATTCTTTTCACGGGATCTTACCAATTTTCACAAGCAATTTCATATCTGGCGGAAATCATGGATGAACACAAATTAATTACCTAATCCAAGAAAATAATATCATTAAATTCAAAGTTAAATCGCGATACATCAGCCGGAAAACATATAAATGTTTATATTGATTATACACCCAAGTCAATCGGATACTCCGGTATAACACGCTATTGTTGCGAATGTGCAAACGGTAACTGTACTATTGGGTGTTGTTCACCCGTAGCAGCTATTATTTATTACTTATCCCATGCTCGATACCTCCATACTATTATACGGCCAGCTGAAATACTTAGCACCATTTTTAATCAAAATAGAGTTACGCCTATCATCAATGATGACAGTGATGAAGATTAAAAACCACAACGCATTATTTTCGGCTTAACCCATGAACGAATACAATGATAAGTATTTTGTAACTAGTGTTCGTATATGTATACATTTAGAGTAAAATATAAATAATTCTGTAATTATTAGGATACGTGAAACCAAAAGCTGCAGACAACAACGATATTCAGGAAGGAGGTTGGCATTCTTGCAGCATTCTGGCCACAATTATAAAAGATAAGTCTATTTCAATCAACTCCATACAAATATTTTGTGACGTCGGACCGACGTCTTGAACTCGGTTTGAAAATTCAAATAAGCGCGTACATTCCGCGCGCGTATACACATGCACACCCGGGACCTTAACCGCGCCGAACAAACGAGCGAGCGGACACGCGTAAACACGCCGCACATGTATATATGTACATACACATCTCTTACGAGCGCGACCATACGAACTGTAACACGGTAGCTCGGTGCGAGCGTACGCCGGCCTAGCAACAGGCAGGGACGAGCGCCGCAACCTTACTCGCCCTTGTTGACAATAATAAAGAAATAGACATCAAAACCGATTCTTCCAAAAAACGCGTAAAACGGCCGTGGCCTACGTGACTAATTGCACGTGTTACCAAAATTCGTATGGTCCGCCCTCGACCTATAAATATGGCAAGGATCAGGGCCTCGTCCTCTCAGTTCCAGTTCAGTATTCGCACTTATCAGGTCGTATACCTCCTTATCATATTCTAAATCACTTCGCGCTTATCCTTGCCAATACTTTTCGGCGCTTCTTGTTCTATTTCATTCTTGCTCTATCGCGCTTCGTGCTGCATTTACGTTTATTATTTCGTTCTACTTTATTCTGCTCTATCGCGCTTCGTGCTGCATCACGTTCTGTTCTTTTATATTATTTTGCCTGTACATTTTCGGACAATTACATTTCTTTTCTTTACACTACACCATCGTCCGTTCTATTCATCATCCTGCATCGTCCAGTGCTATACCGCGTCAGTGCCGTCGTGTTCGCGAGTGTGTGAGACCCGTCAGTGTTGCTCGTGTCGTTCTAGAACCCGGCGTTCCGTCGTGCGTCTGAGCCCACCAGGTCGCTCGGTACGAAGGAAGGCCGCCGTCACGAATCGTGGAAACCTTGATCGCGCTCCTTGGCCCTTTTTAGTCGGTCTCACATGCCGCGACGCGCCGGGCGCAAGTACCAGCTCAAAAGGTTGATACGGGAACACGCTCACGAAGGGCCCGGAACCACGTATAGCGACTTTCTAGGAATACTCAAAGGGGTAACGATCGTCCGCGATACCCCCTTCTTCGGGTCGGTTCGGATCGTGAAACCCGTCGACGAACCCGCGAAGCCACCACCTCCGAGTGAAGAAGAGGCAGAGTGCCCCAAACCGTGGAGGCTCGTTCCGGTCTCTTTCACGCCAAATCTCCCTCGGCTCGAGGACATCTGCGTCGACGACCCGCGCTACGACCGCTACGCCACCAGAAGGGCTCTCACCTTGAGGTGGTATTATTGAGAGTGTGTGTGTGGTAGTTCGGTGGTGCGCGCAGTCCAGACTCCCGTGTTCCTTCGTCGTACGTCTGAGCCCACCAGGTCGCTCGGTACAAGGAACGCGGGCTCGGCAGCTCTAACTAACGACCGTGCCCCTGTAACCTCTGTGTTCCTCCGCGTACGTCTGAGCCCACCAGGTCGCTCGGTACGGGGAACACAGACTCGGCAACTCCGAATCCTCCCAACGCGACAGGCGAACTTCGTGACCACCACCGTATCACGCACACCTCCACGCCCGGAACGCGCCCTATACGCGTCGCGGTCGCGTCGTGCGAACTATATATTTCCGCAGCACTCTCGGCAGACACCGGTATCGGCCCTGATCAGACGTGGGCGTACGGACCACGTGGATCGAAGATCGTCCATTAAAAATCTCCGTTACGATTCGTAGTTGTTCGCCGGAATTTCCGGCCGCGGGTCGTAACAATTTACTTTTTTGAAAAATAAATAATTCTGTAATTAACACGACACACATAAAGAGTGAAGCTGCAGGCACAACATTAATCACGGAAGACTCTGGCCATCATTCTTGCAGCATTCTGACCACAATTATAAAAGATAAGTCTATTTCTATCAACTCCATACAAATATTTACTTTTTTGAGAAATAAATAATTCTGTAATTAACAGGACACATAAAGAGTGAAGCTGCAGGCACAACATTAATCACGGAAGACTCTGCCATCATTCTTGCAGCATTTTGCCCACAATTATAAAAGATAATTCCATTTCTATCAACTCCATACAAATATTTACTTTTATGAGTGTGACGTCGTCCCGACGTTTGAGCTGGCTCATCTTCGTCGACCACTACCCCCCCCCCCCCCCTCGACACCCACTACGCTCACCTTGCCTCGCTAAGATTCCCGCCCCAAGGGGTGAGGTGTGACGTCGGTCCGACGTCTTGAACTAGCTTCAAAAATTCAAATAAGCGCGTACAAGCCCGCGCGTGTATACACCTGTATATTCGAACCGTAACCGCGCCAAACAAGCGAGCGAGCGAAACGCGTAAACACGCAGCGCATGTCACAGACGCATACACACATCTTCCACGAGCGCGACCATACGAATAATAACACGGTAGCCGGTGCGAGCGTACGCCGGCTTAGCAACAGGCAGGGACGAGCGTCGCAACCTTAATCGTCCTTATTTACGATAACAAAGAAGTGGACGATTCCTTCTAAAAACGCGCAAAACAGTCGTGGCGTACGTGACTAATTGCACGTGTTACACAAATTCGTATGGTCCGCGCTCGACCTATAAATAGGCAAGGATCAGGGCCTCGTGCTCTCAGTTCCAGTTCAGTATTCATACTTATCAAGTCGTATACCTCCTCATCATATTCTAAATCTCTTCGCACTTATCCTTGCCAATACCTTTCGGCGATTCTCATTCTATTTCATTTGTTCTTTCGCGCTTCGTGCTACATCTACGCCTTGGTGGCTTTCTGCTATTTCGTTTTATTTTATTTTACTTTATTTCGTTCTTTCGCGCCTCGTGCTGCACCACGTTTGTTTCATTTTCTATTATCTTGTTTTATTCTATTTCGTTCCTTCGCGCCTCGTGCTGCATAACGTTTTGTTTCATTTTCTGCTATATCGTTTGTACATTTTCGGACATTATATCTCTTCGTACTACATCATCGTCCTCTTTATTCACCATCCTGCATCATCTAGTGCTATTTCGCGTCAGTGCCGTCGTGTTCACTAGTGCGTGAGACTCATCAGTGTCACCGCGTTTCTCACAAGAATCTGTATTCCGTCGTACGACTGAGCCCACCAGGTCGCTCGGTACGAGGGAAGACAGGCCTTACTTATTCGGAAATCGATCTAATCGATCATTAGTGCTAATTCTCATCGTGCATATCACCCTGACCGACAGTAGTGTCAGTGGCGGTACGTTCGCGAGTGTGTGATATCTCGGCCGTGCACGTAATCGCGTCCTCAGCGATTTCTGTGTTCCTCCGCGTACGTCTGAGCCCACCAGGTCGCTCGGTACGGGGAACACAGACTCGGTCGCTCCAAACTCCCTCCGGGCGATAGGTGAAATCCGGGAAAATCACCGTGTCACACACCGCGACGTTCCGAGCGCATCCTATACGCGTCGCGGTCGCGTCGTGCGAACTATATATTTCCGCGGCACTCTCGGCAGACACCGGTATCGGTCCTGATCAGACGTGGGCGTACGGACCACGTGGGTCGAAGATCGTCCATTAAAATCTCTGTTACCATAATTCCCTCTCCGCCGGAATTTCCGGCCGCGGGTCGTAACAAGAAATAAATAATTCTGTAATTAACAGGTCAAGCAAAAACAGCAGCTGTGGACTAACAATGACAACTCGGAAGACCAACTGCTATATGTATACTTCTTTCTATTTTACCCGAATTTACAAATTCCAAAAGGCTTAGAAACTAGATTCATGAATTTAATGTTAAGAATGTTAAACGGGACCGTCATGAACATATACAATTAGAGAATCGAGGAAATAATAGATACTCCAAAACTATTTTTTGATGTATTTTGCTTAGAAATGTTACTTGAATATTTTTAAAACATTTAAAAAATATTATTAAACTCGCATCAATAAACCACATAATAAGGAATTGAAAAAATAAAGTTTGATGTATGGAAAAAAAACATTGCTATCCACAGGATTCGAACCCCGGTGAATCCGCTCAGTAGTCCGACGCCTTGACTGCGGTGCCAACCGGCGATGTTGTTCAGGAGTCCGCTGGGAGACTGAGACGGTGACAGACGTGCTATCTCGAGCTCGTACAGAACGGTTTTATTATTAGTCTTTCGTACACTAGCGGGTCTTAAATAGTGTTCTTACAGTACTCTAGTAATAGTACAAGGGTGTATGGTGCATCAACCACCACCCCAGCCTGCCTGTAACAGGCTGATGCCTTTTTTCCGTCGCTAGAATCCTCAGCGATGGATTCCCGCCTAGCACAGGGTGCTAACCGACCGGGCTCGCCAGAGAACCCAGTCAGTAACGCAAATGAAGGCACGAGCCAAATCACAAGACCGAGGGGGAATAAATTCCCCAAACTTAACTCGCTACAGCTGGCGTAGAAGTACAAGCGGCTAATTAAGGAGAATAAGAGCATGCCCAGCAACAAAAAAAGGTCAGTCCTAACCTCAATAACAAACGAGGGTCGAGCCATCACACACCCGCGCCACCATCGGACACTCCGATCAACATAAGCCCGGACATGACCACCAACATACCGACCGGCTCGTGGGAGATACCAAAAAAAGTAGCTAAAGCATGTAATGATATTACCGACAGGGAATCACCAAACACAAGCAGCAATCATAATCCATTCCAGTTTTTGACAGATGAACAACAATCTGCAATCCCAGATGACGCTCCCGAGGTTAGAAACCAGAAAACAAAAAACCAAGAACCCGAAAGCCAGGGAACGATCACAAAAAAGGCGCCTAAACCGCCACCGATCTTTGTTGTCAACTCAGACCTAAAAATTATCATCAGTACCGTTAAAAACCTGAATATCCCCAAAACCGATTTCGCAGTCAAGGAGATAAGCAACAACAGCCACACCATTTACGCAAACCTCACCGAGCAGCTTCAGGCAATTGTTAACAAACTGAAAGAGATCAAGATCCAACATTATACCTTCACCCCGAAGCACCTCAGACCGAAATCTATCCTAATTAAAGGGATAAAAGTAGACTTTACACTGGATGAAATCATAGCTGAGATCAACGAACTTAACTTACAAAATGTAAAAATCTTGAACCTCACAAAGTTTACATACAACGAAGAACATCCGGAAAGGTTCCACCACCTCATCCAAATCTCAGCGGAGAGCAGACCGGCAGATCTATTTAAAATCAAAACCCTGGCGCATCAAATGGGAACATCTCAGGCGCCCAGCAATATTCCAATGTAAGAGATGCCAATGGCTGGGTCACTCAAGCAGTAATTGTTCCCTCGATTACAAATGCGTAAAATATGCTCAATCACATGAACCAGGGAATTGTACAATTAAGCAACAGGACGATAGAGCTGCCCTAAGATGCGCCAATTGTAATGAAACGGGTCACCCTGCGTCATACAAGGGCTGCCCCTTTATAAAGTTCGCACTCAAAAAAAAGAAAGCCATCGATGCTACCGTCAACAACAACATCACTAACAAAGTGCGGAATATCTCCACAACCGTAAGAGGAAACCTTTCCTACGCTCAAGCAATAACCAGGACATCCCAACAGAACCCCCCCCCCCCTCCACCACCAATAGCGCCAACACACAAGAGAACAGAAACAAAGACCACAGAAAATGAAAACATCACCAGCAGTGGGCTCGAAGATGCTCAACCTGCACCCTGGATCAAAGATCTGAGAAGAGAACTCACCGCCTTGTTTAACTCGCAACTACAAAACCTAGCTAACCAGATAGCAGCAAACACAAGCAAGATTGAATTCGTCCTTAACTCTGTATGCGCTAGTTAAATGGCTCTCTCTACTTCACACGTAAACGAAATCAGAATTGGCGCCATCAACGTCAATTTAATCATCACGAACGCAGGACGACTGGATCTCCTACAATTCCTACAAGCTCATGATCACGATGTACTTCTATTGTCGGAAACCAAGCTGACCGAAAAGTACAAAATAACATTTCAAAATCACCTCATATATAGAACAGACCGCCCCAACTCAATCGGGAGGAGGAACAGCAATCATCATCAAGAGGACTCTACCACACGAGGTAATCAACTACCCCGCTTCCCGGGTAAATAAAATTTTAGAATTTACAATCATCAAATTGGCTTTAAACAACAGCAGAAACCTATTTATAATTAGTATATAAGCAAAATTCGACAATAGAAAACTTTTAATCATGAACTATTCAACCTCTTCAACTCACTTAATCTACACTGTAACAATAATTATTACATAATAGCGGGCGACCTTAACGCCAGACGAAAAACCTGGGGAGACAAGACAAACAACCAACGAGGTAGATATATGAGGCAATGGGAAGACCAATTCGGCCTTCTCTACAAGCTTAAAATACACACCCCTTCCACACCCACGTTCAAACCAGCAAATTCATATCTAAACATCTGCCTTGCAGACGCCAGACTCAAACTGACGAATAACGCAGACAAGAAAATTCAAACACTACCTTATGATAGCGACCACGCAGCTCTCTCACTCACATTCAACTTCAACACAAATAGCATACCTATCTGGAACACGCCCCCAGAAAATCACCGCTTTAACTTCGAGGCCACCAACTGGAAAAAATTCACTAAGAAACTAGCGACAAATTACCCCAATAACCTTCCCGTAAACCGCAACCTCACAATACCTGAAATTGATAGTAATCTTGAAATTATCAGTAACACCATAAACAACACAATAACCAGTACAGTCCCCAAAATCAAACCGACTAACAACACCCAAAGATATCTACACCATACCATCCGCAAGCCAAAAGTTACCTCGTTGCTCTTCTACACGACATCCACCGACTAAACCCACACTCGTCCAGTGCACTTACCATACTAACCCAAAAAACGCTCAAAGACACGGATAAAGCAATCTACCATCAACTCAGGGTCTCCACAGAACGCTACTGGATAGACAAAATAAAAAAAATAGATTACCGAGATTCAGACTCTTTTTCCCCTAAAATAAATTCGATTTTCCGAGCAAAACAACCCCTCCAAATCAAGGAGATCCACTTAAATGCCAACAACCATACCACTTTAACCAGGAGCAAATGCATTCTCGCGAAAGCTCACGAAGATAACAACAACCTCATCTTCACCGAGCCCAACAGACAAGTTAAATCTAATTGGAGCCTATATACTACGAGTCTATCAACTCACCTCGCAACCTCAATGATAACTCACCTCTAAAACAAATAGTAGACTCCGCAGCTGAAGCAATTAAAAACCAGCTCAAAGCAATTAGAAATGCATCCACCACCTTCACTCGCTTTGACGACAGCAACCCAGCCAAAAACCCCAAAACCAACCTCGACACCCCGCACCCCTTCTGCAGCACAATACAGGTAGCATATATCCTCAAATACCTCCCCAACAAGACATCTAGTGGCCTTGATAAAATCCCACCTATAATCCTAAAGCATTTACCTACCAATATAATCCAGGATCTAACAATCTTGTTCAATAACGCCCTAAACCACTACTATTTCCCTAGTGCCTGGAAACGAGCCAAAGTCCTACCCCCATCTTTATAAAAAACAAGAACCCTTTCGATCCATCCAGCTACCGTCCCATTAGCTTAACACCTAGCATAAGCAAAGTGTTCGAAGCGATCATAAACACAAAAATTAATGATTTCTGCACATCAAATAGTATAATCCCGGAACACCAATTTGGCTTCAAACATAGACACTCAACCACACATGCAATCCACAAACTCATTTCCGACATAACCTCACTAATCCCCGTTGGTCAATTCGTAGGGGCAGCCCTACTAGACTTGGAGAAAGCCTTCGACTCTGTATGGTTGAATGGTCTACTCTACAAGCTCCAAAAAAAACACTGTCCACCCTGGCTCATTCTCCAAATATGGGACATGATCCAGGGAAAAACATTCCTTACATGGGACGGGGCCCACCTCTCCACGGAACAATTTGAAATCAGAGAAGGACTGCAACAAGGAACAGTCAACTCCCCAATACTATTTAACATTTTCATAAGTGACCTCACTAGACTTTTCACCCTAAACCAAGGCGGAAACTCATCTGCACTATCCTTCGCAGACGACTTGATCGTATACACAACTAGCAACAAAGCTCTAACCAAGCGCGTTAACCTCGACACCCTCGTAGAGAAAATAAACCAATATTACATGACCTGGAATTTAAAGCTCAACCCTAACAAATGTGAGACTATTTTATCTAGGGAACCGCCTCACTACCTTTCCTCAAAAGCTAAAATCGGCGATAAAACCTTCCAAATCAACACGACATCCCCGGCACAGATATCAAAGAACCCGTCCCACACAAAAAGACAGTTAAATACCTCGGCGTTTATCTAGACTACCTTCTAAGGGGAAACAAGCACATAGACTGTGACGTTGCAAGCCTGCGACGTCACTTCTCCGTTTGAGAAACGGTCAAACAACCGTATTGTAAATGGACCGGACCGACCGTTGGTGATTACGAGAACCACCCGCGGATTTGAGCACTCCTTGAGGAAGATACTTCAATTGAAAGATCGATCCTAATGCCATCTATTGTACGCGCCGAGAGTGGCCGATTACAGAAACGCGCCTAGAGAACGACGATCACCGTAACGGCGCCCCGCATCAAAGGATCGACCGGACGACAAACGACTGGCCGAAAGCAAAAACCATTCCGGATCCGGAGAAGTGCAAAAGGGCACCACCGCACACGGGCTGACTAAAGGCGCGTTTACCGCGAGCGCTCGGCGCCTAGGCGCGCGCTCCTTTTCTCGTAAATTTTCGTGCGGGTCGACAGGCCCGCTGTTTCCCGCTATGCGTGGCAGAAAAAAAAGGTTTCGTCTCTTCACGGCTACTTACAAAATGAAGGTATCCTACCGCCTTAGAGGGAAGCTGATGTTTACCTAAACGAACCGTGAAGAGACGAGACCTTTTTTTTCTGCCACGCACAGCGGGGAACAGCGGGCCTGTCGACCCGCACGAAAATTTACGAGAAAAGGAGCGCGCGCCTAGGCGCCGAGCGCTCGCGGTAAACGCGCCTTAACCCGGAGGCGACGATGTGGGACGAAGGGGTCACACTTGCAGAACATCGGGCATTTTGGTGGTCCCGCCGTCGTCTCATCCCGCCTACAACTGACCCCGGCAAGGGTGGTGCGGAGGAGCGCCTGGGAGGATTTATCCTCCCCGGTCGTCGGTGGCATCGTAACTTGGTGATAGGAAGGTCGGGGGCTCGAAAACCTGTTCCGAAGGTTCGGTCCTGCGACTAGAAGTAGTTGCGTTGCGGGTGCGCCCATAGAGAATTTCGATAGGACGAAAGGAGTGGGGAGACCGAGGATCGATGCGTTCCATCCATGCGGATCCGTGGATCACTGTCGCGCTGATTGTCGAGAAAGAAAGTCGTCATTTTCCGAGTCTCGATAGACTCTGTAATTCCGAGTTCCGTAGAACTGAACGTAGGACGCGTCGCGGGTGGTTTCTCCGCGTTAGAGTTCCGTGTGACGAGGGAATCCGGCAAACAACTCCCGATCACGGTAAGTCGACTAGTGATTCTCGGTTTCCTATTTTGTGTTGGCTCGCTGCTTGGTGCGAGGACGAGACGAGCACGTGTCGTCCTCGAGACTTTGGTGCGCCGAGGCGCTTGGCGCCTCGTGCTTTGTGCTCGCGTTTGTTACGGATAGAGAATATATTCCGTTCGGTTTCTCACAGGAATCTCCTCTAGATCGTCTCTGACAGGAAGCGTCCTAGATAACCTTTCATATCGTAGTTGAACCTTTTAACGAAGACCGAGCTCTGGCTCGATTTAATTGAAAGTGACAAAAAACTAGAGTTATTAGTCTGGCCCTAAGCCCTAAGCACGATTAAATTATGAACAGAGCATTTCATTCATTGTAGGGGTATATAAACCCTTAGATTCTCACTCTCGGGGGCTAGTACTTCAGTAGACACGTATCGAGTCACGTCGTGCTGTATTACGGAAAGTCAACTGTTAGTGAGATCGGGCTAGAGTACCTTTCGTATCAAAGTTAACCGTATAGATTCCGCGAGTTCGGTGTAAAATCTATTAGGCAGTGTTAAAGTTCTTTCCGAGTCCCCCGCATTGCCAGTGCGTCAAAACCGTGCATCATTGTTAGGTAATTCTTCTTTCTATTTTCTATTTCATTTAGTTCATTTCAGTCGCGACAGTTACACAATTGTACCACAGATTCTTATCATTAGAATATATTTGTGTTCATTGGTAATTAGAGCAAAGTTTATTAAACCCATTATTATTGTTCCATATCCTAATCTAGTAATTGAACGTTCCCACAAGATACAACCTTACCGCTCGGGTTGTATCAATTAGATTATATTAGTTACGAGGCCTACTAACTATCCTAGCGACTCCCTGATTTCGCATCAGGTTCGTTCGCTACTTACCAATTGTCCAAACAGAGATTTTTCCTACCTAGTGGCACCCCAATTTCGCATTGGGTTCGTCCACGAAAACTGTACCATCCTAGCGGCTCCCTGATTTCGCATCAGGTTCGTCCGCATCCTAACAGCTCCCTGATTTCGCATCAGGTTCGTCTGTGCTCTTATCCGACCTCCCAGCGGCTCCCCAATTGCGCATTGGGTTCGTCCGCGCTGTTCTACAACCTCCTAGCAGCTCCCCGATTTCGCATCGGGTTCGTCTGCGCGTCTTTCCTAGTGACTCCCCAATTTCGCATTGGGTTCGTTCACGAAGTTTCACCTTCCTAGCAGCTCCCTGATTTCGCATCAGGTTCGTCCTCGCAGTCTATAATCCTAGCGGCTCCCCAATTTCGCATTAGGTTCGTCCGCGCACCTTAACTAACAAATTGACACCATATTCCTAGGGTGACAACCCTTCGCCGACCACTCGTTGCTACTCGCGGCCCTGGCTCGTAACACGTTCCTTCCGAGGACGCTTTGAGTTCCGTAGAGCCGTCTCCCCCTTCGATTAGTCGGAAGTCTTCCTCGAGGATCCGCGTCGGAAAAGGATAGCTCGGCGTTCGTGAATTTCCGTAGCCGCGCTCGTCAATCTCGCGACGGTCCGTGAACCTCGCGCCGTCCTCCTGCGATTCGCGAATTATCGTCTCGATAGGGACGAGTATTGTACCGTCGAACCGTATCTTCGTGATTGAGAAAACATCGACTAACGCGCCTCGCGATCGAACAGCTGTCGCTAAAGTGTACAAGGAGCGCGGGCTCCCGGGTCGCGGCCTCGTGGCCGCTCGCCTGTAATCTTTTACGTTCGAAGGTCATTTTAAGATCAAGTTCACTTTTTTAAATGGAAACATACATTTATTACATCAACTTATTCTATGAGAAAAAACAATTTAGCGTCAGTTTGCGTAGAAAAAAACCTTGTATAACTTTCGTATACGCATACACGCATCTAGCGATGTGCAAACTGACGCTTCAAGATTGCAATGAGGAGTTCAGAAGCGATCAATTATGATTCCTAAAAGTCCAATCTATGTCTGTCCAGAGCCCAAAATGCATATTTTTACGTTATGGCGGAATAATTTATAATATTCGGCAGATACTGCCTGTCCAACACCACTGGTGTTGGCCTGTTACGAGGCATCCGTCAGAAAATAGCCATTTCGCGTACTAGTGTTTGCGATCAATAAATTTAGTTTTTGCATGAACGATGGACACTGTATTATCGGTGGACAATATAATATCGACTTGCATTATCAGCCGCATTCTGTTATATAATTTGTAAAGTGCAGTTTAGGAAAGAGACAGTGGTGCCTACTGGTGCAAAATTTCGAAACCTCGAGGTGCTGTATTTTTTTCCTACCCATTTTTCGTGTTTAAATAATTAATTAATCAACTAAAAATACACACCACCGCCTTTGTACATGTCCTGGCTATATGGGTGCGGTGCGATTTTTTTGATTCGAACGATAAATCACACAATATTTACGAAATTTTGTCAGTGGCGGCCATCTTGTGATATCATGCTTGCTTTGGATGCCTCGTGACAGGCGGTATCTGCCGAATGTTGCAAATTATTGCTCGATAACGTAAAAATATGCATTTTGGGCTCTGCACCCATAATTCTACGACTTTTAGGAATCACAATTGACCGTTTCTGAACTCCTCATTGCAATAATAAAGCGTCATTTTGTGTACAAAAAAACCTTGTAATTCCATATACGTATATGCAGATTTAGCAATGTATGTATGTGCCACAAACACTCTTGCACGGCTGCGCCGGCACCCTTAAACGGTTCTGTCCCCTACACTATTATACAGGGTGTCCCAAAATTCCTTCAACAGCCGGAAATGGGAGGTTCCTGAGATCATTTGAAGCAACATTTTTCTTTACAAAAATGTTATCCGCAGCATTGTTTAGGAGTTATTAACGAAAAATACGGTCCAATCAGAGCGCGACCTAGATACGAGTTGGAACTGTCGGCTCGGCGCGCCTATTGTCTATTGGCCGATTGTGCCAACTCGCGTCTAGGTTGCACTCTGATTGGACCGTATTTTTCGTTAATAACTCCTAAACAAAGCCGCAGATAACATTTTTGCAAAGGAAAATGTTGCTTTAAATGATGTCAGGAACCTCCCATTTCCGGCTGTTGAAGGAATTTTGGGACACCCTGTATACAACTTTATTGGTTTCCCTCAGCGTTACAATCCTTATACAGGTTCTCCTTCTTCCTCCTCTCCTCTTCTCGCCGCTCTTAGCCTTTGTATTATTCCGGTGTCCCGTACAGAGCCTTGTTTTGCTATTTGTCTCTTGAAACTTTATAAACAATAATAGCGTACGTTTTTATAGAATAAAATTTTTTCAGTACACTTTCTCCCAAAAAAGGCTCTGTACGGAACACCGCAATAATACTCACCGTATTTCCACACAAAGAGCATTAAAAAATAATGCTTCTGCGCTTCAGAAAGTAGGTGTAAGTTCAGCGAAAAATCAAGCTTCTTGGTTATATCTCTCCGTCTTTGTCTCTCCTGCGAGTGACATATTTCCCTCTCCGCAGCAGCCCCGCAGGAGAGACGAGGATCACTCTATCCTTCTCCTACTTCAATCGTAAGTCAGTTACGCTTTACGCTCAGAGAAGAAGCCCAGGCATGATCAATTCGTAGCTCGATCGTAGGCATTCTCGAGAGATACCCCCACTTGCCCGCCCGCGCGTCTCGCTCCCCGTGGCGGCCCATCTAATGCTCGGAGCACTACGGCCGCTACGGGGAGCGAAACGCGCGGGCGGGACATCGAAGAGCGCGTAGCGAAACAGCCATCTTGAAATACGAATTGTTCAGTATCATAACGATGAACTCTCTCCCATTTCCTGAAGTGAAGAAGGAATATTTTTGGATGCGCTTTGCGTTGAAATGTTCTCCGTGTCATTTCGGATCCCCTCTCAGAGCCCTTTTTTGCAATTTGTCTCTTGAAACTTTATAAACAATAATAGCGTACGTTTTTATAGAAGAAAATTTTTTCAGTACACTTTTTCCAAAAAAGGGCTTTGAGAGGGGATCCGAAATAACACGGAGAACATTTCAACACAAAGAGCATAGAAAAATATGGCTCCTTCGCTTCAGAATGCTGTTGTAAGTTCATCGAAAAATCAAGCTGCTTGGTTATATCTCTCCGTCTTTGTCTCTCCTGCGAGCGACATATCTCCCTCTCCGTCGCAGCCCTGCAGGAGAGACGATGATCTCTCTATCCTTGTCCTACTTCGTTCGTCGTAGGTCAGTTACGCTCAGAGAGAAAGCGTGTTTATGCATGGTTTATACTTTATATCATGAGTTTCTACCGTCGATGCAAGAATAGCAGGAGACACGACGACAGCGCTGCGGCGGAAAGTCGGGAACACGGACCTAAAGGACTGAGCATAAGCTTGCGGGGGCGTCAGAAAAGACGGAAGGGGTATCAACTTGTCGGCCATCTTGGTCCGATAAATATGTGGTGCGCTCTATAGGCGACTTTAAATACTAGTGTAGCGTCTGTAGCACGTGGTCTGTACAATACACGCGATCGCGGTACACCAGAACCATTTTGTGCCCGGTACACGTGCGGTAAAGTTGGTGAATCGTCGTGGCTTTGTGTTTTCTGCGCGTTGATACACATTAATTTGTAAAAATGCCAGTGTGTATTGTGAAAGGTTCTGTTCCATGCTAGAAATGTAGTACAGAGTATTTAAAGTCGCCTATAGAGCGCACCACATATTTATCGGACCAAGATGGCCGCAGTCAACCATCCCTCCCCGCTCGCTTGGGCCCCCCTCTTGCCTAAAACCCTACTTTACGCTCAGTCCTTTAGGTCCATGGTCGCGAAGCGCGACAGCCAGCGTCAGCCGCGTCAACGAAGCAGCCATCTTGGAATACGAATTGTTCAGTATTATAACGATGACGCACTCCCATTTCCTGAAGCGAAGAAGCAACATTTTTGGATGCTCTTTGCGTTGAAATGTTCTCCGTGTTATTTCGGATCCCCTCTCAGAGCCCTTTTTTGCAATTTGTCTCTTGAAACTTTATAAACAATAATAGCGTACGTTTTTATAGAAGAAAATTTTTTCAGTACAATTTTTCCAAAAAAGGGCTTTGAGATGGGCTCCGAAATAACACGGAGAACATTTCAACGCAAAGAGCATCCAAAAATATTGCTTCTTCGCTTCAGAAAATGGGAAACCGTTCATCGAAAATTCAAACTGCTCGGTTACTTTCTGTCTTTGTCTCTCCTGCGAGTACATATCTCTCTATCCTTATCCTACTTCATCCGTAGTTCACCTCTACGCCGATGATTGATAGAGGCAGCACTTTCTAGCACCTGTAGTAGTAGATGGCGCTAGTTTGGGTCCCACGTCCCCTTAATAACTCCTAAACAAAGCCGCGGATAACATTTTTTCAAACGAAAATGTCGCTTGAAATGATCTCGGGAACCTCCCATTTCATTAAACTAAGGTAATTTTGAGACACCCTGTATAATAGTGTTAGTTATAATTAGTAGTTTGCGTTCTGTGTATATAATATATTCCATATAATGGCTGGTGTACCCGCGAAGAGGAGTAGGGAGAGGTTTCAGCGTCATTGGTATGATGCTGATGACACTTTAAAGCTCTGATGACGAGAAGATTCTTCGGACGAATCCAAGTGTTTCAGTGAAGCCTGCAACAAAACCTTTGTTTGTGGGCTTTCACAAATACAGAGACATTCGTCCTCGCAGGCTCACATCATAAATATGAAGCAATTGCTTCATAGGTGATTCTGTTAATCTTGAGGAGCCTGCCGAAGAACATAATCAGAAGAGTTTGAGGAGGGAGGGAGTTTGTCACTCGGCGATAAAATAAAAATCGCCGAGATTAAGTACGCGGCTTTCTTCGCCGAAAATAATATACCGCTCTCCATCGCTTCTAAACTCCTCGCCCTTATGCAGGATATAGGCAATGAGCCTCAAGTCCTGCAGGGCATGAAAGTTGGCCGCACAAAGTGCAGCCAAATCATTTCTAACGTTCTATGCGTTCGCGAGACGGAATGCATTGCTGATAAAGGGCGGCATTGCAAATTTTCAATACATGAGGATGGAACCTCAGATTCGACAAACGACAAGTGGCTCACATTAGCGGTCAGATATGTTGAGCCATGTCGTATGTCTGTTGCGACAGAATTGTTGCGTTTGATTCATCTGGACGCCAGCGAATGTTCAGCAGGAAAGATTTTCCATTCTTTCGAAAATCAATTGCTGAAAATGCAAATTCCGCTGAACAATATCGCGGCCCTCAGTTGTGACAATGCTGCCGTAATGACAGGGAGATTTTCTTCGTTCAAGACGAAGTTGCTTGAGAAGAATCCCCACGTCATTACAATGCCGTGCGTTTGCCACTCTGTAGCACTGGCAGCAAGTGCTGCTTGTGCTACAATTCCAAAAGAATGCGACGAATTGCTTCGTGGCGTCGCTTCTTTTATAAATAGCAGCCCTAAACGGGCTGCTATTTTTCGACAATTTCAGGAGAGTTATGAAAACTCTCCTTTAAAAATTGTACGATTATCAGATACACGCTAGCTCGACAGGCACCAATGTGTAAAACGATTTTTACATGCTTGGGAGGATTTAGTTCGTTTTTTCAACGAGCAATCCTTCTCCGAAAGCTCGAAAGCTGCCAGGAGATTCTTTTCCCTCCTGGGCAGACACGATATCAAGGGATATTTCCTCTTTTTGGAATATGTCCTTGATATTTTGAACAGATATAACGCCTTCTTCCAAAATAGGAAAACGTTGGTGCAGGAATTGCAACCATCCTCGGCAAGGTTGCTTCAATTTTTTTTGCGAAGGTTTTTAAAACCATCTCTTCTAGATTGGTTTAGTTTAGTAAGGCAGATGGATTTCTCATTGGAATCAAATCAAGTTCCACTAGGTCAAGTAGAGCTTGGTTCCGAATGCCACGAATTTTTGAAAGAAGCCGTTAAGGCTGGAATGTCGGAAGTTGAGGTGTACCTCTTTCGGAAAACTTGCTTAAGGTTTTATGTGACCTTAAGCAATGAAATAAGAAGTCGTCTTCCTCATGACGACGTTTTCTTGGGGCAATTGACAGTTTTCAAACCGGCCGATTCCCTGTTTAACAGCGACAGAGATTCAACTCTTCAGAATCTTAAAGCTGTCGCTAGTAAATTAGGGAATTGGAGTGCCGTAGATCTACAAAAAGAGTGGCACTATTTGTACTACGGCACTTCCCGATCGCAGAGGGACCAATGGTCAAATTTATCTTTTGACGCTATGTGGGTAGACATCTGCAACCAAAAAGACCAACACCAAATTCCTCGTTTCCCCGTCCTCACTTCCTTGATAAACACGGTCAGATGTCGCCCACACTCGAATGCTGAGGCCGAGAGAATTTTCTCGCTGCTTCCCGACATCAAGACTAGAAAAAGGAATAAAATAGGCACTGGCCTTTTAAATTCTATGTGTGTGGTGCGCACATCCTTGAAAGCTAGACAGGAGTCTAGTCGCGCCATGTCTGTTGACCACAGACATTTAGATTTGATGTCGGGAAAGCATTTATATGTCAGTTCATCGCGCTCGCAAAGTTATAAACTGTGACGTGGCATATCCTGCCAACGTCAATCCGTACCCTAACGGAAGACCGGGTCACATTTTGGCAAAGCCGTAGCAAGCGCGGTCAAATCAAGCGCTCTCCCTGGGACGTCCGAGGCCTTAAAAGAACGAAATTACCGCGTTCAAATGTCGCGCCGCTGGGCGCGACATGGAGTTTCAGCTACCACGATACCGAGAAGAACCAGAGTCTGTCTCCGGCCACTGATTGGCCAAGATCCCGAGGCGAAGACGCCCGGAACACCTATCGCAGCAGGCCGCCAGTGAGGAAGACGGCCAGGATTGGTCAGGGCCCAAGTCCAGCAATCCGGAGAAGCCGACGAGGTTAACGGAACGAAAAGCACGACCATCTGCTCACCCCGTCGACGTATCGCCCGGAGAATGTCATGAGAGCAAATCCGGACGACTAAAGTCCACTCCTGTCCGACGACGTCACGATATCGGACGAGTCCCGGTAAATTCAAGAATTACCGAGGGCCCGGGTCCGAATGTCATCGCTCCGTCCCTGCGGCCAGGAGCCACGCGATAGGTCCGAGCGTCGCCTCAGCGGAGATAGTCGCGGGAGAGGGGGACGCCTCGCTTCCGCGTTCACGAGCCGGCTCGAACTGGGTCACTAGGCCATCTTAATTCAAAGTCACCGCACGTGCGATTATAACCGCGATCCAATTACCGAGTCTTTGCATCGGCTGCCATCCCGTGCGACAAGTGGTGAGTACCGGTCAGGCTATCGGGAATTCATTAGAATATTGTGACCAGTTCGTGTTGGTTCGGGGGCGAATTATCGGGAGTAGAATCTCCGGCTTTGCGACTTTGCGAGGACACGTGCCGCCGGCGATTCCGTTGACCGAGAGTAGCTCTCTCGAGAGGTCCGCCCGGCCGTGGGCCGTTCGGGCGACGGTAGCCCAAGCAAGGGATCCGGGACGAACGGAAAAATTACGAAAATTGGTTTCCCTCGAGACGTTCCACGGGGAACAGTGTCACGCGGTCAGTTCTGTTCGGCCGCCATTACATCTCGCGCGTGTACCGGCGAAATTCATCGGCCCGCGTATTACATCTGAGCTCGGCAGAAATCGTGCCTCCTTGGCTTGTATCTCACGCGAAGTCCTGTGACTGCCGAGCTCGACGCGAACGACGAGGCTACGCGCGTTCGGTAGAACATCCGCCGAAAATCATCGCCTACGCGCTGGCAAATACGTTGACTGCCGCCGGTGTCCACCGGGGGCTTGTGTAACGCGACGTCGACAATAAACGTCTGATATTTGCCCTGTAAATTCTGAGTCGTCATTCTTCCTCTAAGAAACGTTCCCGTCGCGGGGAATGCTCCGTCCTTTTCCTCACGCGGAACCCTGGCCGTTCACGTGGCCATCCCCGGCCGTGTAGATCCTCGCCGATTCGGAATACAATCGAGAAGTGCACCGCGAGCTATTCAGAACACTGGCACGACCTCGTGCCTGGCGCCCGATTTCGCGTAAACTCGAAATCTCTTATATTCCGATCCGAATCGACGAGAGATCTTTTGTCCCGGGAGGACCACGTCCCGCGCGACCGAGACGTGGCCCGGTCGTGCGGCCATAATTTCCCGAGTGCGGCTGCCCTTCGTTCCGGCGAACGGCAGGCGACGTGACAAAACAATTAACTTTGCACGCGTTTACGAACTAGTACGGTCGTGTTTTCTTACAAAAGGAGAACCCCCGCACTGTCCCTCACGGATTTTGTTCAAACTGTACAGACTTATAGATTTCGTTCCCCTGATTACGAAAATACCCCATTATCGGGGCAGACGCTCAATAGTTTTCGAGATATTTGCAATTAGGTTTCATAACAGTAAAATATCAGTTTAGTTCAGACTTTTCCAAGCAGCGGTTTGGCGTAACAGCAGCGAGCTGAACTGTTACGCCGCAGGCCCGGGTTCAAATCCCCTCGTGGTAAATTATTTTTTATTGTTATTTTTTCATGGAAAATAAATAAATAAATGGAAATTAAATAAATTTTAAATAAAATATTTTTATTCGCTAAAGGACTAATTGAAAATGGTACTTATTATTTTATAGAAGAAACACTAGATCTATTACGACATATACAAAAGATAATAATTATAAAACAATAATAATATTAAAATAATAATGCATAACAAACAACAAATATAAATATAAATACAAATACAAAATACAAAATAGAATAAATATGAAAAATACAAAACACAAAATACAACAAATATAAAAAATACAAAACACAAAATACAATAAATACAAAAAACACGATAGAAAAACATTATCTTCGTCGAGTAACATTACTGTCTTTTACAATAAATACCATTTTTGCACATAACAAAAATTGTAAGTCCTATATTTGATTTCTATAGTTATTCTACCTAACGTATATTGTTTATATTATACAAACTACAGGAAGCATGATGGCAAGTCACATTAACCGTTCCGATTACTATTCATTACATTTATTCTATTTTGTATTTGTATGTATATTTATATTTGTTGTTTGTTATGCATTATTATTTTAATATTATTATTGTTTTATAATAATTATCTTTTGTATATGTAGTAATAGATCTAGTGTTTCTTCTATAAAGTAATAAGTACTACTTTCAATTAGTCCTTTAGCGAATAAAAATATTTTATTTAAAATTTATTTAATTTCCATTTATTTATTTATTTTCCATGAAAAAAAAACAATAAAAAATAATTTACCACGAGGGAATTTGAACCCGGGCCTGCGGCGTAACAGTTCAGCTCGCTGCTGTTACGCCAAACCGCTGCTTGATAAAAGTCTGAACTAAACTGATACATATTCTACGGTTATGAAACTTTAATTGCAAATATCTCGAAAACTATTGAGCGTCTGCCCCTATAATGGGGTATTTTCGTAATCAGGGGAACGAGATCTATAAGTCTGTACAGTTTGAACAAAATCCGTGAGGGACAGAGCGGGGGTTCTCCTTGTTAGTTCATTGTTGGTTAGCTTACTTACAAGGGAACATATTCAGATGCGAAAATCGGATTTTGATGAAACTATGGGAGCTTATAGTTCTTTGAAAAATATTTGACACGTATTTTTTTATCGGCAACCATCCACTCTGAAGGGGTGAAAACAGCCCTTAAAGTTGGGGGTCAACACTATATTTTTTGAGATATCTCGGAAACCAGAGGTCCAAAAAATTTGAATTTTTTTTAAATTGTGTGTTTTTCAAAGGGGAATGTAGTCGCGCAAAAAAATTTTAACAAAAGTTTTTTGTTTAAACAATATATTAAAAATTTGATTTTTTTGCAGTTTCTCTTATTTATTGTTAGTTTATTTTAATGTAAACTTGGGTGTGTGATCTTTCATCCAAAATAGGGGATACATATTTCAGGATTTTTTTTGTTTTTGCCATTTAACAATAATTATGCATAATGGAAGATAGTCTTGCTTGTTTTATCGAAATATAAGCATTTAGTATAAACGTGTATAGTATTTGAAATAATACCACTGGAGTAGAAAGTTGGATTAGATTGGAAAGAAGTCAAAGGACAGTTGGGACCTCGGGTACGAAGAAGTGTGTTTACGGCACCTAATGTCCATATTGAAGCTTCCACATCGGGTAAACTAACGAAAGAATTATTTAGAACGTGGTTGACTGAAGTATTTCTCCCATCTGCTCAAAAAATTCTGATTTACTTCTTGACTCATGGAATGGATATAACGACGAGATCATACGTAACGCCCTGCCAGAGAACAAACAATTAGAGGTATTAACGACACCAAAAAATACGACGCCATTAATCCAACCAGTTGACGTGTATGGGTTCCGCATTTGGAAGAATTTTGCTCGAAAACTTTCCGATCTTGCAATATTATTAAATATTGATATCAATCTACACGCAAGAGATAATATTATTAAACTACAATCATTAATCCACAACCAATTGTCAGCTGCGCGTTATAAACGGTTATTTCAATATGCTTGGTTCCGCAGTGGATATATAGAAGAACGGCCAGGAGGATTTGAAAATCCCGTAGAGTTCTGCTTTACAAAATTAGATGGTCTAACGTGTTTCCATTGTTCAAATGTAGTTGTACTTAAATGTTCGTAGTGCAAATAACATTTATGTTTTTCTCATTTTATCCTTGAGTATCATTATTGCCAGAATTATGTAGAATAATCTTTGCGGACAGCTCTTCTTTCAAAATCAGCTCTTTTCAGAGCTACCATTAACGACGAGGAAAACTCCAGCTTCGATTACTTTAAGGATCCACAGTTTAAAAAGGCTGGAGATATATTTTGACCGAAGGCCCAACGACTGCAGAAATTCACAGGCGAATTGGCTATAAAAGTCGGTACCCTTACCCCGCCGCGGTCATTAGCACCGCGTCACGCTGCTACCTGCGCCACCTTCTTTAGCTACTAATAAAACAATAAACGACACATAATCCAGTGGTATTATTTAAAATACTATACACGTTTATACTAAATGCTTATATTTCGATAAAACAAGCCAGAATTCCTTCCTACGCACGCCAGGTGCAAGACTATCTTCCATTATGCATAATTATTGTTAAATGGCAAAAACAAAAAAAATCCTGAAACATGTATCCCCTATTTTGGATCAAAGATCACACACCCAAGTTTACATTAAAATAAACTAACAATAAATAAGAGAAACTGCAAAAAAATCAAATTTTTAATATATTGTTTACACAAAAAACTTTTGTTAAAATTATTTTGCACGACTACATTCCCCTTCGAAAAACACACAATTTTTTAAAAAATTCAAATTTTTTGGACCTCTGGTTTCCGAGATATCTCAAAAAATATGGTTTTGACCCCCAACTTTAAGGGCTGTTTTCACCCCTTCAGAGTGGATGGTTGCCGATAAAAAAATACGTGTCAAATATTTTTCAAAGAACTATAAGCTCCCATAGTTTCATCAAAATCCTATTTTCGCATCTGAATATGTTCCATTGTTAGTTCATCTGTAGTTTCTTTGTCTCGTTTTTTACACTTTTTAAATGGGTTTTTAACATTTTTTTTAGATAAATAAGATTATTAGGAATTTATTTTAGTTAGCCATCATATTTATCGATAAAAAACACAAGTATACGTTACTATTTATATTGTGAATCCTACAAAATTGTAATTTGAATTACAGTTTTAATTATGTCTACTTTTACTTTGAATATAGCAACGCAGAGGACCACATAAAACCACGTGGGTGTCAGCGGTAACGAAATTTTAGGAGTACGTAAAATCAATATTAGCAGATTCAAGAACGATTTCAAGGAAAAGAGAAGTGTATAGTTACTTTAATATTTTATTCTGTGCTTTGTAACAATGACTTTAACTATGTGTTTTTTCTTGTGTTGTAGAAAGGCCATTTAAAATCGCGTATGTGTCATTGATAACAAATTCAAGAATGATTTCGACGAAAAGATAAGTGTATATAGTTACTTTAATATTTTATTCTATACTTTGTAATTATGACTTTAACTATTTTTGGTTTTTTTTTGTTATGTTACAGAAAGGCAGGGACAATTTACAGTCGATTTTCGTAACCGGAGATGCTATTACAAACACCTTTTATAAATACTTTAAATTATCAGGTCGTTATATAAGTATGAAACTTGACAAATGTGTTTGAAATTTGTGTTTTATTTGTCAAGTTTCATACTTAACGGCCTGATATATGTAAAATGTCGTTACAATAATTATGTGATTACCAAATTTGTTAGGAGTGAGGCACATATGTATATTGAAATATCGTTAATTAAAATAGCATTAACAAGTCTGTGCATTATTCTTCTGATTATAAAAGTATTCAATATTACATAATACATCTACAAAAAAGTAAAGTATCGAAAAAATTGATTTTGATTTTTTTAACACCGATACAATTTATAAAAAATTCTGAAAAAAATTACGGACAATTGTTTCAATAATATCTGACCACTGAATTTTTATAAAACTGATATCTCGAAAACTTCAATACGAAATGTGCATTTTCTTCGAATGTTTGGAGATTTTCAATTTTTTTAAACATGTTTGCATACTCCGAAAAATCTGAGAAAAATCTCAGTAATGTGTGCTATTAGGTAGAATATTTATGAATTCTTTCATAATTGTTTATTCAGCATGGTTTGACTAAAAATCAATTTGTGTTGGGGGTCCTCTAGACTATCTTAACCATAAAAATCAACGAAAAATATTATTTAAAAAATACAAAACATATTTTAGCATGGACCATTAAACCCGGTTTTTTATAAAAAAATTCGCTTCGATATCTTTTTTAGATCAAAAGTTATAGCAAAATGAGCACTGCGCCGCGCCGCGCCGTGCCGGGATTCAAATGCGCGCTGTCTCCAGATTCCGACTTTCCGACTCATTCTTCCAAAACTTCGGCAACGTGAAAATCGAAGGAAAGCGTCGGGGTTGATCAGTGGAGCAGGTAGTTCACACGGACAGAGTAGGGGTACGGTGGTTTGTGTAGCGCGCGTGCAATCGAACAGGCACTCACACGGGCAGAGTAGAAATACGATCGTGTGTAGCGCGTGCGCAGCAGAAGCAAACGTGGGGCGAGGACGGTGCGTCAGAGTGGGGGGTCCCGCCGGCCGAGCCGATGGAGGGGAAACGTCCTGCGTCCACGATTCTGGCATCATTGCCCCCAACTCATCCTTCGCCTAGCAAAAACTCGGTTTTCCCCACGCTTTCCCCTTCCGCAGTTTTCACCATGCCCAAATATGAGCCCAAGGCCCATCGTCGCTTGCAACCCAACGCTGGTCGACGTCGCTTTCCCTTTTTATGGCCCCCGTACGTTAATCAACAAATTATACAAATAGAAAGACACAGATACATGTGACATTGAATTGACTAAAATTAATGAAGATACGAATATTAATTTTGAATATGAAAATTTAAATGAAAATAATGTACAAAAAAATGGACAGAATAATCATGAGAATGCTTCAGAGATTAATACTGAAGAACATAATGAGCATGCACTTGGGAATCCGGATATAAATTTTTCTCATGCAAGTCAAAATACTAGTGCCAGCGCCGACGCCAAGTTCCCTAGGTTGTAAAGTTTGAATTAGGTGAGTGCAACAATCATTGGCCTCTGGGAATTGGTCCTTCCCGATATCACAGCCCTTATAGGCAAGAGGAACTTGATCCATCCATCATATCACAACTTTGATAGGCGAGAGGAACTTGATCCATCCTTCATATCACAACTTTGATATGCGAGAGGAACTTGGTCCATCCTTCATATCACTGAAGTGGATGGGCCTGGGAACTTGGTCAACTTTTACACGAAGAGTGTTTTGGTTTGGATATCATATTATTTTTGTAAGAAATGGCTAGATATTCAGAGGATATATAGGGTATATCCAACCACATGACGTATGTAGTCTTTTGAATTTAAAAAGAAAAATTTTTAAATGGCTGTATCTCGGGAACGGTACGTCCTACCGCAAAAACAACGAAATTTGCAAAAGGCTCAACCGAAAGCATATAGGGTATACCCAACCACATGACGTATGTAGTCTTTTGATTTTCTCAAAAAAAAAAATATTTTTCGGGTTTTTCGATTTTTCCTGTTGGTTTCGATATAAAAGACACCTGATTCCAAATTTTCAAGTTTCTAGCTTGTCTGGAAGTGGGTTAGAATTAACATGATCCTCCTCCGCCTCCTATATATATTCCAAGAATTATGCGTTTTTGGCGTATTTATATCTCAAGTTTCAGGCTAGGTAGAAAGTTGCTTTTTACATGAGAGTTAGTTGATATTATATCTAGCTCACATACAAATTTTGGTTGTCCTCGGTTACCGCGGAGAGCGGCAGTGACGGTGCCAATATGACTAAAAACCGTTTAACTCTGGTTCGAGATATACTACTCGGCAGCTTCGAGGGAGCGGGAGGGGAACTTGGTTCGCGTGCTGCCGCGCACGTTGATAGTATATGCTGGCTGATTGCACTTTCGATCAAATGTCTACTGGTTCTTCATTTTGGTGTGGCTAGATGATGTACGAAGAGAGTTTACGTTTAAGCTGAATTTGCGAATGTACGCAGAAAGGATTCTGAGAGAAACAATCGTCTACTTGCTTCTTGCTTCTGCACAGTGCCATTAGAATACTGGTTTCACCCTCCCTTGTAAACGAACATTTCAAGTTTGCAAAAGTAGCACTGAGACAATTTGTTCTTCCTTGCGAAAAGCACTACGGCATAACCTTCAATTCGTATAATGCCCATGGTCTTCTCCATTTGGCGAATGGCATGGCACGTTTAGGTACCTTGGATTCATTTTCTGCTCCTGGCCTTGACACACGCCTGTATGAAAATCATTTTGGGTTCTCCCGCCAATGTTGGACAGTTGTTCGGCGTTAATAGTTCCCAAATGAATTGCACAGAAGGCAAGGTGTGCTGTCCAAAATCGAGCAGATTCCGAACATGCTCAGCTTCGAGCGTCGTTCTGACAGCATAATGCCCGCCATCTGCACGCATCGAGTGATTACAGGTTATGCTCGATATCTGCTCGAGGCAGGCCTGGCTGACTGGATATTTAAACGTTTCGAAGATTCAAGGTTTTTCTGTGCAAGGAATGTAACTGTTGGTATACAGATCCTTGTATCAGATGATTGCATAAGCTCGGGCATGATTTTAAAAAAAATGGTTAAGTTTCAATGATTACAGATTTATTCTACAATTAGAAAAGAATGGTGACTATATAATTTTTTTACACTCTGCCGTGCAGTACAGTTTGCTACATCCATGAAAATCTGGCACGAACCTATGCAATCATCTAATATTTGTGATGCTTGCGTAAAAAGTTGAATCCGCCAACCAATTCCGCGAACTAATTGCCTAAGTGTAATGGGTGAACATTTTTTCAGACAATACACATTTTAACAGAATTATTATCTCATAATAAAGAGATACTATTTTGTAGTGTAGATTAACATTTTCAAGCAATTTGAATGTGTTTCACATATGGGTTTCAGACATTAGTGTCGTGTCTAGTTCTCTGCTGATGCTTAATCTTTGATGTCCGATTTGTTCGCACTCGTATGGTATGGGTCGTAAAGTATTATATATTAATCAACATTGATTAGTTTTCGGGAATGTTGCAATAAAGTGTGGCTATTTTCCGAGGATGATACAGTCAATAATGGTGGTATGGAATGTGTTTTGGAATGTATTTGCTCTCTAGTGGTGACGTTGGCTTATTTCTTGTGGGTAACCCCTTATACTGGTGGAATCAGTGTATCAAGATTGTAGCGGCCTGCGCTGGGCTACGTTTTATGGTAGGGACAACGCTATTGTGCAGTGGGCCCGGTACGCGTATTTTGTAGTTTGGCTACGGCGTTGGGCCTGTTAGCGTCATTAACGTATTGAAATTGCCGTACGTATCCAGGTACCCTCGATGCAGCCCCTTACCATAAAACAGTTAAATAATCGTTTCTTGGGGTCAGCGCGGCTGTCTGCTCGAAGCTGCGGCGCACATGTTTTTCATATGGTTGGAAAACCCAAGCTTTGGTCGCCAAATGTTGGGTCTTGGCGAATCCTTGTGACGGCTTCAGGGACTTAGACTTAGCTCCTTCCACCCCCAAATCGCCGAAACGGTAGGGATGAAACCCCGTCTAGGTCGGGAGGACCGAGGTGATAAATATGCGTGCTCTCGGTCCTCCGGGAGATTGCAACGTATACCTCTAGTTAGACTGCATCCGACTGCACGAGACTGCATAACTAGACTAGGTACTCGTGTTATAGGAATTATAGAAACAGTCTCGCTCGCAAGTTTTGTATATTGTGAATATAGTCGTATATAGTATTCTCAATTTCTTTATTCCTTCCAAGTGGGAAGGTGGTCCTTCGAGTTGAAATCCTTAGCGGGCACCTCGCAGTACAAACACATCAAAGGTCCGAACGATCAACCACTGATCAACCGCGGACAATAAACAAAGATTGTTGTTAGAATTTGTATGTTTTGAAGAATTTTTAACGTAGTTTCTTGTATTCCTTGATTAGTAATCAATGATTACTATTACAGATGCCAGGATGCGAATGTTATTCGGGTACACAAGTTTTATAACATTCAAAACTGCACATGCTCCCATTGAGAAAATTGATGTTCATTTTGGAAGTTGTATCCTTATTGTTTGATCCTTGGCGATGACGGCACATCCTGAACCAGAGAATCTGTCTTCTCGGCGTCAGCTATAGGAACTGATATATAATAACATAGCTGTAACTAAGCCTGTATTATTCAAACTACAGGTACAGCGTAGTTTCAGTTATACAACAAACACAGGCTCGTAGCGGCTAGTTTCGTCGACCTCATTTTTCGGACATCGTCCACTATCATCGAAACTGATGAAAACAGATTTGTTGGATCTAATCTGGAGGTGGTGAACAAATGTTTGTTGTATATAGTTGTGTTCCATTATGACGTCGAATTCCGTTGCGTGAATGTGTTGGGTCAAAAGCAAAGAGGTATGCTTTAACTGGATACTTCAGATTTGTCGATTCCGATGATGGATACTGAGCTGGGATATCATTGCAACAACCGAATTCCTCCAATTGCTGGATAAGACGTTTCAATATGTTGTCTCGACATGGGGCGGAATCGCTGATTGTTTAGAATGTATCTCTGATGTCTTCTATGGATTTCGTTTCATTCCGGATACTTAATGTTTTATTGGAAAACAAAGGATAGACAACAGTTCTGGTCATTCTTCAAAATAATAGATCATTTGCTATGTCGTCGGCATCGAGTGCAATATATTTTCCATATAGTTATCGTCGAGGTGAAGTTTGTTGCGGACATAATTCGATTTCTCACCGCCAGATGATATCGGTGCATACAAAAAGATTTCATTGCAAACGAAGAACGTTTCCTCAACGGATGAATAAAATCGCAATGCAATTGAAATTTATGAAAAACTTTGTATGATGACGAGAAATCAGTTTCGCATTCGTGATCGACACATCGAGGCCTTCCATAATCGCCTGTCGGTAGTGCAACTCGAAGTTAGCATCGAACGATGTAGTTATTATAATATTCTGATTGATAACTACGTTGGTGCGGTACTTTCGTCGCACTCTACAGGTCCACGTGGTTTTCCTTGAAGATCTCTCACACTCGGTGTACTTGCGGATGAGATGGTTACCGCCAATAGCGACAACACACGTGACTCGAGATGGGCTAGCTAATATGGATGGTAGGTTTGTTATGGTCAGTGTAGAATATATTCTTCTTACTTTCCCAAAGTCTTCTTTGGAATTATGCCCGTCATTTTTTGAATCCCACCATGGTTTCGATAGTTGGATTCTTTTCTGCTGCGTTGAGTGCACGATGGCTACCTTCCTTATTTGCAGTTCCATCAAGGTACCGCGTAGTCTCCCTATTTCATTGGCTCTGGTTGGTTCGGAAGATTTCGGAATTTTTTGCTGCAACCTCCACGATTGTTTCCAGTTCGCTTATTGCCTCGTTGATTTCGTCTGAATTGATTTCATGGCCTGTGTTGTTTTTCTGGTAGTGAGGCCAGCCAATTTTATCTTATAGATGTTCCATTTCGGTAGATATGAGATTTGATTAGGGTGTTATAGGTACAAGTCCAAGGTATAGGAATCTGAAGATTGGATTTGTGAATAGTATCAGGTCAGACATAATTTACTGCAACATCATATTCCCAGAATGCATCGGCAATTTAGAGAAAGACAAAAGTAGAGAAACAGCTTAGTAATCATTGGAAAAAACGTATGTGTATATAAACTATTCTGATAAAAGGGTATGTGAGCTTGTTCTATGTTCACCGATTAAGTATACTGCAACACATTGCTAACCATATTCTTCGAAACGCTTAATTCAAATGATGTATGTATGGATTGCAATTATATTATTAGTACTTATATAAAAACTTCCCAGTCAGCCAGGCCGGCGTCGAGCAGGTATCGAGCACAGCCTTGCTGATCTTAAGTCTGTAACAGCCTGCAATCGTACGATGCCAGCAGATGGCGAGCATTATGCTGTGAGAACGCTGCTCGAAGCTGAGGATGCTCGGAATCTCTGCTCGGAACCAATAACGTTATACTAATTAAATCTCGGCTTTCATCTTCCAAATCCGAGCACCACTTTTAGATGCTTTTCCCATATAGATATTTGGCCTGGGATTAGCCAGTAATTGTGTGACAATTTAGCTTTAAAACTAACGAATATGGAAATTAGAGATAGAAATTGCGTTCTTTCATTTGATGAAATGTCAATCCAAAAATGTTTCAATTTTCACAATATGAAACAAGTGATTGAAGGTTTCAAAGATTTATGTATTTTCGGCCGATCACCAACTGTGGGTACGCAGATACTCGTATTCGTGGTTAGAGGATTGTTCTGTAATTGGAAACAACCGTTCGCGTATTTCATTTCGGCAGGTGTTACAAAAAGTGCGCAATTATCGCCAATATTAGATAATATTTTAGATGCTTTCATTTGCGTTTTTAGGGATACTGGTTCCAGAACCCTGATTACTCATCAGTAATAACAACGCGTACCGATAACTCAAGAAGAGAGAGGGAGGACCAACCTGACCCATCAATCATAATTAAAATATTTCGATTGAATCACTCATCTCGGCTTTCGATCACTAATTAAAAATAAATGAAAAACACGGATCCGTGACATTGTATCATTCTCGTATTTGCACCACGTGCGACTTCTAGACCAAAGGCCTCTTTATATTAGTTGTTCAGTTCTATAGTTTCAGTTTTATATTATTAAACGCGACTGTTAAGCACATTTTTTTCTACATAACAGCCTTTAACACCCCTAACGTCATGATAGGGCGTCTCAATCCTGTAACGACTAGATTTAATAACGAATAATAATGATTTCAGCGCACTGGTTCGATTTGATGCTACTACTTAAGCAATCTTGCAAATTACCACAAAATTTTCAACGTTTTGGTAAAAAATTTAGATCATTTTCAAGAAAAATGTTCATATACAGGGTGACAAGAAATAACGGAGTTAAAGTTTGGCGTCTCTTTACACGAAAGTACATACGTGGAGCTAAATAATTTTTATCACATCGAATTTGCTGTACGTTTTTGTATTAGTAATAAATTTTCTGTTTTCTTATTGTTTAATTTGTATCTGGCTTATAATGTTAAACAAACGCGCTGCTATTTTTGGAGCTGTTTCGACGAGGTAAACGGCAATGTGAAATTGCTCGTTTGCTCCGTGTGCCTCAACAGACGCTGTCGAAAGCAATTAAACGATTCAACGAGCTTGGCCATGAAGGCGATCGTCCAGGAAGAGGAAGAAAACGCACAGTCAACACGTCTATGAACCGCAAGATCATCAAGAAACGAGTCGACCGAAATCCGAGGGTCTCCATGAGACAAATTGCACGTGAGATCGGCATCAATCGCGAATCGGTGCGTCAAGTGGCAAAAAAGGAACTAGGGCTTAAGCCGTACAAGCTCCAAAAAGTTCAGTTGCTCACTGATGAAAACAAGCGCGTGCGGCTCCAAAGATGTCGCCAACTCAAGCGTCGGGCCGCAGATCAGCAGCGGGAGCGAATCGTCTTCACGGATGAGAAGCTGTTCACGGTGGAACAAGTACACAATCGTCAAAACGACAGGATTTGGTCAACTGATGCTCCCTGCATGTCTGCAATCGTCGAACACCGCCAAAATCCCCAATCCGTCATGGTCTGGGCCGGAATTTGTGCCAACGGCAAGACACCCCTGATCTTTGTGGTTCAAGGGGTCAAAATCAATCAGGAAGTGTATCGAAGGGACATTCTCGAAGCCGTAAGCCTCCGTAGGCTTCCTTGGGCCCAACAGCACTTCGGCGATGCGGAATGGACGTTTCAGCAGGATTCCGCGACGGCCCACAGGGCGAAAACGACTCAGGACGCAGTATTACCATATTTTATCCCTTCCGGCCCCTTACCCTTCCGCCTTCTCGCCCAGTTTTGCAGCGTAGCTCTTCCCACTAACACTGGCGACAGTGGCGACACGCTGGCGTACGGTACACGTCAGCGACTTATGTACATATGTATTACAGTAGCAAGGAATCTACCAATCTAGGGTTAATACCAATTCATGGAAGCTGTACAGCTGAAAAAGCTTGAGAGCTACTTAATGTAAAACTAAATTCTTTTAGTCTTTCACTACAAGAAGACGTTATAGCTGTTACGAGTGATGGGCCGTCTGTTATGCGAAAATTTGGACAACTCTCTCCGGCATACCAACAGCTGTGTTATAATCATGGGGTACATTTAGCTGTTTTAAAAATATTTTATGTAAAAAAAACACTGATGATACCCAATCTGGTGATTCGGACGAGAACAATAGATTTTTAGAAAACGAAAATAAGGATTCAGCCGATTCAGATTCCGATGTCGAAACAATAGAAATCTCAAATGTTCAATTACGACCAACAATCAGAGAAACAGTCACAGCAATTCGAAAAATGGTAAAAATATTTAAAATTTCGCCAGTAAAGAATGATATTCTGCAGAAATATATAGAGGAAGAACAAAATACAAAAGTAAAACTCATTTTGGATTGTAAAACCAGGCGGAACACTATGGAGGCTATGATTAGACGATTTTTGAGAGTACGGAATCCTATTAAAAGAGCACTGTCTGAAATAAATGTAGATTACATGTGGAACGATGAATATATTAAAATTGCCGAAATTTTATTAGCAACATTAGAGCCTATAAGAATTACAATAGAAAATCTTATTGTTAGTAGAGAAGATTCGATATTATTAACTGCTGAAGGTGCTCTTAAATTCTTATTTAAAACTTTCGAAAAACTGAATACTGAATTGAGTAATGAGTTCCTTGTTGTTATTAAAGAAGAAATATCTAAAAGAAGAGACAAAATTGTTTGATATATCTTATGAAATATCTGCATAATCCAGAATCTTTGCAAAAAGATTCAGATACATTTTTCTATTTAACATCCAAGGCAGATATGTATAAAATGGCAAACAAATTCTAAGCAGGCTTCTCGGAAAATATAACAATGATAATGATTCTTATGAAAATAGTGAAGAACTTTCAGATTCTCAGAATGAGGAACTATCACTGAAAAAACAGTTGGAATTAGAAATTGCAGATAGCCTTAAAGAATTTAGTGTCAAGAGCTTAGCGTCAGAAGAAAATATGTACAATAATAAATTCCGGACTCTAACAAAGGAATTCCAGATTTTTCAGTCCACTGGAAAAAGTACACCCAATCTGCAACAACTTTTAGATATTCTACATACAATAAAGCCAACATCCACACAAAATGAAAGAAATTTTTCTACGGCTACAGATATTGTTACAAAAAAAGAAGTAGATTGTCTAATTCAACATTAGATGCATTATGCTTCTTAAGAAGTCATTTCAAAACAAAAGCGTAATGTTTCACTTTATAAAAGTTTGGTTTTAAATAAATAAATTTATTGGTTATATTAAGCGTCTATTTTTTCCTCATTTTTAAAGTTGTTGTACATATTGGACAGGAATACACATTGAGTTAAAGTTTTTTGCGCTTTCGATAAATATTATCAACGATATTCCAAATATCATATAAGTTTTCCAATATTTTTTTATTTTATTAAAAATTCTCGAGAATTCTCGAGAAATGTAGCCTTATTTCTCATTTCTCGAGAAATGAAAAATGTCGAGAAATCAGGAACACTAATTAATGATTCAGTAATGTTGCGTAATAGTCATGTATCTTGGGAGTTTCATACCTAAGATTTACGCTCTGCTGTTTAATCATGTGAATTGATTCTAATAAAATCCTTTGGTGTAAATTGGCTTCTTTTTCTACTATTTTTGCATTTTCAAAATCAAAGAGCATTAGTGCTTAAGTAATAGCATCAGATCGAACCAGTGCGCTGAAATCATTATTATTCGTTATTAACAAATTGTCGATCGAGATCAAGGAAAGAGTGACTAGATTTAAGCATAGAAAAATAGTGAAATTCTAAAATTTGCATGTTTGTACCACAGTATCCAATGAGTTCATATACATGCGATAGAAGTGATATCATTATACCGACAATGTTTGTAAACATATCTAGAAGTACGAAGGCAATTTCCGAGATATCCAGACGTGAGGCAGTGGAATCCGTTGAGCCGCAAGTAAGCCGAGTGCACGCGCACTAGACAAATTTTCAAACTCATTTTTCTCGAAAACAAAGCCTTGTATCAAAAAATTTTATTGTATATTTTCAACTCAGTTTTTCATGTAGAAACACCCCCTGCTCGTTTGTACCACCAGTTACGGGACACCCTGTATATAAATACCTCTCGCATAGTCCCAAAAGGACAGCAATGTTACGCGATATACAGACATTCAATTTTGATGATCCCCCACAGGGGGGGCATGCTGCACCTCGGGGTTCCCCCCATATCAGCGCCACCGGCCTGGTTATTCGGGCCATTTGTTCCTATATTTTTAATATTTTTTAGACCTACTGTTTATTAAGGTGGGTTCCGAACCACCTATGTGTCAACAACACTAGTGATGGGCACCATCGACTAAAAACTATCGATTTAGTCGATAGTAGCGAACTACTACTTTCAGTCGACTGATTTTTTAAACTATCGACTAACTTTAGTAGCGGTGGGGTTACTATTTTCAGTCGACTGTTTTACACGTCGCCAACTTGAAATTTCAAATGTCAGTGTCAGACGATGAAACGAAAAGGTTAGAAATACATGATTATGACCAATTATGACAGGACGTGCAAATATCCAAGTAATGAAATATGTAATAGATATTTCAATACTTTAATTCATATTAGATGTTAAAATCTTATGGCTATTTATGCGATATAAACTATATATGTGATATAAATAAATTGTGTACATTTATATTTATAACGTAGTGTATGAATTTATTATTAAATAAAGACAGATTCAGACAAAATCATTCAATCACGAAATTTACTATCTCTGTACTGTCCTACTATTTATTTAACTAGCGAACATCGAGAATAAGAGTAAATACGAGAATAACCTGTAAAGCAATTCAGTCGACTGAAAACTATCGACTAAATTCAGTTACTGAATTATCGAGCTATTGGTTGAATTTTAACGACGGGAGTTTTGAATAGATTTTATAAGATTTACTATCAAATACATTCACTCATTAGCGATATCGAATAATTCGGTCAATAAGCATGTGTATTTAGTGTAAATAACAATTATTATACTACAAAAATTATACAATTTTTAAATAAAAATACTTATATATTACATTTATGGGAATAAAGTATAATCACAACCTAAAGAAAAAATAGTATTTTATAAATATATTTATCAATATTAGACATTTATTAAAGGATAAATAATAATTTATACATTTTTAAATTATTGTTTATATTTATTTACAATTTCAAAAAGAAATTTTAAATTACAATTGTAGGATTTCTGAGGAGTGGGGTCAATCTTCCATTGATGCTTTTAATGGTTAAATACTATATTTTACTATTATACAGTTATACGCTCGCTATTACGCTATTCACTCTCAACGCGCTCGGACCAACTCTGCCTCGCCCGCCGAACTTCCACGCTTTATATCTTTCACCCCCTTGCATTCATCTCGCTTGCACTCGTCTTGCTTGCACTCTGTCTCTCGCATTCTTTCCTATCGCTCAGTTCTAAACACTTTTCGTTCACGCCTCCTCAGTCACTCGAGTTTTCCAAACATCCCGGCGCCGGTCCGTCTGCGTCGCAACATGATCCGGTCGCCCGCACGCACGCACAACGAACCATTCATCCTACACTCGGCCGTCCTGACAAAGATACCTGACCTCAGGTATCGGACCCTGTGACATTGTCAGGTTCATCCGCATCCGCTTCGCTTAAGTCTTCATTGTCGCACGCCCACAATTTTAAATGATCCGCCGCAGTTGACGTCGTTAATGGACCCTCGTGGTCACCAATTCTCTCCACGACATAACGGTCATTCCGCAACTCTTTAGTTATTTTATAAGGCCCTACAAATTTACTAGCAAGCTTCAACCCTGGGCCTTGCTGAGTCCGTTTTATTGCTACAATGTCGTTAACAGTATATTTTGTCGCTTTTTTCCTCCTTTTGTTGTAGGTTCTACGATTTTCTGCTTGAACTTTTTGAATACTCTCTTTTGCCTGAGCGCGAATCTCATCCCGCCCATTCTGGAATTCAGCAACCCACTCTTTCTCTAGTAATTGTCTGATTTCATGATTTTCTCGCAACCGAGGGTGGGTCCCAAACAATATGCGGAAAGGAGACGCGCCCACGCTTCGACATAGAGTGGTGTTTAAACATTTCTGCGCTGAGTCTAAATATCGAAACCACTCTTCGCGCTTCGGGTGTGACATTTTCGCAAGAACTGGTATTAAAATTCTATTCACGCGTTCTACTTGGCCGTTTGCTCGTGGGATGCCCGTTGTTATTAATTGGTGTTCAATTCCTTCGCCTGTGCAATAATTTCTGAATTCTGTAGACGTAAATGCCGATCCTCTATCTGAAACAATGCGACGCGGATTACCAAAAATGACTGATTGTTTCGTTAATCGAGTTATGACCTCACTCGCGCTCGCCGCTTTGGTTGCATATAGCCAAGTAAACTTCGAAAATCCGTCAATCACTACTAAAATATGCTTATAATTTTTCTTTGTAGACGGCAGAGGCCCTAAATAGTCTATATGATAGGTATCTAACGGCAGCTCTCCTTTATCCACAGAATTCAGAAGCCCCTCTTGTTTCCCGTGTTTTCTTTCCGCTAAAATACATGCTACACAATTGTTAATTACTTTCTCGATTTTTGGCGCCGCGTTAGGTATGTAGTAATCTCGCTGTAGTAACGCTAATGTCTTTGCTACTGCAAAATGTCCTCTCTCATGCGCCTGGCGAATAATTTGCGTTTCCATACTTCTCGGCACTACCAATAGCAACTCGTTGTCCTTCTCCTTGAACAATAACCCTGAATTTACACTGTAACCGTTGGCTTTTCCCCGTTCCCCAAGTTCTAAAATTCTCTTAATGTTCAAATCTTCACATTGTGCTTTCCGAAATTTAGCTGTAAGAGTATCTTCAGAAATCGTAAATAAGCACGATGACACTGGAATACGACTCAATGCGTCAACGTGACGCATGCTGCTGCCTGACCGGTGCTCAATAGTGTAATTAAATTCCTCTAACAACAGTGCCCACCTTGCGACGCGGACGCAGAGATCTTTCTTGTTCATAGTTAGCGTGAACGCTTTGCAATCGGTTATTATTCTAAACGGTATCCCGAGCAAGTACACGCGAAATTTTTTGAGTGCCCTTACCACTGCCAATATTTCTAATTCGTAGCTGCTATATTTTGATTCAGCTTCCGTCGTCTTGCCACTAGCATAGTATACGGGGTGCAATTTTCCGTCGCTACTGTCACGCTGCATTAAAACTGCCCCAAAACCGAACATTGACGCGTCTGTATGTAATTCTGTATCAACGTTAGTCTTGTATAATTGTAACACCGGTTTATCGCTCAGAATCGATTTCAATTGGTTAAATGCGATTAGTTCCTGGTCACCAAAATGAAATTTAACGTTAGCCTTAAGCAGACCTGAGAGTGGTCTTGCGATTATGGAATAATGAGGAATGAACTTCCTAAAATATCCCGATAGTCCTAAAAAGCTCTGCAACTGTTTCACGCATTTCGGCTCTGGAAAACGCATAACAGCAGTTGTTTTCTCTTCGGATGGACGCACAGTACCGCTTTCTAAAATATGTCCCAAGAATTCAACGCGCGACTGTAAAAACCGACATTTTTTCCAGTTAATAATTAATCCTGCATTCGCGGCGGTGTCTAAAACTGTTTTTAATCTAACTAATCCTGACTCTGAATCTATGGACGGCACGATTAGATCGTCCATGTATGCAAGCACTATACTTTGCGATATTAGTTGTCTAAATACATTATTAATAAATTTTTGAAAGACCGCTGGTGAATTCGCTAATCCAAACGGTACGCGACAGAACTCATATTGGCCGTCAGGCGTTATAAAAGCAGTATATTTTCGACTGGATTCCTCGACCTCTACATGAAAAAATCCATTTTTAAGATCTAACGTACTAAACAATTTTGAGCCCTGCAGCATGTCTAGTTGATCCTCTATGAGAGGTAGAGGGTAGCGGTCCCTGATCGTTTTCTTATTCAATTGTCTATAATCGACGCACAGCCGCTTCGAACCATCCTTCTTCTTAACTAATACTATGGGACTCGCAAAATCTGACAGGGACGGTCGTATAATATTTTCATCTAACCACGAGCAAACTTGTCTATTAACTTCTTCTCTGTCAACTGGTGGCAATCGCCTTGCACGCTGGTAAATCGGTTCCTCGTCCCGAAGAATGATTTTCATGGACGATCGAGGCTCCGGATTTCCACACGGCTGATAGTTGTTTATCATTTTTTCTACTTCGCGACGATCTTCGCGGCTTGCAATGTACGAGGTATCTACTTCCGATGAGTCATACGCGACGATGTTAAAAACCTCCGGGACACTTTCCGCCGTCGGAACGTCTGTATCCATTTTAGATATAGAAACGCGGTTATTCCGAATTGAAACATTTACATTCCGCAAAAAGTCAGCGCCTATGATTAGTGCAGGTTGCATAAGTCGATCGGCAACCACGTGAACCGTTATCGGATACAATTCTTTATCCACAAGAATTTCAGTGCTAAAAACACCCTGTGTCTCATTGTTGTTCGAGCCAACTCCGCGAAATCGTAAACCCGTTCGCTGTAGTTGCGGCGCGCCTAATTCTGCATGTACCGACGCACGCATTAAACATATATCGCTTCCCGTGTCAATTATAGCTGTTACCCTATGCCCATGAATTACCGTCTCCTTCTCGTACTTCGCTGACTGGTCCACGTTGTAGCTGCTGCGGGTTGGCGGTAGTTTTGTCGGACAATGGGCTGAAATGTGTCCGTACCCCCGGCATTCGAAGCACTTGACGCCTTTTTCCTTGGTCGGGCAATCAAGAAGCTGGTGCCCCATTAGCCCACAACTTGGGCATCTCCGTCCGGATGCACCTGTCTGCGGATGTCCTTGCGGCTGGTACCTCCTGCTGTTGTCCTCCTTGGCCAGGGGTCCTCTGCCGCCTCCCTCCTTTACCGGCTCCTTTACAGCACTTCTGTTTACAGCACCCCTGTTGTTATAGCTGGCTCCTCTCAATGTCACTTTCTCGAACGCTTCCATCAACGCTGCTGGCGACAAAAATCTTTGAATATACGCCTGATTTCGTAGCGTTCCATCAGGAATTCCTTCGATGATGAGGTCAACTATCTCATCTTCATCGACGGGCACGTTATTTCCCAATATCACCTTATGGTGCAGGTATTCGCTGAAAGATTCATTTGGTTGCCACACACGCTCTTCGCACTTTCTTCGCCTGATGGTTTTGTTGACCCGTCGATAAAACATTTCACGCATCTTGTCCATCAATTCGCGCGAACTTATTTCTATAAATTCAGGCTTAGAATAAAACCATTCCAAGGCTTTTCCGCGCAATCTACTACCCATCAACACTTTGCACATTCCGTCAGACAAGTTGTATGTAAGAGTCAGCAGATGCACCTGTTTTTCCCATCGCTCAAACTTCTCACCATCGCCGTCGAAAAACGGGAGGAGGTCCGCAATCCTGGTAATGCTTATATTACCTACAGAGTTTTGGCCAACCGCTGGGGTAGGTGGAGAAAACATAGGATATGGTGGAACGTTCAATGCTTGTTGCTGTAATTGTCGTCGCACCTCTTCCAGTTCCCTCAGCAACTGGGATTCCCTCGCAGTTATTTTTGGTTCGCCTTGGGCACCGCCGTTTCCGCTTCCGGAAGTTTCTGGATTCTTTGTCGCGTCCATTATCCTGGCTATCAATTGCACTTTTAATCCGCTGGTGCGCAGATTTAGCTTCCGAAGTTGATCTTTCAATTGAGTCACTTTCAATTTGCTGAGATCCACTCCACTCATCGGCCCGCACAACCTTGCAATGTCTCACTTGTTGTCAGTCTTCTTATTATCACTTATGCGGTCACTGTATGTTAACGCTGATTTCACTAGCTCCTTCAATCCCGGCTGAGCCCCCAATTTGTAGGATTTCTGAGGAGTGGGGTCAATCTTCCATTGATGCTTTTAATGGTTAAATACTATATTTTACTATTATACAGTTATACGCTCGCTATTACGCTATTCACTCTCAACGCGCTCGGACCAACTCTGCCTCGCCCGCCGAACTTCCACGCTTTATATCTTTCACCCCCTTGCATTCATCTCGCTTGCACTCGTCTTGCTTGCACTCTGTCTCTCGCATTCTTTCCTATCGCTCAGTTCTAAACACTTTTCGTTCACGCCTCCTCAGTCACTCGAGTTTTCCAAACATCCCGGCGCCGGTCCGTCTGCGTCGCAACATGATCCGGTCGCCCGCACGCACGCACAACGAACCATTCATCCTACACAATTTTTTAACAATATCTATCTGGTGAAAATAATGATTGTGAAAAATATGACGATCGCGGGTTTAGTTGGGTTTAGTAAAAAAGTAGATACGGGTGCGTCAGTATCAGCGAATGTGGTTCTGATTTTTTACAAAATCGAATAGTTCTTAAATTTTGAACCGGTACTAAAAGAACTGGCTATCCCAGCCCTGTATTTAAATAGGTCTACTGAACTATCATTTATATGTATAGCATTTTGTTGTAACCAGATTGATAAATTATTTTTTTATTACTATTAGTAATGCATGTATAGTGTATATAGTGTATGTATTGTGACGTTGCAAAACATGCGACGTCCCTTCTCCGTTAATTACGATCGCATGAATAACATAGGAAGGACCGGACCGCCCTCTCACGAGACACGACAAAATATCGCAGGATTTGAGAGCGCTCCCCGAGGAGATTCCGTAATTATCGACGACTATTATTGACATCTGTCGTACGCGCCGAGAACGGCAAGTTACAGGGCCGTCTCACGAACGCGTCAAGGGTACCCCACCATCCGGAATTTCCCAAGCAGAGCAGCGTTATACAGGACGAGCCCGCAGAAAACAACAGGCCGATCTTGCGAAAGCCCCGGGCATAGGGGAGGATCAATGAGACCGAGAGCACACGGACCATCGGTCCGGAGGCGTCGAAGGGCCAAGAGCAGAACGAACATCACGTCGCTACGACACTTTCGAGGACCCGACGCCGCCTCACCCCGATTAGCTCCTGCGCGGGTGGTACGATCGTGAACAACGATAACCGAGCCAAGACCGGTCAGGAATTGACCGGGATTACATTTTGCGTTAGGGCCTGGTCCTCAAGGACCTTCGTAGGGACGATCCTGGCAGCGAGAACGCCGCGCGCTAGGCACGCGCCAATCAGGAAAATTCGGCTACGAGTTGAGTGGGGGGAACAAGGATCGAATCGTCGCGTAACCGAAAATCGATGGATCACTGTCGCACTGGCTTCCGTACAGGGGGCTCAAGCTGCCGTGTTAAAATTTCAACCAGTATTTTAGCGCTCTCTGTGCCCCGGGGGCGAACTAATGACAGTATATATAGATATAAACGCTAAAAAAAACGAAAAAAACTGTCTTCCCCAACGGGATTCGAACCCCGGTCTACCGCTTGGTAGTCCAACTTGATGGCCGATCGGCTAACCCACGATGTTATAAAAACATCGAACATTTTGGTATATATATCGCAAAGAATGACTCTCGCTGTACACAGAGCAAAGTAAGCGTTCTGCGCATGCGTGATGGGGAACACCAACGCCGCCTGTGTCCCGGGTGCGAATAATAGTGGTTGAAATATTTGCATTACAGCTTCAGCCCCCTGCTTCCGTAGCGAGACATCGTGTTCAACCGCCGCCATTAGAACCGACGTAGTTTTCGTGCGAATCTATCGCAGCTCTATTACCGTGATAAGTAGTGCTCGTGAGAGTTTTCCGTATGGGAATCGAGCGTCCGCGAGCTGAGCAGCCTGTAAGGACCGCTTCCCGGAAGCAGCTACAACTGGTTTCGAGTACGAGAATCGAGAACGAAAGCGAAACGGTGAGTCGACTCAGTGATCCATTCGGTGTTTCTTTGCGAGGTGGCTCGACCATTATCGTGCGAGGACGAACGCTTCTCGTTCCGTCCTCGGAGTTTCGTGCGTACCGAGACGCCGGGCGTCTCGGGCGAAGATCTCGTGTAATTTCCGTCGGCACTTTCAGAGTCGAAATCGAGAGAGTTTTCCCCGACTATTGCGAATACGGAAGATTCCTCGGAGGAGTCGCGTTCCGAGAGAATAATCTCCTTCGTCTCAAATCCTGTGTCGCGGCGAGTATCGGCGAGCGTTTCTCGGTGTTCGAACGCGTAAACACTACCGCACGCTTCGAGTCGAATAACGTGCGGAGGTCAACGCGACGGTCATCTCACGCGCCGTCCATCTGCGGATCGCATGATCCCGTCGGCCGAGATTCCGTGAATCGTCGTTATCCGACGGTATCGTTGCGAGAGAGATTTTATACGACAACCGCGCTGCGAATTATCATCTATCGCCTCAGTGTATGAAGAGCGCGGGCTCTCGGCCGTGTAGCCAGACGGTGCGGCTCAACGGCTCAAGTGGCCCCTTACGTCTCCGTCCCTCGCCTAGATGCATGCCTCCGCTATCCCCACTCTTACCGCTACCGCTGGCGCGACCGAGTGCTAGAATGAGAGCGGTAGCATGCTACCGACCAGTGTTCCGATTGAAGCCGAAATTTTTCATACGATGGATGGCCGCTAGAGGCGCTGCGCGGAAAAACAGTAACGTATCTACTATTGGGTAGATGAAATGGGGTTCCTTGAGCACCCCGCAGAATTTTCAAAAATTTATATGATTTGATTCTGAAAAATGAATGTATAACAACTGTATTTGTGTATATTTTGTAACTCGTAGGACACGTCCTGGAGTCTTTTTGTCCGGTAAGATTATTTCGGTACACTCCCGCCAATATAACTGCCTCAGGGCTCTGGTCGCTCTGCTACGAGTGATGCCCAGTTGGACTCCGACCGATTGGACACGTCCCGATTGGACTGTCCCGATTGGACGCGTTCCTTTTGGACTCCGTGCCGATTCGACTCGTGCCGTTTGGACGCCGTGCCGATTCGACTCGTGCCGTTTGGACGCCGTGCCGATTGAACTCGTACCGTTTGGTCGCCGTGGCGGTTGGATTCGTGACGTTTGGACGCCGGAAATTTTATAATCGTTGGACGCCGCGAATTTTATAATCATTGCTTTTCGAAGTCTACATATGGTGATATTGTACTGTGAAATTGGAATCTATTAAATTTGGATCTGAATTTAAATTTTTATGTTGTTTTTTATGTGTTTCTTGTGTATGAGGATATAACGTGTTTTTACAAAAGAGAATAACTAATAAGAAATCTTCCGTGCCGTTGTCAAAAAAAATATAAAAAATGGTGTTTGATTGTGAATATCATAATACAAATTTACATAAATATTAATTTTGTGCAAATAAGAAACAACTGTATAAAATATCGTTTGACAGATATAGGTTAGAGTGAGGAATAGCTGGACGCTAATTATTAAGACAGTGGAAGAAAATTCCACCAGATATTGGATGAAATAATGCACAAGACACAGTAATTTTGCCTGTGCACGCATTAGAACCATTATGGATTTCAGCAGTACGACATGACATGGTACCTATATAGCGCTATCTTTGCAAAGTGGTATTTATCTGTTTACAACTAGAAGAGGAGCATTCAACAGAGATTCATCAATAAAAGAGTAAGTAAAATCCACAATAAAAAGCAGATTATGTTTCGCATTATTTGATAAGTAGTTTTGTGCGCTTAAAGTATAGGTACTATTGTTGAAAATCCTTGTGCGTATTCTGTTCCCATAGTCTTTGATTGATCTAAGTAGCTACAGTTATTCCAATAAAAGGAAACGAAGAGATGAATTGCTTGTTTCATGAAGCAAATAATTTGTTAACAAATAATTTATTTCATGAAGCAAAAGTATTTTGTTGCATTCCAAGTATAGATGATGTCGCTGTGAAATTGTAATACTTTATCTGAGTGTAGGATGCCTGGTAGTAATTATTAAAATGCCACAAGAAGAATCATGCAAGTATTACAGGAGATAGGAAAAAGTTTGACAGGTGTAGGTTAAAATGAAGAATATCTGGAAACTAGTTATTAAAACTGGCCAGTTAAAATACCAAGACCTAATAGAGTGTGCAATGGAAGGAATTAAGTAATCTGTATTTAAAGTTTCTATGAAAATTATAATTGTATGCTCTTTTGCTTTCAGTCTCTATATTTGAAACGACGATAGTCACAACGAAGAGGGAAGAACTGAAAAATTATACAGATGTGTAGAATTGCTTTCACGGCTCCTGAATAATTCTGTGTAAAAATGATAATTTAGATAAGTATATTCTGCCTATAAAATATAATCATTTTTGTAAGGAATGAATACGATACTTTGTGATTTTTCAAATTTATCTTTTACATGTGGTGTACGAAGCAGAAATATTAGCTGAACTATTTTCATTTGAACACGGTCACGTCCTGATTAATGCAAGCAAATGTGTTGATGGTGAGTAACATGTAACTTGTGATCTTGAAAAGTATTATATTCTCTGATAAAAAGCATTAATAACTTAATTTTATACGTTACGGATATGATCGTGCTTTATGCAATTTGTTTTAAAACAGTACTTGCTTTTTTATAGACACATAATCACTTTTCGTCCTGTGTATTTATTATATATTGTAAAATAATTATATTGTTATATTGAACTTTATTTATATACATAAAATAATAGCTACGTATATTAATTCTTGCTAAATTATTTTAGGTCATCATGTTGCCACTAAGATGTGGTGCAGTATTTCTTCCGCCACTTTTGTGGAATACTTACTGTTTACGAGAAAAGCGCTGGTTCGGTCTAGTCCAAGCCATACATATATATCGGCAACATGTGGGAGACAATTTAATGGGCGATTCTTCAAGACAATACGAAACGAAAATCAAGAATAAAACATGGTGATGCTCGATTTTAATTTATTAGTGATTAAACATCTTCCCTATTTGCCAATGCGTATATCTATTTTGTATATCTATCTCTAACACTATTCCATTTATTAGCGTACTTTGTATTGCTGCTAAGCATTTTGTGAATATATTTTTATCAATATTTATCATTTTTGCTCTCGTAAGTCTATCATTTATACTTATCTATACGGATCTATCAGTTAATAAGTAATATGGCATAACATCACCTGTCACAGTGTAATAAAATAACACGTGTTTACATAATTTTATTTTCTAAATCTATGGTTTCTTGAACTTTTAACTTGCATTGTTTAATGTTGCAGGTAAAAAATTACTCCAAGATTTAAGTACAAAAAGGTAACAATATTTGATCTAATAGCAGCATTTGAAAACATTCGACATCTGTACATAATGCTTCATTGTGTAATGAATATATATGTAATTTGGAAGGTATTTAAGAATATCAATCTAATTTCAAGCGGTATACTCTGTACATTTATGGTGGAGTCCGAATATATATCAATTGGATGCTAAAATCTGACTAAAATATTTGAGATAAGTAAATTCTGTCTGTAAATAGTTTGTTCAAAAGCAATGAACATGATACTTTGTGATTTCTTTAATTATATTTTACAGACGATGCAATCTGTGCCAAATAAAATTCTCTGAGGACTCCCAAGGATTTGAGAACCTGATATTGAGATACTGAATATAAAATTCTCCGCCTCCGTGAATTGAGAAGAAAATTTTCATCGTCATATTTTCCATCAATTTATCTATAATATTTCGATCATTCTAGAATACTGTATGTTGCATGTCATTTTAAAGTGTGCTGTTAAATGCAACTTATCCTAGCTTTTGTGATATCATTATATCGTAATTTCACTACACGGCACACTATTTTGAGTATATAGGCATTTAAAACAAAATTCATAGCTTCTGAGCTAATACTTACTGAACTGAACAACTCCAGTATTTAAAAAAAATACATATATTCATATATAGTGATCTCGATTTTCTACTGGATAGAAAATTTTTCATTAGTTTTTTCAATTTACATTTTATTCTCATTTAATTACTGACTAATTTTTCTGTGAAACTTTTTATATGTATTTATATGTGTATTTGTTATATGTATTTATATATTGTGGATTTTAAATGTATTCAAATCTGATTGAATGCTGCATCTGTGAAAACATGAAAGATACATACAGAATGTACAAGTCTTATTCGTTTACTGTTATTATATGCTCACTTATGTTTGAAATGTAGAACGTAAATGACCAATTGTCGTGTAATAGATCTTTGCACGAAATTCATTACCACGAGTATGTACAATACTGAGCATTTTTAATTTTTTTGAGTTTACCAAACATATTGCACAATAATGTTTTATTTCTACTTATATGTGTTTGTTTTATTTCAGAAAACCCTTACTGAAGAAGGGACATCTTGCAGTAATATATGTGAAAATAATATGGACACAACATTATCACCAAACACAAGTATCTGTACGTTTATAAAAAAATTACTTTACATAAATACATTCAGTGACATAATAAAAACATAAATTGATATTACCGTTACTTCTAAACTAACACAATATTTGTTATTATTACAGTACAAGATTTGATCCCTGAACCTGAAGAGGTTCAAAGTGTAGCTGATACGTCCAAGTTGTTTGATGACAGCCCATTATCACCAGAACCGTCCACATCAAATAAAGAAAATAAGGAAACAATGAATTCTAAGAATATGAATCAACAAAGGCTTAATAATAACTTCTTAAACTACATCCCTTTTTACAAGTTAAAAAGGCTCCCCTTGCCGCTATATTCCTATATCCATGGTTTGACATGCCTGTTCTACATGAATTATTTGCTGTTTGCACAAATATAAACGTGTCCGCATGGTAGTACCATTCTGGAAACGTTTGGCTTGCAGCAGCAAATTCTTCGTCCAGATGCTTCTTCTATTTAGAACACAAAGACAAAATATGTACATTAACATGAGATTAACTTTAAAATGCTAACAAAATATGTATATTATAATGTACATTTGTGAAATTTAATTTTGCATTGACAGACAAAAAAATAAAATGATATTAGATATTATGTGGTATCATGTATTATATTTATTATCCATTTGTATTCACCCTATTGTATTTTACGCACAATACAGTTTGTGACATTGCAAAAATTGCATCGTCACAATATCCAATATCTGGTGGAATTTTCTTCCACTGTCTTAATAATTAGCGTCCAGCTATTCCTCACTCTAACCTATATCTGTCAAACGATATTTTATACAGTTGTTTCTTATTTGCACAAAATTAATATTTATGTAAATTTGTATTATGATATTCACAATCAAACACCATTTTTTATATTTTTTTTGACAACGGCACGGAAGATTTCTTATTATTTATTCTCTTTTGTAAAAACACGTTATATCCTCATACACAAGAAACACATAAAAAACAACATAAAAATTTAAATTCAGATCCAAATCCAATTTCACAGTACAATATCACCATATGTAGACTTCGAAAAGCAATGATTATAAAATTCGCGGCGTCCAACGATTATAAAATTTCCGGCGTCCAAACGTCACGAATCCAACCGCCACGGCGTCCAAACGGTACGAGTTCAATCGGCACGGCGTCCAAACGGTACGAATTCCATCGGCACGGCGTCCAAACGGCACGAGTCGAATCGGCACGGAGTCCAAAAGGAACGCGTCCAATCGGGACAGTCCAATCGGGACGTGTCCAATCGGTCGGAGTCCAAGTGGGACACCCCCTCTGCTACCCAATAGTAGATACGTTACTGTTTTTCCGCGCAGCGCCTCTAGCGGCCATCCATCGTATGAAAAATTTCGGCTTCAATCGGAACACTGCTACCGACTCGGTCGCGCCAGCGGTAGTGGTAAGAGTGGGGATAGCGGAGGCATGCATCTAGGACGGAGGGACGGAGACGTAAGGGGCCACTTGAGCCGTTGAGCCGCACCGTCTGGCTACACTGCTCTCGGGTCGCGGCCACGTGGCCGCTGATTTTGTAACATTTGACCGCTGCAATAAACAGCTCGAGACCAAACGTGGTCAATCATTCTTCGCGTCCTGTGAGATCCGTCCTGCTGAGAGGGCTGTCCTCGTCTTTCCCGTGTCCGAACCAACTGTAGTAGTAGTCTACAGTCTTAGTGGGTAGTGGGGGCGTAAGAGTGGGCGCATGGTGCTGGGATAGTGGAATGGGATAGTGGAAGGGGAAAAGGAGATTAATAGATGTCCATTTGGATATCTATCTAGCGACCGCGGAAGTGACAGAAGCTCTTGAGACGTGATCCTCTCGACACCCTCGACTTCTACAAGTTGCAATAGTGCATCCAACGCGATCTAGTGTTTGTGAGTTTCGTTCAGTGCCTGAATTGATTGCCGGCACAACATGGATAATGTAAGTTTTAAATATCTACAATCTGTATAATTTCTAGTTGACAAAGTTTTTCATCAATGGGGGGTTGATGTCTCCCCGTATCGTTGCCATTGTCGCTGGCACTCCTCGTAGGCTGTGTGTGACACTGTAATGTAATGTAAATTTGATATCTGCTGTTCATAATTATATTTTCATTTATACAGGAAGCAAGGTAAGTATTTAATCTTTTTAACTTGCTTCTCACCAACGAATTTTTTAACTTCTGGTGATACCGTTTTCATATTTTTATCACCAGAGGTTCAAAAATTCATCGATGAGAAGGAAGTTGGAAAGATTAAATACTTACCTTGCTTCCCGCGCAAATGAAAATATAATTATGGACAATAGATATCTAATTTAAATTATCTCTGTACCATTTGTATCGAACGTTCTTTGATTTTGACACGGAATACGGCGCGGTGTAACGGCGGAGATGCAGTCGCTTTAAGCGCGCAATTCTGTCAGCTTATTCAAATGCTATGTTTATTCTAACTATTCATTATTTATTACTAATTCCCATTCTATTAGCATACCTATTCTTTATCAATTATTTTATAGTAAAAACGGGAATGCACAAGATGGAGAACATACCTAAAACTTCTTTCCTCTTGATTGACGTTTATGAGGTATTTCCGCTTCTGTTATACCATCTTTTCCCAAATAAAAGGGTCTCCTTAACCAAAATGTCTTGTGATTTCTGGTATAAAATAATTTATAAAGAATAAATATACCAGTAGAATGGGAATATAGTAATGGATAATGAGTAGACTGCGAATCTTTATGCAAAACAAAAACTTTCTAAATAAGAAATAAATATTTAATTCATTGCTGAATATGTTTAACAGGTCGAAAATAATCTTTTATTGAAATTCTTACGTACATTTATATTCTTCAAATTATTACTGGAAATTAATTAATAATATTAATTTATATTAATACTGGAAAGAACCTTTATGTACTTGCAGCTCATTTAGATTTCACATATTTTTTATATTGTTTTTGTTTATTATCTTCTATCTTTTTTCCTTTTTCCACTTTCATGTACTTGGCGTAATTTTTTTACTTTTTTGAAGTTTTGATTTTGATCTCACTTCTTTTTACAAGAATAATTTGCATAGCAAATACATTAGCAAAATGCCTTTCAATTTAGAAAATATTGCAGGCGTGTTGAGATATTAACTAACGAAGTTTCAGGTTAGGTTAGAATGCCCGGTTTACGAGTAAAAGATACGCGGTAGCGACAGTCGACATCGATCATCGATACAGGGTGTTTGGTAATTTTTCATGTACTTGGCGTCGAGACGCTACCGCGTCTCTAGATAAAAGCCGAATTTTTTCGACGTTTCTGTGTGAGGAGGAAAGTTATACTTATTGATTTTACCGCGGGTGTATATTAAGTAATTTTTAACGTTATTACATTTTACTTTATTATTACATGTTATTATTGTTACGGATGACGAACAGGTGTTCAATATCATCTCTGGCAGGAACCGTCCTAGATAAACGAACAGAACCACCCTAGATAAATCTACATAGCTGTTTAGTTTAGTTTAGGGCCCAAACATACGCACGACCAACTGGTCGTTGACAAAATACGAATGTTCACTCAAAGGATACTGACAAGTACCACCTGTCATTGCAGGGGTATATAAGCCCTTGCGTTTCTACTCTCGTAGGCTAGTACTGTCGTAATCACGAATCGTGTCGCGTCGTGCTGCATCTCGGAAGTCAACTACCAGTGAGATCGGGCTAAAGTTCCCCTTCGAATCAAAAGTTAACCGTATAGATTCCGCGAGTTCGGTGTAAAATCTATTAGGCAGTGATAAGGTTGCTCCGAGACCCCCGCGTTGCCAGTGCGTCAACACCGTGCATCTAGTTTAGGTAATACACATCCTCTTTCAATTCTTTCTATTCCAAATTCAATTCATTCGCGACAATTACACAATTGTAACACTAATTCTTATAATTAGAATATATCTGTGTTCTTTGATAATTAACGCAAACTCATTAAACCCATAATTATCGTCCAATATCCTAATCGAGTAATTGAACGTCCCCACATGATACAATCTTACCACTCGGATTGTATCACTAAATTATACTAGTTACGAGGCTTACTAACTATCCTAACAGCTCCCTGATTTCGCATCAGGTTCGTCTGTGCTTTTATCCAAACTCCTAGCGGCTCCCCAGTTTCACATTGGGTTCGTCCGCGTCGTTCTACAACTTCCTAGCAGCTCCCCGGTTTCACATCGGGTTCGTCTGCGTTTGACTTCATTCCTAGATGCTCCCTGACTTCACGTCAGGTTCGTCCTCGCTGTCTATAATCCTAGCGGCTCCCCAATTCCGCATTGGGTTCGTCCGCGTACCTTTAACTAACAAACTGATACAAGATTCTTAGTGCAACAACACTTCGCCGGCCACTCGTGCTGCTCGCGGCCCTGGCTCGTAACATTATACATTACAAAACGCAATTGTTTGACCTAAGAAATGCGATTTAAGAGAAAGAAGAATTGTGTTCTGTGCGATATACATACTGTGACTCGCAAAAATTTTCGGACGCTCTAAAAATGATAACTTTTTTAATATTGTACTATATGATTTGAACTTTTTTGGGAAGCTAGAATAATTAGTTTAGTACAGGATGTGAAAATAATTTTTTAAAAAATAGCAACTGATCAGAATTGTAGAAAAAATGAGAGACACCTGGGGAAACTAAAACACCTGGCAGAAGACTGTGAAGGGGTAGAAAGAATTAAAATAGGTATAGAAAAGATATAGTACAGGAGAAACGAGTGGGAGAAACTGTAGAATGGGTTAGGAGTATAGAGAAAAAAAGGAAAGAATTAATCAAAAGGAGAGAGAGAGAGACAGGATTAGCGGGGAGAGATTGGGATAGATCAACATAGACAATAAGGTATTTGATGTGGCATGGGATATGGATGGATGGCTGGAGGAACGGATTTATGGATAAATAGAGGGATGGATAACTTAGAGAATTGTAATTCAAGTTCAATTTCTGGGCCGCGAGGCTGAAATAAATAAATAAATACGTACTTACTTACTAAAAGTTGCATTTTACATCTTTATATGGACCTACAATGAAAATTTAAAAAATACGTTTTGTAGATCTGTGTCAATTAAATATATTCTGAAAATTTCGGCAAAATCGGTCGACGTTGCAATGAGCTACAAACGTTTAAAGATGGTAAAAATGTCAGATTTTCACGATTTTCGGCCTACATATATCTAAGAATTTTTACATCTTTCAATGCCTGTCGTTTTTTCCTGGATCAACCAATTTCGATGAAACTTTCACAGTGCATATAATTGACACAGATCTACAAAACGTACTTTTTATATCTTCAATATAGACCCACATAAAAAAGTTGTAAAATTCACTTTTACTAATTTTTTCTACAACTTCGATCAATTGCTATTTTTGAAAATAAAATTTTTCACATCCTGTAGTAAGCTAATTGCTCTAGCTTTCCCAAAAAAGTTCAAATCGTATAGTAAGGCAGTTCCAACCTATTCCCCTCCGACAACTGCAAGGTCCCCCACCATCAAACCTCTTTACAATGTATGCGTGCGCATCGCGTCGTGCGTCGCGTCGCGCGGCACGCGGGTCTCGTGGTGGGAGCTCCCGACTACTATATATACATCATGACGATGAAGTCTAAGAGTGGGAGAAGAAACTGAGCGGGGAAGGTTCGTCGAAAAGCCCCGCGGTTTCTCGTTGGAACTGCCTGGTGTAGTACAATATTAAAAAATAAGTTATTGTCTTGTTTAGAGAGCGTCCGAATATTTTTCCGAGTCACTGTACAGATGCCACAATGTTCGTTGCGCTTATAATATTACCGGTTGGCAAAGCGGTTAATGCGTTGCACTAGGGGCAGATAGACTGGGGTTCGAATCCTGTTGGTGGCAAAGTTTTTTTTCTGTACATGTAGGGAGTAATGACGAAGTAGGCTGATCATATGGTCAAGTTCGAGGATTCGCTCTGGCTCTGACTCGCGGCCGCGACCTACCTCGCATATATGTATAATGTATAGGCCGATCGTCACAACACAAACATATGTAAGACATACCTCACACATCGTCGCACCTTCGTCGCTTTCTCTCTCACGCACTCACGTTCTCATTCTTTCGCACACGCTCGCTAGGGCAGGCATGGCCAATTCGTAGCAGCCCACAGTTTGTCGAGTATGTATGTATATGGGCGTTCGGAAAAAAGTCATAACTCTTGAACTTGTAACAGACCTGCATAACGCAGACCTGTTACGAAGCAAACCCCTGTCAAACCTCCACCCGTCATACACGCGATCTCGAATCGCGTAACGTACCACCGGCGTTCCTGTCACAATAATAACACCGCCCGTACCGCACCAGTCCCGCACCTAGAGACGTATCCCCAACGGAAATCCAAAATCAAAACCCAAAATATGAAATAGAAAAAGGGATACGTCACCAGCTAATTTCCTCGCCGCACCACCGCCCCTCGCCGCCAAACTATTCCTATAAAAGGCGCCCGAAATCAGCTGGAATCACCGGAGTTTACCAGTGAATTTCCTGAGAGCCAGATCATTCCTGTTAACCAGCTGTAAGTATTCTACAAGCACCCGATATCCTAGTTTCCGACCGTCGACTACGGGCTCGTTTGCGGTGCAGACCCCTTGTCTAAACGGTACCCTGGTTCACCCTGGTGAGAACCGTGTTCCATCGAGGGAAGCATCCGGTGAGTCACCGGTAACTTTTCGCGAGCCGCGTCGTCTCCGAAAACCGACGGATAGGAAGTGGTGCGTCACCCTACGACTCCGCCGAGGAACCTCCCGTCCTGAAACTTCCTCCAGAGCGAGCAGTGCTCCTCCGGTCATCCCCGGTGCGTCACCGGCATCTCTCGTAAACGCGTCGTCTACGAGAGCGACAGGACGAGAAGCGGTGCGTCACCCTTCAAATCCGCCGAACCCTCGTCCTGCAACCAGTATCCTGCCGGTGAGAACCGTGTTCTACCGTAGTTACCCCGGTGCGTCACCGGTATCTTTCGTACGACGAGTCGTCTACGAAAGCGACAGGACGAGAAGCGGTGCGTCACCCTTCGAATCCATCGAACCCCTGTCCTGCAACCTGCATCCTGCCGGTGAGAACCGTGTTCTACCGTAGTTACCCCGGTGCGTCACCGGTATCCTCGTACGACGAGTCGTCTACGAGAACCTAGCGCGTCCAGAACGCACGGCGTGCCGCCGGCGCCTCGTGAGGCGAGTCGCCCACGAGGACGGTTGAGTGAAAACTAGGTGCGTCACCTGGCCGAAACTCACCCCTGCACCGTCCGGAGGAAACTCGACGATCGGTGCGTCACCGGCGTCGGGGGCCCGTCAAAACCCGGCCTAGGAAGGGCGATCACGGCGACAGCCACGATCGACTCCCGTCCTCCGCTCGCCTCGAATCCGTCCTCCACCTACGACCGTTCCAAGCCGCATCCTCGCGTCCACCCTCTACGACTAACGTATCCTCGAGACCACGCACCACATCGACCGCGCTTCTTACGCGTTCTAAGGCAGCGGGCACTATCGTAGCACAAAACACCTGTTTCACTGATTCGCCCCGCTACGACCCCGCTCCTCACATCAAACACGTCCCTCGCCGTCTAGGACCCTGGCTCGGCGAGCCATTCAGCAACGAGGGACACCACGACCAGGAGAACACACGCGGAAAACCGGACCCGTTACAAACTATTATGTAAAAAATTTTTTTTAATTGCGATGACCTTGTTTTTTGTTTTTTTTATTGTGTTACACCCGTCCCTCAATTTACGCGAATATCCGTTCCATGTGGATTTGATTTACGCGAATGAAAAAACATGTAAATTGAATCAGTAAACTTGATAAGGTTCCAGAGGCCACACTACTCCTAATATTTTCGTTCCTTTCCGCGTAAAAGGTAAATTTAAGGTGCATTTGCCGCGTAAAACATAAACTAAATGATATACATATAATACAACACACAATAACAAAAATACTATTATGTATGCGTTTGCGATTGATAATGTTCTGCTTCTGTTTCACGTCTGATACTTCTGACCACGACGGATATCGTATAAACAATTGAAAACAAGGGACTGTATACTTAGAATAACATAATAAGTAAACGTATGAGTAAAATTATGTTTTATCGTTTCGCGCGGACTCAAGTGGGAACTTGATAGACTGCATTATATTAAAGGCGTAGACGGCGAATGCATGCGTCTCAACGTCAAAATAAATTTCTGCTATTTTTAAGATTTGTGTATACATATTTATGCACTTAAGACCGTCATATTAAATCTAATTTGCTCTAAATTAATATAATACAAAATCGCAAAGGAACCTTTTACAGTAATCTCGTGAATGCTGGCAATCGAATGCTGTCGAGCACCTTCCCCATCCACTCCCAGCCAACGTCGCGCCGAGACGCACGGCGGCGACGATTGATCTCGGCTCGGGTATATCGGTGTGAACACCACAACATTGACTCGAGTGAATCGAATTTTCAAACTTCTTAATCTTCATTATTTTTTCATGGGACTTTCACTAACTTATTTCTGGCATTTCTCTGATTAAAATGACACCAAACACGATATAATTCCAACTGTGCTTAGTGGTTTAATCGACGATCGAAGTTTCGAACGCCACGAATAACAGCAACAATGTGGGCCTTTAAACTGTGCCGGCGACGGCGACACGCTACGGTCACCCGATCCGTATCTCATTCTGTCCTTCTCTATGTTCGGCTTTCTATTGAAGTCTCGCCCGGCGCGATCGACGTAGAAACGCAGTCAAAAAATATACAAGCACGCGAACCCTGTCGCTCCAGTCCCCGGCTGCCCGACAGCATTCGAAAGATTACTGTAGTACTTTTTTTTAATACTCAATTGAAAGATTGTAAATATTTAAACAATATTAAAACTAAATATATAATTTATAAGAATAACGCTTACGAAAATGCGAATATGTATCTCGAAAACTAAAAGCGACCCCCCTATATTGGAAAAGGAAAAAGTTGTTCAAAATGTGAAAATCTATAACATATTTTTTCATCAAAATCGGAGAAGAGTGCCTCTTTCTAAATAATTGCCAAAATGTAAAGAATATCGAAATAGCGAACGTCGAGAGCGCGCAGCGTGCGGCTCGACAGCGCGATGCGTATCCTTCAGATAAAAACCTAGAGCACATTTGGGTTCACTCTTCCGCGATCACTCTTCCAGTTCCAGTCAGTGTTGGGATATTGGGCGGGCTGGACGCGCATGCGCGGACAAATGCAGGAACGTACGTGCGTGCTACAGTCCTAAGCTTGTGGGGCAAGTAGGGGCGACTGTTAATGACGGGAAACCGGACAATTTAACTTCTTGCACGTGCAGCCAAGACGAGTGACAATACGGATCGACATCAGTGATCCGCGCGCGTCCGCGGACCGCGATTGTTAGGTGTTCAGTTCTTGTGTTGTAAGTGTTGTTACGTTAACAGTTACCCCGTTACAGAGTGCAAAGCGCAAAGACGATACGACGAGGCGAGCGTGCTTCGAAATTTTATTAAGTTAATTTTAATATATTCTGTTGTATAATGGCGGAAAGTATTGGAAGAGGAGCTACTAGGAGACGTACAGTAGCATGCTTCCAAAATTCTTGGTTGGAAGATGATAGATTAAAATTATGGTTAGTTCCTTCTCCAGTACAAAATAGAGCGCTTTGTATTGCATGCAACCAGACTATCAGATGTAAAAAATCAAATTTAATTCGGCATTCACAGACGGTCAGACATAGTGAAAATATGAAGTCGTTTAACAAAGCCACTGAAGATTCTGACAACATTGGCAATACCAGTAGCATTAAATTATCACATAAAGATCAGGTTAAACGCGCCGAGATAAAGTTCTCTGCTTTTTTCGCAGAACATAATATAGCTCTTCGTACAGTAGAACATTTAATTCCATTAATAAAGGATGTTTGCATTCGGCCAGAAGTTGTAGAAGATCTTTCGCTTGCTCGACATAAGTGTAGTAAAGTCATACGAAATGTAATTGCAAAATTTGAGATTGAGAAAGTTATTAGTTTTGAAAACATGTAAATTTTCTATTTTAATTGATGAAAGCACAGATATTTCTGATACGAAATTATTGTGCATTCTTGTTAAATACGTATCGCCAATTAATAATAAAGTTATCACGCAATTATTAAATTTATTGCCTTTAGATGGCGCCGATTGTTCCGCGGCTAAAATTTTCGAACAGTTTAAAAGATTTTTCAATGTAAATGAAATTCCACTAGAAAATATTGTTGGCATGGCATCCGACAATGCATCCGTAATGATCGGATGCCATAATTCTTTCGCGTCACATTTAAAATCATATGTTCCAGATTTAATAATATTAAATTGTTTATGTCATACCTCCGCGCTTATTACTAATAAAGCGTGTGATAAATTACCTTCTTCGTGTGAAGGTTTAATTAGAAGAGTTGCAACTTATGTTTCGGGCAGTCCAAAGAGATGTGCAATTTTGGAAGAATTTCAAACATTTTTTGGTGTACAACAACATAAAATGTTGAAATTATCAAATACGAGGTGGCTTTGTTTACGCCAATGTGTTAATAGACTTCTCGATAATTGGGATGTTTTAAAAACCTTTTTTTTAGTAACTGTATTTGAAGATAAATCAAAATCCGCCCATCTTATTTTAGAGTACTTAAATGATCCCACTATCAAAGCATATATGCTATTTTTGAAATATTCATTGAATTTTTTTGATAGTTTTAATGCCCTGTTTCAAGCTCACTTCATTTTAATTCATAAATTATTTGGAAATAGCCGGCGGCTAATTAATCAAATAGGGCAAAATTTTGTTAAGCATGAAGCTTTCAAAGATCTGACAAATTTAAATGTTGAAAATAGAGATAATTTGCTTAATGTAGAGAATATATATGTCGGACCTGAATGTGAATGTTGGTTAGAAACATTAGATTTATAATGTTCACGGGAAATTCGAGCTCAATGTATGGAGTTTTATATCACGGCAGTTCGAGAGATGCTTATGCGTCTACCTTTCAAAGACACATTTTTTGAACATTTGATATTTTTAGATCCTAAAATAGCATTAAACGATGAAGGTAGACTTAAAATTAAAGATTTAACTGTTATCGCCAAGCGTATTAACAACCAACAGATTGATATAACAAAATTAGCTTTTGAATGGCGAACTTTACCATCATATTTTGATGATGATGAAAAAGAAAGATTAGCTTCTCTAGACATTGATTTAATGTGGAATAAAATTGTTAAATTTACAAATGACGATGGGGAAATAATGTTTACAAATTTAAAATTATTAGTTGAAATAGTTCTTTCTTTGCCCCACTCGAATGCCGAGGCCGAGCGTATATTTTCAATGGTAACTGATGTTAAAAATGTTAAAAGAAACAGATTATCTACAGATACGGTTTCTTCAATTTGTATAGTTCGGTCGAGTTTTCAATCGCAAAATATTGATTGTCACCATTTTGAAATTGATTCGCGTCACCTCGAACTGCATAATTCAGAAAATTTGTAGAGAAAATTCCACATCTGATAGTCTGTTGTAGTATATTTTATGATTCCTTATTTGTTATTTATTTTATTTATTTATTTTATTATTTTTGAATCTGATATATATGTGCAATACTTATTTCATTTTTATTATTCGTAATATAAGCATAATATTCATTAAAAAATTGTATTATTTATCGATTTGTTATTAAATAAGATATTATATATACAGGATGAATCACGAATCAGTAGAGATTACTCTGTTATTAGCTGTCCGATCGAAAATGTTTTTATATCATGTAAATTTTTATCACGTTGCGTTATAAATGTAATTTTTGTTCTGTGAGTACTGATAAGGTTTTGGCAGTTTTCCTTATCCTAGCAGCAAATGCTGGTATTCTTTAGTTTTTTCTGCCAAATAAAATATTTTATTTTTTATTATACAAATATTTGGTTTAGTACCCTTTGGTTTAGTTTGGTTTGGTATAGTTATTGTGATACTCTTCCCTATCCCCAAAATAAAGGAAAAAAGTAAGGATATTATACATATATGTATATCTATCTATATATATCTATTTATCTATATCTATCTATATAGATCTATCTATCTATATCTATCTATATCTATCTATATCTATCTATATCTATCTATATCTATCTATATCTATCTATATCTATCTATATCTATCTATATCTATCTATATCTATCTATATCTATCTATATCTATCTATATCTATATAAATGTGTATAAATAAGAATGTAAATGTCCACTTGTTTGTAATCGGTTATCTCCGTAACGGCTGAACGTAGAAAACTGGGGTTTAAGTCATTAGACGCAACGTTTCTTCGGGAAGACTTATGAGAAATCAGCGTGCGAAAAAGTCCATTCGTTCAAGAGTTTTGACGACTTTTTCCATCGGCTACAGCACTAACTACTTACTTGAAGTTATGTGAATGTGGCACGTTTGCGAAAACACTGATGTATAATAATCGATATGGTTTCGTGTTGATTCGCATTATCACCAATGCGTCACGACGAGAATCTTCTCAATGGTATTCTGCTTTAAATTATATCGTGAAATATATATAAATAGAAAGATTGACCTATTCGGAGTGATGTGTTCTGTAAGTTTCTCATTGCATTGGAATTCAGCTGAGTAGATTGATCTGCATTTGAATTGAAATATTTGGTTAGTATTTTTAAATTATTAAGTTTTTTCTTTGATTTTTAGTTCGTGTTTTTTTCTTATTTAATGTTTAGCAATTTTAGATGTTATTGATATAACTTTCTTTCTACTTTAGTACATAAAAAGAATGACTCGCAGAAAAGCAAACTTAGGTCATCGTACTCGCGGAACGGAAGCAGTGCGACAATTACGATTAAATCAAATTGAGGAAGAACGGGCATCACAAGCATTATAAAATAAAACATATAAATGTCACATCTGTGACAGGTCAAAACATGCTTTTAAAAAATACTGACAAACAAGTTACAGCAACGCGTGGCGGGAGAAAGCCAGTATTAAATAGATACGTCAGGTCAGGACATCGCATCAAAGAGAAGCAATTTGTCTCGTGAAAAACCAGCTCGACACTCGACAGTCGACAGTCGACACGCATCAGCGACGTGTGTGTATGTATATGATAAATGTGTGAGTGCAGTCTAGAGAGTAGAGAGAGTGTAGCCAAGAATCGTGGCAGTAAATGTGTGTGTGTCCCGAAATTATTTCGAATAATGAATAACGTTACAGATTTTTTCGATCCTACTACTGAATAATTGTTTACCGAATAACATCATTATTACATTCACGAATACATCCTCATATTTTATGTAATTTTTTTTATTTTTTATTGCAAATAAAATGTGATCGAAATCTAGGGACCGTTGCCAAAGGCAGTTGCTTATATAAATTTAATTACAATATGTCGCAGTAACGCTTCATATTATTCTACTTAAAAAAGAAATTTCATGAAATTAATACTTACATAATTAGAAAAATAGATGAAATTATGAGTAGAGTTGAATAAAGCTTTCTAAAGTATTATAGTAACTATAATGAAAAAAATCGTTATTCGTTATTCTCGGATAAATCCTGGGATTGCCCAACTCTGTTTATTGCAACTATAATATTTATTAAATTGTACTAATTTCTTCATTTCCGAGATCTATTTACATTTGGGAAGCAATGTTTATTGATTAGATACCGATACAAGAAAGTTCGTTTATGGGCAAAAATTCACTGAATTTCTCGATCCGGGCCACTGTGGGGCGGGAGAAGTGGGAGTATGCGTTGAGAATGCCTACGATCGAGCTACCAATTGACCATGACTGCGCTAGGGCATTCACCGATCAGCTGTTTATTGTTTTGGCGATCCGCGGGTGTCCTACTCGGTAAAAACGCATGGCGTTTTTGCCTCTCGGGACATCCTAACCGTTGAACGCGATTAACAGTTTTGCATCCCTACAATATTAAAATTCATTAATCTAGATTCTAAGCCTTTCATAATTTGTAAATACAGGTAGAATAGAAAAAAATAGCAGCTTGATTTTCATCACTGTACTCATTAATGATAGATGTAAATTCATTTTTATTAAAAATGGTGCAATTGCAATACAATTATTCTTTCTCTTAAATCGCACTTCTTAGGATAAACAATTGCTTTTTTCAATGTAATAACGATAAAAATTACGTAATATACACCCGCGGCACTGCCTGTTATAGTACTTTACCAAGGAACCAAACAGTAGAATAGCATGTATTCATATTTTCGAGAAATTTGAATATTTCCAATTCTTTTGAGGTTTTTCATTTTTTACGACATAGTTTGCAACAAAAAAATCTGGAAAAATTCTCCAAAATGGGCATTTGGATCCAAAATATGTCACATTTTTTCAGAATTGTAGAACACATTTGAGAGCGGAAAATGCGTAGAAAAGCGCAAAATCTAATGTACCCTGTAACTACCCTCACGAGCAAGCTAGAGGGCTGAAATTTTACTCAGAGAGGGTTTCCTCGGTCAGCTTTTGATGCTAACATTTTTATTCTTCATATACAACTTTTATCAATACATTTGTCACATTTTTCTGATTATGTAAAATGAGACGTTTAAAATTTTGTTACGAAAGTTTTCTTTCCTTTGACATTGTATCGCCTCATTTGCAAGATCATTTGAAGGTCATAGTGTGCCACATCATTGAACTCGTCTTGACATCAGCTACAACACTATGAAGTTAAAAATATATGGTGCTATTTAAAAATTATCGCTGACCTTTAAAATACCTTGAAAACGACTACAATCGGAACATTTTTTTATATCACCATATTTGCCCCCTTTAACAGTACAACTTTTCTCTCTAACATTTTCTTCTATCTCTAATCCTAACGGAGCTATTTAGGTGGCCTCTTTGTCGTGAATCACCCGGTATATATAATGTATAATATATATATATATATATATATATATATATAATGTATAATATATAAATATGCTTCAATTGTGATTACCCTTTTTATAGGTAATCCAAATTTAAAATCGTATGCCGCATCAACGATAAGACGTTTGGGTAAGTACAAATTATAGATTTATACATTCTTATTTAAAAATTAATAGATTTGCACTTTGTCACAAATTGTCGCACGGCGGATTAGTAGAAGTTTGTATTCTTGTCATTGAAAGTGAGTTTCCCGAATAAATTTTTTTTATTAAGAATACATTTTTTTTATTGATTAAGAATAAGTGTAGGATACAAAAAATATTTCTTCGTCCTCTGCAATTCTTTGAACTCATAGATTTTTTATTCGTTTGGACCATGTATCCGGTCGGAAAAGGTTAAACATATTTACATTACAGGTATATGTGCTGAACATTTCTCGCCCGAAATGTTCAAGCCCGACAATAGATTGTGCCCAAATGCGAGACGCAGATTAAAAGCGATTGCTGTGCCCAAACCATGAGAAAATGAGGGACAATGTCGAGAAGAAGACATCGCAGAACTTCAAATCATCGAGGGATATACCCTCGAAGAAGATGAGAATCAAATCATTGAGGGATATACCGTCGCAGAAGAGGAGAATCTAATCATCGAGGAATATACCCTCGAAGAAGATGAGAATCAAATCATCGAGGGATACGCCGTCGATGGGGTAGCAATGGAACCGCTACCCAGCTACACAAGCTACCCAGCACGAAGGCCAAAAACTAAAAAAATCTCCCACGTAACTCGATTGCAGAAGATAAATCGCACATTGCGAAGGCAGATATCAGATTTGAAGCTGACATTAAAATGCCATAAGCAAAAACTTGAAAGAGCTATGGCAGCCAAAGTTCGTGTTCCCAAAGCAGCAGAAACGGTGGATGAATGTCTGAACAAAGTTCCACGAACAATGGTGAAATTGCAGCTAAAGAAAGACAACGTGCCGTACACGACGGAGGAACAAGATTTGGCGAAAATGATATTTTATCATTCTCCGTCCGCTTACAACAAACTTAGAAAAAGTGGATGTCATCTACCTTCAGAAAGCACAGTGCGAAGGTGGATTGCAATTAACAATCTGGACACTGGATTTGCAGACCACGTCTTTGATAACATAAAAAGACGTTTATCTGAGTTCCCATTGGAGCAGAGATTGTGCGCACTGAAATGGGATGAGATGTCCATTAAGACATGGAAAGAATATTCAGCTTCCCTAGATAAAGTGGAAGGACTTGTCGATCTGGGAATGTTCGGTCAACGTGACGAAAAAGCACGCTACGTGTTCGTCTTTTGTGTCGACAGCATTAATGGACAGAATAGATGGAGGCAGCCACTGGCATATTTCCTTCCCGGAACAGGAGGACTGAAGACAGAAGACCTCATACACCTATTACACTCATGCTTGCGACGACTGAAAGAGAGTGGAGCACATGTAAAGATTTTAACATGTGGTCAGTGCACCACGAACCAAAAAGTATACAAAGAATTGAAAGTAACAGAGGACCAGCCGTTCTTCCATTATGAGGGAACAAAATATTATGCGGCATTCGATTTCCCTCATCTGATTAAACGGTTAGTGGCACAATTACGAAGACATGGGAATATATACGTTGGAAACGAAAGTATCATTTCGTTTTCAGACATGGATGAAACGTGGAATTACGACAGGGCTATGAACTCGTCACGATTGCTGCCTCACATAACCGAGATCCATTTGCACCCAAATGCGTTCCAAAGTATGAACGTTAAGCGTGCATTCTTAATGTTTGGAAAAAGATTCGCTGCAGCAATCGAAGTTGCGGGCAACGATCCGAAAGGGCTGAAAGACTGCAGCACAACCTGGGAAAAGACGGCAGAGTTTATCAGAAGGATGGATAAGTTAATAGATTACTGCAATTGCTATAATCTCAACGGCAATTGCAAAAAGAAGAAGCCCATTTGCAACTGGCATGACGTCGTCTACCAGACGGTACAAGATGCGATGGAGTGGACGAAAAAGTGGAGTATTCGCCCATATGGACAAGATGTAGGTTTGACCCAGACTCTCGGGGCTTTTTATCAAGTGTATGACTCGATCACGAATGAAGAAAACACACGTGATTTCCAGTTTGCCAGAGGTTTGGCAAACCAAGATTCAGTGGAACATTTGTTCTCGAAGCTCCGACAACGAGGAGGATTCAATTTCAATCCAACGACGCGTATGGCCCGGCTGAATTTGCGGCACATTATGTGCTCGCAATTAATCAAAATTGGAGATCGGGCCAATACACGAGAAGAGGACGAAGAATCTTCAGCACTACTTGGAGGTGAAACCTACATACCTACCCAATGTAATTTCACACCAAGTGAGAATTTACCGGCAGACGAAGAAGACGACGGAGCGTTACAATGCGCAATACATTTAAACGAAAACAGTATAGAGGCGGCGACTTCTACTGAGAGGACCGATGGACCGTCATTCTACGAAGAAACGTCCATCACCTACTTCGCAGGTTATATCGTACACCATATAATGCGAAAATATGATTGTAACGAATGTAGCAATAATATGTTAAAAACGCCATTGGACGTGATGGAACCTGCAGAGAAGTACATTGCAACCAGGGAATATTCAGATGACGACGACGACGACGACGAATATGCCCCTGACGTGAGAAAACTCTCACGACCCACAGAGGCGTTTGTAAAGATAATTACAACGCAGTTGCAAATATTTCAAAACTACTGGAGGAAGTTTTGGCACCAGGAAAATGTACTTGAAAAATTATGCAGGACGGCCATACAGACGAGCAAAATTGAAGATCCGGCTTGGTTTAAAGAAGACGACAGCTGCTACGACCATAGAGTAGCAGCTTTGAAGCATTTGTACAAAGTCAAACTGCATGACCAAGCCAGGAAGAGGAACGAAGAACAAAAGTCTCTACATAAACCGACGAAATCCCAAAAACTGAAGAACATTCTACATAAATAAGCTACAACCAAGCTCTCCGAGCTCGCGTTTTGGTGGACCGAGCAGCTGAAACGCGAGTCAGGAGCAGGGTTGCCATATGCACGCCCCACCAGGCCCCTTACGTCACCGTCCCTCGCCAAGATGCATGCCTCCGCTATCCCCACTCTTACCACTACCGCTGGCGCGACCGAGTCGGTAGCATGCTACCGCTCTCATGCTAGCACTCGTTACCTTCAAATACTTTTTATATATTTCAATATTGCTTTTAAAATAATTCTACAATAATACGCGTGACTATTGTGTTGTTAGAAATAAAAAAAGACGAGAATTAATGAAATAAAAAAAAAGACCTACGACGCGGGCGCGAACCTACTATAGGCAGGTTGTCACTCGAACGCCTAACGCATTGAGCCAACTGAGCTGTTGGAAACCTGATTAATATTTCTAGATGTAATGTTTATACTGTAGAATTATCAATTAAGTTGACTTCATTTTTTCATTACTTCTGTACAATGTTCAAGGTTTATTAGTGCCTGATAGACTTACAGAATAAATAAAACGTAATAATTTTAAGGTTAGCTTAGTTCTTTGCGAAAAAAACGTCGAAAAAATCGGTTTTTATTTTTTTTAACAACGGCGCACTAAACCAAAAAATCTGAAAAAATTCATGAACAATACTTATATCAATATATCGCTACTGTAAAAATATAAATCTTGCCAATCTAGAACTTCCATGTGAAATCTGCATTTTTTCGATTTTTTTTAAGGTTTTTGATTTTTTACAAGTAGGATTTTCACTTTAAAAATCTGAAACCAATTGCAAAGTATGTATTTGGATTCTTGACATGTGTCAGATTTTTTCAGAATTTCTAGACATCATTAACTAGGGAAAATAGGCCAAAAACTGATTTTTCGATTTTACCCCATAACTACCCTCCGGATCGAGATACAGGGTTGAAACTTTGCACAGTATGTTTTTTCTTGGTGCCCTATCGAATGACGCATTGTCGATACAATTTGGTTCAAGGGCATTTTTGACTATTGTGACGTCGTCCCGACGTTTGAGCTGGCTCATCTTCGTCGACCACTACCCCCCCCCCCACCCTCGACACCCACTACGCTCACCTTCGCCTCGCTAAAGATTCCCGCCCCAAGGGGTGAGGTGTGACGTCGGACCGACGTCTTGAACTAGCGTCAAAATTCAAATAGGCGCGTACAAGCCCGCGCTCGTATTCACCTATATTCGAACCGTAACCGCGTCAAATAAGCGAGCGAGCGAAACGCGTAAACACGCAGAGCATGTCACATACACACACATCTCCCACGAGCGCGACCATACGAACGGTAACACGGTAGCCGGTGCGAGCGTACGCCGGCCTAGCAACAGGCAGGGACGAGCGCCGCAACCTTACTCGTCCTTATTGACAATAACAAAGAAGTATATTCCAAACTGATTCTTCCTAAAAACGCGCAAAACAGTCGTGGCGTACGTGACTAATTGCACGTGTTACCCAAATTCGTATGGTCCGCGCTCGACCTATAAATAAGGCAAGGATCAGGGCCTCCCTCGCTCAGTTCCAATTCAAATTCGTACTATTCAGGTCGTATACCTCCGTATCATATTCTAACTCACTTCGCGCTCTCTTAGTTCAAGTTCAACATTCGTATTATTCAGGTCGTATACCTCTTTACCACGTTCTAATCGCTTCGCGCTTATCCTTGCCAGCACTTTTCGGCGATTCTCGAATTATTTCATTTTATTCTTTCGCGCCTCGTGCTGCAGTTACGTTTATTTGGTTTCCTTATTATTTCGTTTATTTTATTCTTTCGCGCCTCGTGCTGCAGTTACGTTTATTCGGTTCTTTATTATTTCGTTTATTTTATTCTTTCGCGCCTCGTGCTGCATAGCGTTCTGTTTCACTTTCTGTTATTTCATTTGTACATTTTCGTACAATTATATCTCTTCCTTTACGCTACACCATCGTCCGTTCTGTTCACCACCTTCCATCATTCAGTGCTATACCGCGTCAGTGCCGTCGTGTTCACGAGTGCGTGAGACTCATCAGTGTCACCGCGGTTCTCACAAGAGTCTGTATTCCGTCGTACGACTGAGCCCACCAGGTCGCTCGGTACGAGGGAAGACAGGCCTCAATTATTCGGAAATCGATCTAATCGACCATTAGTGCTAGCTCTCATTGTGCAGATCACCCTGACCGACAGTAGTGTCAGTGGCGGTACGTTCGCGAGTGTGTGATATCTCGGCCGTGCACGTAATCGCGTTCTCAACGGCTCCTGTGTTCCTCCGCGTACGTCTGAGCCCACCAGGTCGCTCGGTACGGGGAACCCAGGCACGGTAACTCCAAATAACAATCGTGTCCCCAGCGATTTCTGTGTTCCTCCGCATACGTCTGAGCCCACCAGGTCGCTCGGTACGGGGAACACAGACTCGGTCGCTCCAAACTCCCTCCGGGCGATAGGTGAAATCCGGGAAAATCACCGTATCACACACCGCGACGTTCCGAGCGCATCCTATACGCGTCGCGGTCGCGGCGTGCGAACTATATATATTTCCGCGACACTCTCGGCAGGCACCGGTATCGGTCCTGATCAGACGTGGGCGTACGGACCACGTGGATCGAAGATCGTCACTTAAAAATCTCCGTTACGATTCGTAGTTGTTCGCCGGAATTTCCGGCCGCGGGTCGTAACACTATCTTATCCGGCTATACCCTTTAGAGATTTTTACGTCCTAAAATTATTATACTTTATTTTTCTGTATTTTCTGTAAATTACAGTTTTTCAACCAGTAACCATCTGTAAAAAATGTATTTCGATCATGAGTAGGTCTATCTTCGACCACGCCATAAAATGTCCGGTCTGCAGTCTTCGTCGACCAAGTTTATGAAAAGGCCTTTAAGCATGGAAAGGTGTGTATCACCTAATGTCATGAGCAAGAAGATGCCCTGATTGGTTTGTTGAACCCAGGATTTTCCAATCAGGATATCCTTGATTGTTCAAGTTTTCTTCGGCTGGTTTTAAGGGGGAGTTAGCCCGAAAGAGGAGTGAGGCGATACCTGAATCGAGTAATGAAGGGTCTCGTTACCTTTGCACCGTTCTAAATGGTCGTGGGTGGATACTCTTCGGTCGTGCTTAACGACCGCGAAGTATCTTTGGGACCGTATTTTTAATGGCGTTAATAACACTGTCCAACAGCCAAAAAGTATTTCGATTCCCACTATGCGATTCTTGTAGAGTTTTTCGCGCTGATTCCGAATCTGGCCTTAATTTTTCTCCTATACGTACAGTTTTTGAGAAAATGGAGTTTAAAAAAAAGACATTTTTCAACTTTGAACAAATATTGTGATGTTATTATAAAAGATATTGAATTGTTCTTTACAGCAAAAGATTCCTTAGACTTTCCCGAATACAGTGATATATAATATTAATGCATTATGATTGTTTAAACATGTTTAAACAATCATTAAAGACGGAGAGACACCACTTTCGCACCAATTTTTGAGGATATTTTTGAATTTATATAAAAAAATAAGGGTTCAGCGGAAAATCGAACTATACCACGCGATAGAGCAGACTTTTATCTTGAGAAACTCCCCCTTGAAGTTTTTGCGAAATCGACGTTTTTACCGAACCAGAAAGCAAAATATCTTCGCCCGACATGAGTTGCGGTCAGTAGCGCTCACCACTAGAACGGTCGTTCGCCGCTCCGTATCCCGTCCCGAGCAGGGATGCCAGATGCGAGTCTCGCGGCTGCGAGTCTCGCCAGGCCCCTTACGTCTCCGTCCCTCGCCTAGATGCTCCCCACTCTTACCACTACCGCTACCGCGCCGACTCGGTAGTAGTCGGTAGCACTACCGAGTGTCGCAGAAAAAACCGTACGCTTATACAAGCTGATTCGCCTCGGAAAGATAGGTTATACTGCAATAACGAAATAAATTTATTCGTGTATTGTTAAATAAACACAAATTAAGTTTTGAAAAATGTATATTTACAAGCGATCGCTTTCACTAGAAAATTCCACGTCGTCAAACGGCACTGTAAAACTTTGATCCTTGCTACACTGCACAATCCACAACAAACGTCTGTAATTGCTGTAAACCGAATTCACAAGCTAACCTCACCCAAGCCAAGCCGTCCGTGGTGTAGCCACGTGGTGGGTGTAGCGTGGAACAAGAATTTACAAGAACACCCGTTATTTTCCCAGTCTACTCCCACAGGCGGAAGAGTGGGGAGCATCTAGGCGAGGGACGGAGACGTAAGGGGCCACTTGAGTCGTTGAGCCGCACCGTAATCTAGGCGAGGGACGGTGAGGTAAGGGGCCACTTGAGTCGTTGAGCCGCACCGTCTGGCCACGCTGGTCCCGAGCAGGGAAGCCAGACGGTGCGGCTCAACGGCTCAAGTGGCCCCTTACGTCTCCGTCCCTCGCCTAGATGCATGCCTCCGCTATCCCCACTCTTACCACTACCGCTGGCGCGACCGAGTCGGTAGCATGCTACCGCTCTCATTCTATCACTCGGTCGCGCCAGCGGTAGTGGTAAGAGTGGGGATCTAGGCGAGGGACGGAGACGTAAGGGGCCTGGCGAGACTCGCAGCCGCGAGACTCGCATCTGGCATCCCTGGTCCCGAGCACCACTGGCGTCAACGCATGTCGGGCGAAGATATTTTGCTTTCTGGTTCGGTAAAAACGTCGATTTCGCAAAAACTTCAAGGGGGGGTTTCTCAAGATAAAAGTCTGCTCTATCGCGTGGTATAGTTCGATTTTCCGCTGAACCCTTATTTTTTGAGATAAATTCAAAAATATCCTCAAAAATTGGTGCGAAAGTGGTGTCTCTCCGTCTTTAATGATTGTTTAAACATGTTTAAACAATCATAATGCATTAATATTATATATCACTGTATTCGGGAAAGTCTAAGGAATCTTTTGCTGTAAAGAACAATTCAATATCTTTTATAATAACATCACAATATTTGTTCAAAGTTGAAAAATGTCTTTTTTTTAAACTCCATTTTCTCAAAAACTGTACGTATAGGAGAAAAATTAAGGCCAGATTCGGAATCAGCGCGAAAAACTCTACAAGAATCGCATAGTGGGAATCGAAATACAAAAAAAAAGTTGAAATTTGTTGGACAGTGTAATCGTTAACCGGGATCAAATTCTTAAGGAGTGTTGCAAATTTATAAAGATGCATAAAATAAACCGTTTGGGCCACATCCGAGTTGGTCACCAAACAACGAGGTAGTTTTAGTCCTTAAAACGGTCTCTTAGTCACGAAGGTATTAAAAAAGCAGGTACGACGGCAGACCCTCCGTACTGCTATTCTTTTCGCGCGGACATGCTAGACCATAAAACCTTCCCGGTATCTGCAAGGCCCAAGAAATGAGTGTATTCTTCAATGGTTTTAAAGCGCGAGAAGCGCTTGATTGCCATGAACCGTTATGGGACTTCCTGACTGCGAGAGTCCTCTTCCTCCGCCAAATAGAGGGTTGTTTTTGAGGTAATAAAAACACAACTCGGAGGTCTACAGAGGAACAGAGGAAGGCGTTACCTTTTCCGAAGAAGAGTATAAATACTAGGACAAGTGAGGTGGCAGTTACTCATTCTGCAGTCAACGTTACAATATCGACAAGATATCGGCAACCAAGAAAAAAGTGTGTTCGTGAAACGGTGTAACTTGGTCACATTGTGAATATATTTAAGTGAAATCTACTGTAGATTATATATATACTCATTCTTGATCTCATATTTGGTAAGTACACAACATTTAAACAATTATTACATCAGTAAATTTGCATTTAACGTCTTCTTTTTTTATATTGTAGACATACATTATCTAAATTAAAGCAATGGACGGTTTTCGTACCTATCAAGATTTGTTCATGGCACTAAGGAGAGCAGGAAAACATATAGACGATTACCAATTTCTAGTAGACGAAATAGAAAAGAAAATAAATCTCACTCCTGAAAATGCCAAGCAACTAAAAGAAAAGTTGCGAGCATTTGTCTATTCTTTGAAAGCAAGATGGTCAAAAGCATGCTATACAGAAAGGAGTTTAGTACGAATGAATCAGGCATAGTTACAAACTGACTTTCCATATCCAAATTCCATACTTGAAAACATTACACATTCAAGTCCGGCTAATACGAATCCAGATTGTTCATCAAATACAGTTTTCCAGGATCTTTCGATAAGTTCTAAACGAAGAAGAGTCACACCACTTGTTCAAAATTTTTCATCAGACGAATTAACTTATGCAGCTTGTTCTTCGCTATATAAAAGTGGTAAAAGAAATATTGCGAAAGTTATGAAAGAAGCAGATAAGTATGTTAATAGCAGTGGTAACCAAATAATCAAGCCAGAGAAACTTAGTTCAGAGGAAGCTTTATCGTTACTTATTGATTGTAACTATACTAAGGCAACGTACGGTTTTATGCATTCATGTCTAAATGAAAAAATGCCAATGTTTTTCCTATCTACCATTCAATTCGTGAGGCCAAAAAAGATTGTTATCCAACGTGTATTGAAATAACCGAGATTTCTGCAGAGGTAAATGTACAAAGTCTTGTTGATCACACAACCCAAAGGTTATTTAAGTTGTTAAAAAATTCTGTAGACTCCGAAAATGTACCAGAATCGCTTAACTTTTTATTTAAATGGGGCTGCGATGGGAGTTCCGGTCACTCCACATATCATCAAGCATTTTCAGACATTAACGATACTGCTGAATATTTGTTTGCGATATCTCTGGTTCCCTTGATTTTAAAATCAAATGGATATATTTTGTGGATAAATCCGTGTCCTTCTTCTACTAGATTTTGCCGACCAATTAAAATTATGTTCAAGCACAAGACAAATGATTTAATTAAAAATGAAACTGAAAATATACAGCACCAAACTTCAAACATTTTCTTCCATATACCGTTAAATTCAATAATAGAGACATCAAAATTAATTATCACTTTAGATTAACAATGTTAGATGGGAAAGCTGTTAGTGCTGTCACTGAGTCATCAAATCAATCATGTTCAATTTGCAAAGCAACACCGCGAATGATGAACAACCTAGATGTATTAAAAACACTACCAATAAATATAGATTTTTATCAGTGTGGTATCAGTATTCTCCATGCTTGGATCAAGAGTATGGAATGTATATTACACATTTCTTACCGTTTAGAATTAAAGAAGTGGCAAATGCGAAGTAAAGATAAAAAAAAACAGTATGAGGAAAAGAAAAAGATGGTGCAGACAAAATTAAAAGAGGAGATGCATCTCTTGGTGGACATTACGAAGCAAGGTTATGGCACAACCAATACCGGAAATGTCGCAAGGAGATTTTTTGAAAATTATTCGACAGCTGGTCGATGTCGCTTCCCCTTTTTATGGCCCCCGTACGTTAATCAACAAATTATACAAATCGAAAGCCACAGATACATGTGACATTGAATTGACTAAAATTAATGAAGATACGAATATTAATTTTGAATATGAAAATTTAAATGAAAATAATGTACAAAAAAATGGACAGAATAATCATGAGAATGCTTCAGAGATTAATACTGAAGAACATAATGAGCATGCACTTGGGAATCCGGAAATAAATTTTTCTCATGCAAGTCAAAATACTAGTGCCAGCGCCGACGCCAAGTTCCCTAGGTTGTAAAGTTTGAATTAGGTGAGTGCAACAATCATTGGCCTCTGGGAATTGGTCCTTCCCGATATCACAGCCCTTATAGGCAAGAGGAACTTGATCCATCCAACATATCACAACTTTGATAGGCGAGAGGAACTTGGTCCATCCTTCATATCACAACTTTGATAGGCGAGAGGAACTTGGTCCACCCTTCATATCACTGAAGTGGATGGGCCTGGGAACTTGGTCAACCTTCACACGAAGAGTGTTTTGGTTTGGATATCATATTATTTTTGTAAGAAATGGCCAGATATTCGAAGGATATATAGGGTATATCCAACCACATGACGTATGTAGTCTTTTGAATTAAAAAAAAAAAATTTTTAATGGCTGTATCTCGGGAACGGTGCGTCCTACCGCAAAAATAACGAAATTTTCAAAAGGCTCAACACAAAGCATATAGGGTATACCCAACCACATGACGTATGTAGTCTTTTGATTAAAAAAAAAACTAGAGGGATATTGTTGCTCGCTCGCTTCGCTCGCTCGCGAGTGGGGTTATTGTTGCTCGCTCGCGAGTAGGGTTGTTGTTGCTCACTCGCTTCGCGAGTTCGCGGTTCGCGGGTACGACTGCTCTTGCGAGAGGGTTATTGGTACTCATGGCTAGTAGGGTCTACAGCTATTAATGTTTTATATTTGGTGTGTGACTCTTGGAGAGTCACACAAAGAACTTCCCGATTCGTTAGCATTAGTTGCATAATTGAAAAAAAAAAATTGAAAATGAAATATATATAATTACGTTTGTTTATTCGGTGGAAAATGTCCATCCTCTCGTATAAATTGCATTGTTGAATGAACTTCTTTCGAAAAAAACTAAAAAAACTACTGGACCAAAGTGGACCAAAATCTAATCAGCTCTAAGTTACAGCGGGACACATCGATTGCATCATTCATCATTCTGATCGCGTTATTACTTTTGCAGAAAACGTTAACGAAAAATTTGATACCATAGGAACAGACATACGCGCGCGCGCGCACGCACACACACACACACAATTTGATAAAAATAGTCTAAAATGACTCCAATGACCATGAAACGTGAAGATCTGCTAAAAACTCGATTTTCGGGGTAATTCCAGTAACTTCACTATGAATCGGGAAGTTAAAAATTTTTAATGCCTGTATCTCGGGAACGGTGCGTCCTACCGCAAAAATAACGAAATTTGCAGAAGGCTCAACCTAAAGCATATATGTATGGTATACCCAACCACATGATGTATGTAGTCTTTTGTTTTTTTCAAGAAAGAAAATTTAAAAAATGGCTGTATCTCGGGAACGGTGCGTCCTAACGCAAAAATAACGAAATTTGCATAAGGCTCAACCGAAAGCATAATAGGGTATATACCCAACCACATGACGTATGTAGTCTTTTGATTTTTTCAACAAAAAAAAATATTTTTCGGGTTTTTCGATTTTTCCTGTTGGTTTCGATATTAAAGACACCTGATTCCAAATTTTCAAGTTTCTAGCTTGTCTGGAAGTGGGTTAGAATTAACATGATCCTCCTCCTCCTCCTCCTATACATATACAGGGTGGGGCAATAACTATTAGCACCTCAAATATCTTTGTTGTTTCTAAAGATACGTAAAATATGGTAAGGACAAAGTTAATGGTACAATGGGGCTGACAGGATGCAACAAAAAAAATTTTGTTTTTATGTCATTTTTTTGGAGATATCAAGGTCACCTTGACTTTTTTAAATGGAATGTCCTATTTTTTATACCATAGATCGATAGAGTATCAAATTCTGAGTATAAAAGTGTTGACCTTCATATGACCTAAACCTAATAGTTAACGAGATATTATCCAAAGAAGAAAGACAATTGTTTCGATAATATCTCGTAAACTATTAGATTTAGGACATATGGAGGTCAATACATTTTTACTCAGAATTCGACGGTCTATCGATTTATGATACAGAAAGTAAGTGTTTCCAGTAAAAAAAATCAAGGTGATCTTGAAATGTCCTCCATGCCTCCTCCCACGCAGAAAATGTTTATGTCCCAATATGCCCCCCTCTATACCGTGCAAATTTTGTTGATAACATTTTTCCATATTATTACAAATAACGGAGATATTCAAGGTGAACATAGTTATTGCCCTACCCTGTTTACAAAACTTACACGGTACAGAGGGGGTCATATTGTGACTAACATTTTCTGCGTGGGTGGAGCCATAGAGGACATTTCAAGATCACCTTGATTTTTTTTTACTGAAAACACTTACTTTCTGTATCATAAATCGATAGACCGTCGAATTCTGAGTAAAAATGTATTGACCTCCATATGTCCTAAATCTAATAGTTTACGAGATATTATCGAAACAATTGTCTTTCTTCTTTGGATAATATCTCGTTAACTATTAGGTTTAGGTCATATGAAGGTGAACACTTTTATACTCAGAATTTGATACTCTATCGATCTATGGTATAAAAAATAGTACATTCCATTTAAAAAAGTCAAGGTGACCTTGATAGGTCCAAAAAAATGACATAAAAACAAAATTTTTTTGTTGCATCGTGTCAGCCCCATTGTACCATTAACTTTGTCCTTACCATATTTTACGTGTCTTTAGAAACAACAAAGATATTTGAGGTGCTAATAGTTATTGCCCCACCCTGTATATTCCAAGAATTATGCGTTTTTGGCGTATTTATATCTCAAGTTTCAGGCTAGGTAGAAAGTTGCTTTTTACATGAGAGTTAGTTGATATTATATCTAGCTCACATGCAAATTTTGGTTGTCCTCGGTTACCGGGGAGAGCGGCAGTGACGGTGCCAATATGGCTAAAAACCGTTTAGCTCTGGTTGGAGATATACTACTCGGCAGCTTAGAGCGGGAGGGGAACTTGGTTCGCGCGCTGCCGCGCGCGTTGATGCGAAACGCAATAGAATGAACAAGATAATATTAAATATAATGCAATAAGCAATAGAATGAACAAGATAATATTAAATATAATGCAATAAGCAACAGATTGAACAAGATAATATATTAAACATACAAGAATAAGAGCGAAATAGTTTATAAATTGAAATAGAAACGGTACAGCAATGTTTAGAAATGGTAAGGAGCAATACGGTCTGATTACCACGAGGTGTGAACTGGAACTGAGCACTGAGAGAACGTTAAGAGACGATTCCCTGACAGTGTGGCCAGACGAGTCCGACCTTGAAACTCGTGAGGGGAATACAGTACCCCTTCTCTGATGCGCAGCAATATGCGCAAGCGCAACGAGGATCGAGTAGGGCGCATGGGAGACACGTTGCGCAAGCGCGACGGGGATCAAGTGGGGCGAATGACGACGCGTGGCGCTTGCGCGATGGGGACGCAACAATGACAGATGACATATTACAAGTTTTAGGTTATATATCTAGCTGATAGGCTATATTGTCCTACAATTTTATTGTGTATTATTGTATTATGTATAATATATTTATTATATTCTGTGACGTTGCAATTTTGCCACGTCCCTTCTCCTTCTGTTTCGGATACATTTCGTGAGCGATAAAGGACCGGACCGCCCTCTAACGGGACACACAATCGCAAATACAGGATTCGAGAGCGCTCCTCTGAGAGATTCCGACATTATCGAGGATCTTTAATGACATCTGTCGCGCGTGCCGAGAACGGCAAGTTTCAGAGCCGTACATGGGACGCGCCCAAGGAACCACCGACCGTCCGAATTTTCACGGGAGCGAAACAGCATCCCGCAGCTCAGGAAGCGCCCGACCGAAAGCAAATGGCCTTTTCGAGAAGAGATGTCGAAAAAGAGAACTGGTGCCAGTTCCAACGATACTTGGAGCGAGCGCACCCGGCGAACCAACCGGAGGCGTCGTAGGGACAACGGCTCTATATGACATCTCGTCGAAGAAGACGACCAAACCACTCTCGCGACGCCTCGCCCCTCTGAATAGAGCCATTCCCGGGGTCGGTGCCCTCGCATCCAAGGGAGGCAGCGCCTCCGCCCGCCTAGAGAGCAAGAAGCTCCCTAGGATATTGCGATATTGTCCGGGGCCCTAGGACGCTATAGGGTACGCTCCTGACGCCTAGCGTTTGTGCGGGAAAACCGCCATCGGGAATTCGGAGAAACGGTCGAGTGGGGGGAACCACGTTCGATCCGCGAGGCGGCCGAAAATCGATAGATCACTGTCGCGCTGGCTCTCGTTGACGTTTCACGTGTCCGCCGTTAAATTCGCGTTGCGAACCGTTGTAATTTGCGTCGGGAAACTAGAAGGTGCCTGTTAGGGGTTCTCGTGGCGCTAAGGACGAAGTTCACCTGCGTTTCAGCTGAGCCACGCTCTATCGAGAGCATTTTCGGTCTAAGAGCGAGCAAAGGCCACGAGAAACGGTAAGTCGCACTTGTGATCTTTTCGATGTTTCGTCGTCCGGCGGCTCGACCTTCGTCGCGCGAGGGCAAACGCTTCCCGTTCCGTCCTCGATAATTCGCTCGTACTCGTTTCGGGAGTGCTTTGAGTTTTCGAGTAATTTCGAGAGAGTTTTCCGTTGCGAGTTGCGTGCGTAGGAGTGTCCTCAGAGAAGTCGCGTTTCGTGAGAGCAATCTCTGCGTTAGTTTCGTGTGATCTCGAATCCTGTGTTTCCCGCCGACCATCGTAGCGTTCTCGTCGACGTTCGGACGCGTAACCGTCAGCGTACGCGTCATAGCGAATAACGTGCGGAAGTCTTCGCGGCAGTCTCGCAGTTCGCCGATCATCTGCGCCTCGCTTTTCCGAAGTCGCGTTGCGAAGGAAACGGCGATAACTTCCAGCGATATCGTCGCGAGCGAAAACTGTACGACAACCGCGCTGCGAACGAACATCTTCTCGCTTGATTGTACGAAGAGCGCGGGCTCTCGGGTCGCGGCCACGTGGCCGCTTCATTTTGTGAACCTTTGACCGCTGCAATAAACAGCTCGAGACCAACTCGTTGTCGAATTCTACTTTTCCTGTGAGATCCGTCCTACCGAGAGGGCCGTCCTCGTTTTCCCGTGTCCGAACCAACTGGCCTAGTCGCGTCGTAGTTTCCGATCCGCGTATCTCGAAGATTCGACTCCCGGCCTCGGCTTCTCCGAGTTTCGAGTCTAGTACCGTGTTTCGTGTGGCATCCTCGAGGTGCCTGGCGCCCGAACATTTCGCGCTGAGGAGAGAATCATCGGATCTTCGAGGCTCGTTTAGTCCCGGGCGGACCGCGTGTACTCGGCTTGCACGCGGCCTGGTCTCAGCGCCTGCAAGGCCCGGAGTTGACCGGTTTCTGCGAGCATCACGCTCGTCAGAAAAAGGTTAACGTGACAATTCATACACACACACACAATATTTTTAGTTCTACAATTTGTATCATCTTCACAATACAGTAAAAGCTCCTTCGTTGTCCAAAGGCCGGGGGGCTGAGCGGACAACGAGCGTGCCCGGACACTATTTTTGATTTACGACTGCGTCTAGATATCGCGCCGACCGCGCCGAGCGACTTCAATAGGAAGCCGAACATAGAGAAGGACAGAATGAGATACGGATCGGGTGACCGAAGCGTGTCGCCGTCACCGGCACAGTTTAAAGGCCCACATTGTTGCTGTTGCTCGTTGCCTTCGAAACTTTGACCGTCGATTAAACCACTAAATACAGTTGAAACTATATCGTGTTTGGTGTCATTTTAATCAGAGAAATGCCAGAAATAAGTTAGTGAAAGTCCCATAAAGAAATAATGAAAATTAAGAAGTTTGAAAATTCGGTTTACTCGAGTCAATGTTGTGGTGTTCACACCGATATACCCGAGCCGACATCAATCGACGCCGCCTACGGAGCGACTCGGCGTTGACAGGCAGTGGAATGGGTAGGCACTGGACAACGATCGTGCCCTTGATTTTGGACAACGAAGGAGCGATTACTGTACTAAACTTTTTAAGATATGCATTGAAAAAGGTAGTTTCAAAACTTGCTATGTCCATTCCCTAAAAGTGTTAAAATAGATTATGATTTATTTTTAGGACATTTATGATTTTACTGGAATGTAACTCAATAGTACAGATTTCAACATTTTTTTCAACATACATATTATACATAATAAGCATACTTCATTTCACAACTGAAACTCCCACATGTTACAATTCATTTTATTTATAATAAAGAATGTTGATAATATCTAGAACGATTCATATGATTCATTTCATTAAGTAGGTAATAGGTTCGATACGCGGAATGTCATCTGTCATTGTTGCGTCCCCATCGCGCAAGCGCCGCGCGTGGTCATTCGCCCCACTTGATCCCCGTCGCGCTTGCGCATATTGCTGGGCATCAGAGAAGGGGTACTGTATTCCCCTCACGAGTTTCAAGGTCGGACTCGTCTGGACACACTGTTCCCTGATTCTTGCCGTATTCAATAATGCGAGCACGGCCCATCGGAATTCGGCGAACCGTGAAGTCCATTGTCTCGATCGTACGAGGTAAGGGCAAATATGTTATTGCCGAATGTATTCTTCGCGTCCTTTCCGATTTCCAGTGTCGCGTTCGCGAGATAATGTATAATGTATATACATATGTATACGCTCTTAAGAGCGATTTCGGCGCGATTAGGCTACCGAATGTGGATATACAGGGTGTCCCAAAATTCCTTCAACAGCCGGAAATGGGAGGTTCCTGAGATCATTTGAAGCAACATTTTCCTTTGCAAAAATGTTATCCGCGGCTTTGTTTAGGAGTTATTAGCGAAAAACACGGACCAATCAGAGCGGGAGCTAGACGCGAGTTGGCAAAGTAGGCCCGGCGCGCCAACTCTCTATTGGCCGTCTGTGCTAATAATATCTAATCACAAGCGAGGTAAATGTAAATTATGTAAAAATAGCAGTACATACCTTAAAATGTTGTAAATGTGATCCATATACATATGTATATGTAAAAAACATTCTGTAACCTACATAATACGCGAAAGTTGTTAATCTTCTGAATCAAATATCGATTCCTAAAAAATAGTTAATACTATTGTATACATACATACATATTATTACTTCATATTTCTCAAATATACTTTATATATTGATTTCATTCATGATAAAATGCCAAATTCTTTGAAATTATCCTGTCCATTCTTTCCGTGTACTGGAATTCGACCATGAAATTTTGAGCAGGACGCCCCCCAATATTCCATTTCATGAAAAAATGATATATCCAAAGTTTTAGATCAATCGGACGTCGAGGAGGTGTGCGGCGCATTCGGGTGGACCCTAGCTATATCACGTCTAAGTTTTTTAGCGAGATTTTTTTACGACACCCCCTAAAATTGTGCCATTGAATAAGTAAATAATTCCTGCAGAAGATGAAGTTGATCGGGTAAGGGGAAGACGTGCCACATTGACGTTGAATGTGCGAAAAACATGAAATTCTATAGGAATGGGAATATTTGTTGTTTTTCGCAACTTCAACGTCATTGTGCACGTCTTCCCCTTATCTGATCAACTTCATCTTCTGCAGAAATTATTTTCTTACCCAATGGCACAATTATAGGGGGTGTCGTAAAAAATCTCGCAAAAAAACTTTCACGTGGTATAGCTAAGGTCCACCCTAATGCGCCACACCTTCCCGATGTCCGATTGATCTAAAACTTTGGATATATAATTTTTTTCATACTTACTTCTCATCTCTTTAATTTTATTGTGTTTTATATATGTGAATACAATATATGTACCTTCAAGCTAGTGTGTTATCAAATGCTTTTATGAAAAAATGATTACATTAGTTTTGTTCACAAAAAGCGATTTCTTGCAAAATCCTGAGGTCGTAGACAAATTTTGAGACCAGATTTGACATCAGCGGGAAAAAAGCTACGAGAAATGATGTGTACCATGTTACATACAAATTTTTCCGCACGTGATATTGGAAAATCAAAATATTCTTGAAATAGTGCAAGTTTAACGAATTTTCTCAAGGTTAAAAAACGTTCGTACCACAATCTCCCTATTTTTCCCATATTCTGCAAAGTTTCAGCTTTGATTTTAAAAAAATTTCATCACTCTATCTCATTTCTATCGAAAGTTCTTTGATTTTGTCGCCGATTTCGTCCGAATTGCCCACTGTGCAACGCTGGCTCAAAGAACACACGTTGCTGCTACTCCTCTATCGGTCCGAATTGAAAAATCGTGTCCCATTTTCAAAACTTCTTTTTATTGAAGAAGATTCTTACGAAAATACAATTGAAAATGAGATACCAGAAATATATTTACTCTTTCTCAATAATTTTTTACAATTATTTGAACACGCTATATTATTTATCGCAAACAATAAAACAAGTTCATTGGAAATTTATGATATTTTTTGTAACTTGCACGCCAAAATTACAACTAGAATTGAAGAGAAATTCTTTGGTTATTTGGTCAGTCAAAAACTGAAGAATTTCGACTTTTATAAAGCTGCTACACTAACAAATGACTTTTCAAATGCTTATTTATAGACATGCCCTGTTGTATTTAACTAGATGGTTTGATTTTGATGAAAATACTCTTTTCTTTACGCTCTCTAAATTGTAATTGGATCATTTGATTACTTATAACGAGTTGATTAATGTGTTTGAAATAATCGGAGAAAGTAAAGAAATACTGAGAATAAATGTTGATAGTATGTTTGATGAAGTGGAAACTTTGCATAAAGTTTATGAAATGTGTAAAACGGATGTGAAATGGATATCTGCAAAACAAGTAGAAAAATGGACTCACGTTTTATGCAATACAGATCTCCCTAATGTCACAAAATTGTTAGACTGAACGGTTATTTTCTGTAATGACTAATAAATGGTCAGAAGATAGAAACCGAGCTTCCACTGAATTGATCAAAAGTGAGTTATTAACAACATGTAATTTTCAGCTTGATTGGAAAGAGTTTTGTAAGTACTGTTTACAAGACATTGATTTGTTGAAACAAGTGAAAGGAAGCCACAAAAATAGTAAAAAGGTGGCTGATGATAATAATAATAACTAATACTGAAGCAACGAAATAACATAGACGTAAAGGTCGATATTTATTATATTATTAATTATTACATAGATGTTGTTTTTATTTAAGAATTTTGTTTTGTTTTTTTTTCCTGTATGGATATATAATTTATTTATGTTTATAGATTTACGTACCTATAGGAATTTTCAAAAATCTTTGATTAAAAAAGTTTAAAATGTGCTGTGTACCTCTTTTACTTGAACTCCTATATTTCCAGTTTTCACTACTTCTTCTATATTTGGATAAAACATTTCTGGCAACCCACATTTTGCCCAAAAACGTACTTTCTTGTATCGATATCTAATCAATGAACATTGCTTCCCAAATGTCCATAGACCTCGGAAATGAAGAAAATAGTACAATTTAATAAATATTATACATAGTTGTAATAAACCTTGAAAGTTGGACATTTTAAGAAGAGTATTTTTCACGAGAGAAATTGCTTCTCTTTGACGCGACGCCCTGACGTTCCTATTTAATATTTTCTCTCGCTTCTTTTTATATTAAAGAGCAGATTTTTGCGATAAGAAATCGTATCTTACATTATTAATTAGTCTGCATAATATATTAAAAATCAATGCTAGACTAAAGGAAGAAAATTTTGAAAATTCTTTATAATCGGTACACAAGTTTTAACTTTCTAACAAATTGGAATATTTTTAGTACACCTTCCTCGAAATAGTCATGAAAAAGCGTTATTTTCCTCCAAGTCCCTCTGTTCAAATTACACTGTCCAACACCAAATTTGTTCCCATTATACTGTTGGGTCCTTCTTATAGAGTTTTTCGCGCTGATTCCGAATCTGACCTTAATTTTTTTCCTATACGCACAGTTTCTGAGAAACATGGCTTTTAAAAAAAACATATTTTTCAACATTAAACAAATATTATGATGTTATTATAAAAGATATTGAATTGTTCTTTACAGCAAAAGATTCTGTAGACTTTCCCGAATCCAGTGATATATAATATTAATGCATTATGATTGTTTAAACATGTTTAAACAACGTTTAAAGACGGAGAGACACCACTTTTGCACCAATTTTTGAGGATATTTTTGAATTTATATAAAAAAATAAGGGTTCAGCGGAAAATCGAACTATACCACGCGATAGAGCAGACTTTTATCTTGAAAAACCCCCCTTGGAAGTTTTTGCAGCATCGACGTTTTTACCGAACTAGAAAGCAAAATATCTTCGCCCGACATGAGTTATCGCCAGTGGCGCTCGGGACGGGATACGGCGCAGCGACGGGATACGGAGCGGCGAACGACCCTTCTAGTGGTGAGCGCCACTGGCGACAACTCATGTCGGGCGAAGATATTTTGCTTTCTAGTTCGGTAAAAACGTCGATGCTGCAAAAACTTCCAAGGGGGGTTTTTCAAGATAAAAGTCTGCTCTATCGCGTGGTATAGTTCGATTTTCCCCAGGACCCTTATTTTTTGAGATAAATTGAAAAATATCCTCAAAAATTGGTGCAAAAGTGGTGTCTCTCCGTCTTTAAACGTTGTTTAAACATGTTTAAACAATCATAATGCATTAATATTATATATCACTGTATTCGGGAAAGTCTAAGGAATCTTTTGCTGTAAAGAACAATTCAATATCTTTTATAATAACATCATAATATTTGTTTAATGTTGAAAAATATGTTTTTTTTAAAAGCCATGTTCCTCAGAAACTGTGCGTATAGGAAAAAAATTAAGGTCAGATTCGGAATCAGCGCAAAAAACTCTATAAGAAGGACCCAACAGTATATTGGGAACGTAAAAAAAGTTGAAATTTGTTGGACAGTGTTATTATTGTTTCAAGTTATTAACGCTTTGCGCGGTATCGCATCAAGTGTTGAAACTCTGCAAGGAGGGGAGTTCAGCGTCCGCCTCTTCGAATGAAGTATTTAGCTTATGGCACATACAATTACATAGTATGTTTATGTTTATGCTATGGTACACACGGAAATATTCAAGATTATGCACAAATGAAGATGTATTAAATCGACTACTTTTGACATCCGATCCGTATACAGGGTGTCCCAAAATTCCTTCAACAGCCGGAAATGGGAGCTTCCTGACGTCATTTGAAACAACATTTTCCTTTGCAAAAATGTTATCCGCGGCTTTGTTTAGGAGTTATTAACGAAAAACACGGACCAATCAGAGCGCGACCTAGACGCGAGTTGGCACAGTCGGCCAATAGACAGTTGGCGCGGCGGGCCGACAGCCCGAACTCGCGCCTAGGTCGCGCTCTGATTGGTCCGTATTTTTCGTTAATAACTCCTAAACAATGCCGCGGATAACATTTTTGTAAAGGAAAATGTTGCTTCAAATGATCTCAGAAACCTCCCATTCCCGGCTGTTGAAGGAATTTTGGGACACCCTGTATATCCAGTATTAGAATAAAATCATACCGTAAAAAAGTTAGGTAATTAGAAGCAGAAGCTTTAGAATTAATAAATAATTGACATAAAAAGTATAATTGTAATACAATTTTTCTGTAACCTATCCACACCCTGACATTTCCACATTATCCATTTCAAGTTTCATGACAATATCTTTTACGATTTAAAAGTTACACGGACATGGTTCACGATTTTCCAATAAAAAGATTATAATTATTAAAAAAAATATCTTTGACACGCTTGTGATGCGTTTTTACCTCTTCGGTAATTTTTCTATGTTTTGATTGCAACAAAATTTCTCGAATTTATATTTTACATATTCCAAAAAACGTTTCATGTGTGGAACATAAATATAAAAAATTCATATTCAGAAAGTGAAAAATAGTTTGTAAGATTATATTTAAAAAATGCTTTTTAAATCAAAATATCGATGAAAATTAATACAAAATTATTGTTTAACAAGTGCAAAAAATATTGAATTACCTACAGTTAAAAATGACTATTTTAAAATATTTTTAGTGAAAATTTCATTGCAATATCTCTACTGGTTCAAAAGTTATAACAAAATGGGACACGATTTTCCAATCCGGACCACTGTGCGTGTCACTACACGTGTACATAACTAAATACCCTGTATCCTGTACCCTAAAGGTGAACTCTTTGTAATTTAGCTAATCAAGCAACAGAACTTTGTTGTCGGAACGTGACATTCAACGCGATTACGCGAGACACTGTTCGCGTGTTTGAAGAATCACCTTGTTTACGTACCGAAGGACACGGCAGAAACAGTTCTTCGCGAAGGTCACGATTACGGTTGAATCAACCGGGACACGAACGTGGCTTCGTCGATATTTTTGCAACGAGGTACCTCACCGACATCGTGGACGTTTACAATAATGACGCGAAGTTTTGCATATATAATAGACAGAATCATACCTGTTGGCACATGCTGGAACGAGCGCAAAACCGGCAACACGGTGATATACGTCAAGGCGCCGGTGGTCGGTGGCGTCTCCCGCACGTGGTCGCCATTCGATACAGAACCTTGGTAAAAACGCCGGAGTTCGATGGCTTCACGCAATCAGCGGCACATCAGCGAGCTCGTCCTCTGGAGACGTCCAGGGTAGAATCCTCTTCCTCTAGTTTAGTCTCCGTGTAACCGTGCACCGGCTTCCGGGCACGTGCAACGTGGTTTTTGATTTCGAGATCACGTCCGTCAGAGTCACCACTTGTATGTACATAGGTTTAAGAGTCCCGCGAATCAGAACAGAATTATTATGCAGCCTACTCTGCAGTTAATCACCACGATGTAAAAATAACTTAATATCGAATCGAGAACACTATTGAGACACGTCTATTACACGTCTATCTTGATCGACGATCAGGCAACGAGAGGTGACGACAGGGAACGATGGCGATTTCTCCCGCCTACCTTGCCCGAGATCGGCGCTGCCAACCTCGTCGAATCATGTTCTCTAGGCGCGTGTCTAAGTGTCTAAGCGTGGTGAGATATTGTGCAAGATTTTGGATTTAGTAGATTTATTAAAATTCTAGAGATAAGATAAAGTCAGAGAGGAAATCTCTGATAAAGTAAACTTCTCGATGAAGTGGGGTACCAGTGGGGTACCTTGAATACCTTGTAGAATATCGGTACAATTTACTTTCCAGTACTTTCCCGCCAATATACAATACCGCTCAAAAGCAGGGGATAAAAATGTTTTTCACGTATAAGAAAGTGAGGTTATTTCGTGCGTAATAAACAGTCTTCATTATTATTTTCGATGAATCGATTTTTCCAAGTATCGCAATAATCTCATGATTGCTCATGATCCGCTCAATGTTCAATAAACAGTAAGTTTCTTTTTGTTACTATTTTCCAGACAGACGAACGGACAACAAACAGTACTTGTCAAACAGGATTCCAAGTAATCGCAATAATCTCATGATCCGGTCAGTGTTCAGTAAACAGCAAGTTTCTTTGTGGTACTATTTTTCAAACAGAAGAACGGACATACAGTACATTTTAAAGAATATTAACATACGTTACTACAAGTACATATGTACAAATTTCATTAACGCACATACTGAACAGTAAGTGTTTATCAATAACCTACTCTCTTAATAAACAGCACTAAATTGTATTATTGTTTCTAGAATATGACTCGATACGCAAGAGCAAAGGGATCCAAAGCATCGAACGAGAAAATTTCAAACGAAGCCACGCCATAGTACGTACTGAAACCACAAATGAACAGAAACTTGTCTACGTAAGCTTCTATAGAGAGCCTAAATTAGCGAAAGATCTGTTGCAAGATAAAGACATACACTGCTGCGACGTAGGGAATATGAGCAACGATTGGACAGTATTCAAAAAGAGTATACCAACGAAAACTAAAAGAAAGAAGGAAACATCTGTAACGATCAACGGAATGGAGATAGAAGTGGTAAAATTCAACAGCTGTTAATTGGGAAGCCTCCCAATTAAGAAAGAAGACGCAGACAGACTGCATGAACTGAAACAGAAAATGATCATGAAAGGTATCCCGAAGATGGAGATAGACGCAGCGATGAAACTGGGAAGGAGGAGAGCGTTGGCGAGGATCAGGAGATGCGTGTGTTTTCACTGTCGCAAGGTGGGACACAATTTATCGGACTGTCCTGAGCTGGGATCGGAGCAGGCGGGCACTGGCATCTGCTTCAAGTGCGGATCGACGGAGCACACGCACTTCGAATGTAGAGTGGCCAAGCCAATAGAGTTCAGATACACAACGTGTTTTATCTATGGGAACACATCGCTAAACAGTATCCAGACAATCCAAAGGGTATCTACCCACAGGAAGGAAGCTGCAAGTTGTGCGGTGACGGGACACATTTGAGAAAGGACTGTCCGGACTTGGTTAAAGAGAAAGAGGAGAGTACGATTACGGTGAATACGATCGTAAGTGGCGATGTAAAGTCTTTGCAGGGAACAAAAGACCGAAGGGAGTAGTGAAATTTTGAACCTGCGATGCAAATCAGCTGCTCGGTTACAATGTAAACATACATTTATTGATTTATTGTACTTGAAAAACCTGATACATATCGAACAAAAGAGTATGTACATTTCAGTTAGGAAAATCTCTTCGTCTGTCATTTGTAAATTTCTAAATAAAATATGTACAATAAAGATATATTTCGAAATATACGAATATTATTTATACATAGCACATACATTGGTAGCTTTGCAAAACTTGATTCACCTGTTGCGAGTGAAAGTATTTTGCTTCTGAAATCATTTGTTCGAGCTTGTATATATAGTCTGTACAATTTGTATACTTAAAATAAACTTTCAAGTACGAATTCTAAGAGTATATAACATATATTTAGATTTGTACCTCTATAGAGGTAATATATATATTACATTTGTTCTTACACAGCCCTAATGGTGGACAAATAAATTTTCGCACCTGTACATACATTATGGAACAGATTTAATAATTGTTATGTTGATCTTCGCTGCAATGCCATTCTCTTTGACTAAATAACACATTAAGAATTGCGTGTCATAGTATCGTAATAAAAGTAATGAGGAAACGTGTGAAACATATATATGTATATATTGAAAATCTGAAATTTCCAAACGTTTGCTGAACTTCGTTTCAGAATGAAAAATAAATTTTAAATAGTGTTACACGAGAAGAGAGTCGTAAAAATGTAAGAATACTATTTAGATCCTTTTTATACCGTCGTCACTGCTTAATTTAATTTTTTCTTACATAATTGGTTTAAGATCGAGGATTCGGAGCAGTTCAAAAATGAAATGTTTGCGATGTTTAATAGAAAATTTGTAAAGTACCACAGAAGAGTAATGGATGTAAAATTGCTCTTGTGAAAAATGAACGCTTTGAGAATGAACGACAAAGGTACAAAAACGTTCTGCGTCGAATTTTAATGTTACAGTACATTCAACCATGCCATTTTTAATTTGTTCCTTCTTTATGCAATTATGCAAACTGTCACTTAATACGAAAACATTGGATAAGCTTGCAAAATTGACTGCGGAAGCTTATGCAATTTGCAGTTGTTCCGAGATGACTTTTCAGTGCTAGTAGCCTCGATAGGATTTCTTGAACATCTCAGAAGCCGTAAAGACCCGCAGTCTAATTACAAGTAAAATCGTAGATTAATTACAGCCGGTCGAATGCACTGTGCATCACCATTGTTACCATTATCTTTGGTTTACAACAATTTCAATACCTTCGCAAGTTCCCTGCCAAACGATTAAATCAAGAAGTACGAACAACCAGTGCATCCGAGTTTCTTGCTTCCGAATACATTCGAACGAACCGTAAACTCTTGGAAATGTATCTGCTAGGTAGCTTCTGCTTTGTGAGCCGATTCGATGATTTCCTTCAGACACCGACAAAACTCTTCGATTATATCAATCTTTGAGACATATCATCGTCGAACATGTCACGCTCCGCTTCGTCAACTTGAGCCATTAGACACTGCCACGTTATCTCAACTACTTTGTCGGTCAGGAAGTTGATAGGTTGTCTGCGAAGAAGAATGTATCAAGTATATAAAATTAATAACTTGCTATTATAATTGAAGAAGCATACCTTGCGCCTGTGTTAGATATAGCTGGCGGTCTGAAGGCCATTCCGAACAGCTGTAACTACTTCGCCTTGTTCAATGTCAGCTGCGTTGTCCTAACTTCAGCCGCTTCTGCAAGATCCCTCAGAGATTTCTTTTCTATATTCGACTCCTCCACGTTGCGACACCCTATGCACTTATAATTGGCCGAACTCGGAATCTTGGCCTGAAATAGTCGTTTGGAAAATTCATAAAAATGTTCCCTGCGTCTATGAATAAGCGGTACACACCTCGTAGCATTCGCAATAATTTTTTAAACATCCGCTACCCTTGCAATTACAGCCATTATTGTGTCTACGGATGTCGTCGCCGGTCTCGCGACCTTTTCCTTGCTTTCCCTTCGGGCGAAACGCGTTCGGGTTCGGTTCGGGTTCGGGTTGCGTTCCAAACAGGACTTGATGGCTCGCTGTCTGTCCTCCTCGTTCCCAAGATTGTTGCAGCAATTGGTATACAGTTGGACATGTGGCAGAACTCCCCGTTCGCGGAGCAGTCGCAGTATCTATCGTAAAACACATCCATAATCTGTCAGTATTGATTCTTAATTGACTAGGTTAATGTCTTTCAATTTCAATCAGTGCTTCGATTGAAACCAACATTTTTCATACGATGGATGGCCGCTAGAGGCGCTGCGCGGAAAAACAGTAACGTATCTAATTGTAGAGAGTATACCCCGTAAGCAAAAATCCCTGTTTCTGACCAGGGACTATCCGCGCGGGAGGGCTCGTAACTTGGACCAGAGAGTATATGAGAGTGCTCACGCTCGGGTTTTGCCCGTGCCCATTATAGTGCTGCCCCCTAGTCTAGTGCTTAGCCTGGATAAGAATCCGTTTCGACTTTCAATCCGGGCAACCACCTATATCGACTTTCAGTCCGGACAAGAATCCGTTTCGACTTTCAGTCCGAACAAGATCTTACATCATCTTTGGCCTTGATCAAAACGAAAAGACTATATTGTTTGATTCGCTGCACCCGTATTATATTCTCTTTCGTATCAAACAATATCCTGTATCCAATATCATGTATTAAAATAATTGCAAAAAATAATTATTTAATAAGGTGAAATAAAAGAAAGGATCGCAGAAGTAGACACATTGTGCGGAATAACAAATTTTATTTAAACAAAAAAGAGATCGAACTACATTTCAGCTCTACTTACAACAAACTATAAAATGTATAAGGTACTATTTACAATTTCTTAGGACCTTTAGAAATTATGTTCAGTTTGGACTGTGAAATGGGAAATAAAAGAAAGGCAAAACATTTCATTCTCTCGTAAATATTCGTGTGCCGTTTGATAACTGATTGATCCCATACGTTCAGAGTTGTGCTGAATTACAATTGGATTACTCCAGCAATTATAATTACGATGTAATTGAATTACATTGTAATTCAGTCATATTGTAATTTATAATTCAGATCTTCATTCAATTATAAATTACAATGTAATTCGTAATTGCAATGGAGTACAATTATAATACACGTTGTTATTATTACAATGTAATTCGTAATTGCAATTGGATAATATACTTATAAAATACTTTGTAATTAAATTACATAAAATAGCGTTACGTATTATGAACGAGGACGAGGAATAGAAACTACGCCGCGCCGCACAAACACTATAAACAAGTATAATGAAAGAAAAACATAAAAATATGCCGCAATTCTTTATTGTTCTGTGCTATAATTTGGAGAGCTGTATTTTAATTATATTGTATTTCAATTACACATCTGATTAAATTCTTAGTAATTGAAAAAATTAATTGTAAGGTTTGAATTATTAATTCAGTTACGACGTAGTTGAATTTCTATACAGGGTGTCCCAGCTAACTTGACCACCTTGAATATCTTTGTTGTTTTTAGAGATACGTCAAATGTATGAAGGACATAGTTGAATGGCAAAATGGGGCTCATACGATACCAACAAAATTTTTGCTTTTATGCAATTTCTTTTGGAGATATGAATAGGAGACATAAGTAAGTAAACGCTAACGTCTTAGTACGACCGCAATGGTATTTTAGAGTTATTTAAATTGAAATATCTCCTGAACTACTAACTTTTCGACATACATAGGTTAGTACTTTTTATAACGAATGTCCAGCTGCATCGATTGATGTATTAAACAATACCTCATTCCATTTAAAAAAAATGAAGGTGACCTTCATATCATATCTCTAAAAAAATTACATGAAAACAAAAATTTTGTTGGTATCGTACAAGCCCCATTTTACCATTCAACTTCGTCCTTCAGACATTTGACGTATCTTGAAAAACAACAAAGATATTCAAGGTGGTCAAGGGTGTATCGCTTGGGTCCCATTCTAGCTGGGACACCCTGTATAATTGAAATATAATGTAATTCAATTGCGTAATTGAATTAGCACAACTCTGCATACGTTCATCTGCTTCCATCCGACGAAAGTTCTAATTACAATTGATTTCCCCAAAATGAACATTTTACTATTTTCCTGTGTATATCTGAAATAAAATTTAAATCATTCATATTTTCAAAGTTGTCCCCCTTCGGTGTCCACTCTTTGTAAATGACAATCTCTCAGTAATAGTTCTATGTTGCACATTACAGCGAATCCCATCGTCGACCGATTTGCACGGATGATGGTAATTTTCCAAACGCAGGGTTTTCCCCACTCATAAAACTCAACCGTCCTCTTCACTCTCTTCTCTCTCATCCTCTTTCTTTCCTTTCTCTTATTACAACCGTATTCCTACCAGGGCTTCGGAGTCGGAGTCGTGGAGTCGGAGTCGGAGTTTGAGAGTAATTGCTGATCACTGGAGTCGGAGCCGGAGTCAGAAAAAGCTATATATCGACTCTCGGAGCCGGAGTCAGAGTCGGAAAAAAATATATCGACTCCGACTCCAACTTTGGCTCTTCTGTTTATAAATCATTAATAGATTTATATATACATAAATAAATTGCTAATATTCGATCTGCAGCACAAACGTATTGTATATGTAATACATATTTATATACCTCGGCACTCGGCACTATGTAAAGGAGAAGCAGTTAAAGTTATGGTAGTAGTATTTTCTAACTATTTCCTGAAAGTGAGAAAGTAACAGTCGTGTTGTGTTGTATCAGAGTTATCTGTTCCATATTCTTAGACTTTAATACAATATTTCAACTATTTATTCAGTTTTAATACAACTCTTAATTATTTTGAGTACATATTTTTTCAATTTGGAGAGTCGGAGTCGGAATCGTTGTCGGAGTCGGAGTCGAAATCGGCGTCGGAGTCGGAGTCGGATTCGGAGTCGGAGGTAAAAAAAAAGAGGAGTTGGAGTCGGAGTTGGAGTTAAGAATTTTGTCTACCGACTCCGAAGCCCTGATTCCTACAACACTAGCCCATCGTTGACACAGATAGACGAAAACCAAACATCCACGCTAGCGTACCCCAAAGTTATCCTTCTAAATTTTCGTCGAAAAATTTGGTTTTCATGTTGTTCTAGTTCTAGACTTTCATTTTTCTAGTGTTTTTTGAGAATATTTTACCAAAAAAAATATATGTTTCTTAATATCGGTATTTTGCATACATATTTATTTATATTCGGGATTTATACCTCAGGATTTTGCAAAAAATCGATTTTTGTTAACAAATTATCTAATTCAAAGATCCTTCAAGATCCTTTTGACCAACTCGAGGCTTGAATGAACACGTACCGAGGCCCGAGGGTCGAGCCCCGAGGCCTGAGACCAGAACATAATAGTAGTACAATAAACACGGCCGGGCAACCCCACGGCCAGCCAGGTATATCGGCATGACACCACTAACAAGTGAATGCTAAACTTGTTGATTTTTTGTAATTTTCTCACGAAAGTGACGCGAGCCAGTTCGTGGCGTTCTTCCGATTAAGAAAAGACTAAACTCGATAGAATTCAGACTGTGACCAGTGGTTTTACTCGTGAAAATATCTTCGAAATTTGTATTTGAATACAATTTCAGCCCATCCTCCGTGCTAGGGCGACGAAGCGACGATGGCCTCGGGCGCCTTGGTCAAGTGGTGCAATAAAAACCGCCGGGCAATCCCCCGGCCAGCTAGGTATCTCGACATGAAACCGCTAGCAAGTGAATGCTAAACTTGTTGATTTTTCGTAATTTTCTCATGAAAGTGACACGAGCCAGTGCGTGGCGTTCTTCCGATTAAGAAAAGACTAAACTCGATAGAATTCGGACTGTGTCCAGTGGTTTTACTCGTGAAAGTATCTTCGTTTGTATTTATAGATACAGTTTTTGCCCATCCTCCGTGCTAGGACGACAAAGCGACGAGGGGCCTCGGGCCTCGGGCTCGGCCGTGTTTATTGCACCACTTGGCCACGGCTCCCGAGGCCCTCGACGCTTCGTCGCCTTAGCCAGCAGAGATGGGCAAAAATTGTAATTAAATACATACAAATTTCGAAGATACTTTCACGAACAAATCCACTTAGACACAGTCCTACCAAATTTCATCGAGTTTAGTATTTTTGAAGTGAAACGTCTCTGCTGAGGGGCTACAATTTTCTAGCATTACGGAAGTGGGTTACGGAAATTGAGTGTGACGAAACTGGTCCTCCACCGTCGCCTTTCCACCCTTCTCCGAGCTCGCGTTTCGGTGGACCGAGTAGCTGAAACGCGAGTCAGGAGAAGCTAAGTCAACGATGGAAATGATCGAGATCCGCTAATGCAAGTTTAATTAATCATTTACAATTTAATGAAATATATTTTTCATTTGAATGTATTAGGTAATCAAATATTTTATAAATTCAATTTTTCCTGTCTATACAATCTATTTAAACAAGTACAGTTTTTAAATATGTTATATTAAATTTTGTAACAATCGTTTTGAGACGAATTAAGTTTGAAACAAAATTTTTTTATTAGTGTACATCCTTTTTTTAAAGGCAATCTGCAAGACAGTAAAATTGTTTAAACAAATATAATTATTTAAACAAAGTATACTTTCTCACAAATAATTTCTTTAATAACCATCTTTTTATAAACAGAATTTTCCGGACAAATAAAACTGTTTAAACAAACATATGAATAATCTGTATTTTTTAAAAATGGATTTAAATAGATTATATTTAAATAAAGTAAAAAAAAGCCTTCAAATTGAATAATAAAATGCATTTTCCTATTTGCAGAGTCATCGCTGTCATCGCTAGCAGTGCTGCCTGCCAAAAGGTCACTACTTCCTCCACCGGCATTCACCTATTTAATTGTTGTTAAATTCCTATTAATAGTTGCTATGTATTATAATAATTATTTATTTATTTGTTTTATAATATTTGTATTATATTTGTCTATATGTATTATAATATTTGTTTTTATGTGTGTAATAAATGATTTTTGTTTTTCAATTAATTGTTTTGTTTCGATTTTCTTTAATTTACCATTCCACAGTTAAATTCCGATTTCCAAACTGAACATAATTTCTACAAGTCTAAGGAATTGTAAATTTGTACCTTTTATAAATTTTATAGTTTGTTGTAAGTAGAACTGAAATGTAGTTCGATCTCGTTTTTGTTTAAATAAAATTTGTTATTCCGCACAATGTGTCTACTTCTGCGATCCTTTCTTTTATTTCACCTTATTAAATAATTATTTTTTGCAATTATTTTAATACATGATATTGGATACAGGATATTGTTTGATACGAAAGAGAATATAATACGGGTGCAGCGAATCAAACAATATAGTCTTTTCGTTTTGATCAAGGCCAAAGATGATGTAAGATCTTGTTCGGACTGAAAGTCGAAACGGATTCTTGTCCGGACTGAAAGTCGATATAGGTGGTTGCCCGGATTGAAAGTCGAAACGGGTTCTTGTCCGGTCTGAAAGTCGGTATAGGTGGTTGCCCGGATTGAAAGTCGAAACGGATTCTTATCCGGACTAAAGAATGATGGCAGCCAAAAGTGGCACGGGCAAAACCCGAGCGTGAGCACTCTCATATACTCTCTGCTTGGACCATGGCCGAATTTTGGCCGAACCAGCCCTCGGCCGATTTTTGGCCGATTTTTGGCTGAATTTTGGCTGAATTTGGGCCGATTTCGAGCCGTTTTAAGAGGGCAGCACGGTCGCACCGATGCGGCGAATGCCGTTAGAGCCAGTTCAGACACGGCGAAAACCGCGCGATTTGAACAGTCAAAAACAAAAATTGAATGTTAATTTCCTTCCTGCCGTACCATTTTCTTTACAGTTGCATTGATTGCATGTTTTTGAAAAAAAATCCTCTTTGTAAAAGGGAAACGAAAATTTATGTTTGTATAAAATCTGGATGAAAATTTATATTTCTATAAAATCTGAATGAAAATTTATATTTCTATAAAATCTGAATGAAATCTAAATCTTAATTTTACGCCGTCGCAGGTGGTTGGTGAAAGGGATAATGCAAAATGGGGGAACAATGAACGTTGTATTTATTAGTTTACTTTATTAATTCTCTTTATTATTTGACTTAAATCTTAAAATTTATTATTAAACTTAAATCTATCTTACAATTTCATTTTTTTGTTCTTGTAGCCGGTGACACAGGATATCTACAAAATACAAGGAAAACCATTAGTATATACAATATATTCATACATGTACATAATAATATACAGGGTGGCGCAAAATGATCTTTATGGTTTGAATTCTTTAGAACTTTTTTATTTCAACATTCTTCCGACTTTTACCACGTTTTTATTAGCTCGCTTTCTTGTTTGTCTGTTTGTTCGGTACAAATCTTGCAATTGATTTTAAACTAACTTCCCGATGCGCTAGAGACTTGAAATTTTAAACATAGCTCAGAACTGGATGACAATGGAATATTCAGAAAATTTTTTTTAAAAAACTGTGCGTTTACGAGATAGTAATTAGAAAAATCGTAGTTACTGGACCGGGATTCGAACCCGAGCCTCAGTAAATACGATATCGGCGATATCGACAAGACTGGCGGATTACCAAAGAAGTTGGAAATTTTCAACGGATAAAAAAATTATTTAAATCAAAATAAATTTTTAAAAAATACCACGTTTTTAAAACGGACTAAAAAGTGTGAAATAACTTTTCCTAGCCCCATACAGGTTCCTAACCCCATACAGATTGTGAATTTTGAATAGCTATGAAAATACTTGTAAGATTTAAAACGAAAAACGTGGGGCGCATGCCATAGATAATTAATTGATGCATGAATAGTGCTACTCTCTACAGTCCTTATTATTATCTTGCGCCCCACGTTTTTCGTTTTAAATCTTACAAGTATTTTCATAGCTATTCAAAATTCACAATCTGTATGGGGTTAGGAACCTGTATGGGGCTAGGAAAAATTATTTTACACTTTTTAGTCCGTTTTAAAAACGTGGTATTTTTTAAAAATTTATTTTTATTTTTTGTTTCAGAATGTTGTAAACAAGACTTCTAGAATTTAATATGGAAAGACACACAACACAGAACAACGAACAAAAATCATCGAATTTTATTTTGAAAACCAACGGTCAATTGTTTCGACGTTTCAAAATAAAATTCGATGATTTTTGTTCGTTGTTCTGTGTTGTGTAGCTTCCCATATTAAATTCTAGAAGTCTTGTTTACAACATTCCGAAACAAAAAATTGAAAGAATGATGAAATAAAAAAGTTGGAAGGAATTCAAACCATAAAGATCATTTTGCGCCACCCTGTACTTACCACCACACCAGAAATTAGAGTCCTTCCTCTTCCCCGGTTGCCGTAGAGCTTACTCCTTCTCCTCCTTCGAGAAACCGATTGCGTTTTTTTTCCAGTGGTATCCCCTGTAGGCCTATTCCACCATATCAATGCAAGAGCACTGAACGAAGTGCCCAACCTAAAAAAAATAAACATTAGTTTGCATATTGATTGTTTAGACTTAGACTATACTCACTTTTATTATATAATTTCACTATAATATACTTACGGCGCACTTCCTTAGCATCGCCGTTCCATGTTGGAGAGGGGGGGGGGGCGACGTCCCACAGATTGTGTTCTGCGGCGGCGCGACGGCGATAACGTCGGGGGAGGCTTTTCTTGTCCGGCCTGTCAAACGATCTCGAATGCCGGGTAGCAGCTGTAACATTCGTTGAAATCGAGATAAATATTACTAAACAATGAATTAATAATGAAATAAAATTAAATAAAAAATCTACACAATGCTTACCATACATGGCCTCCAGGATTTTCGTCTTGTTTAATCCTGCGTACCCCCTGGTTCCCGCCAACGTATACCCGTTTATAATTTCCGCCGAAAGGGCATCGTTGAAATATGCCTTAACTGCAATCTGAAAAAAAATAAACATCAGTTTGCATATTCATAAATTTGATACACTTACTTATATTATCGGTGTAATGCGTTATATGTACTTACGACGTTGTTGTATTAGGCACTTTCACCACCGAACGCCGTTACCTCCTCTGCGGACCGCAAAAAAAAAAATATTAATTCACTCAACGGACATAAATAAATCTGCTACACTACCAATCGAAATATTTTCCGTGGAGGCCATGGAATAGCGACTTTCGAAGTATTAGAGCCTGTTCAGACACGGCGGAAACCGCGCGATTTGAACCGCGTGGATCTTATTACATTAGCGTTTATGCATTCGTTCACACGCATCCCCGCGATCGAACAATCAAAAACAAAAATCGCGCGGTCGAAAAAGCGCGGTTTCCGCCGTGTCTGAGCAGGCTCTTAGAGAATATCACACAAGAAAATTTACAAGGCGGGAAACCATAACAGATCTCTTCCACACTTTTTGTTATATGTATACGTTTGATATTACAATTTCTTAGACAACTTCAAATAATGCTGTCCAACAAATTTCAACTTTATTTTTGTTGTTACGACCCGCGGCCAGAAATTCCGGCGGAGAGGGAATTATGGTAACAGAGATTTTAATGTGACGATCTTCGATCCACGTGGTCCGTACGCCCACGTCTGATCAGGACCGATACCGGTGTCTGCCGAGAGTGCCGCGGAAATATGTAGTTCGCACGGCGCGACCGCGACGCGTATAGGACGCGTTCAGGGCGTGGAGGTGTGCGTGATTCGGTGGTGGTCACGAAGTTCGCCTGTCGCGTTGGGAGGATTCGGAGTTGCCGAGTCTGTGTTCCCCGTACCGAGCGACCTGGTGGGCTCAGACGTACGCGGAGGAACACAGAGGTCACTGGGGCACAGTCGTTAGTTGGAGCTGCCGAGCCCGCGTTCCCTGTACCGAGCGACCTGGTGGGCTCAGACGTACGACGAAGGAACACGGGAGTCTAGGCTGCGCGCACCACCGAACTACCACGCACACTTAATAATACCACCTCAAGGTGAGAGCCCTTCTGGTGGCGTAGCGGTCGTAGCGCGGGTCGTCGACACAGATGTCCTCAAGCCGAGGGAGATTTGGCGTGAAGGAGACGGGAACGAGTCTCCACGGTTTGGGGCACTCTGCCTCTTCCTCGGTCGGAAGTGGTGGCCTCGCGGGTTCGTCGGCGGGTTTCACAATCCGAACCGACCCGAAGAAGGGGGTATCGCGGACGATTGTTACTCCCTTGAGGACTCCTAAGAAACCGCTATACTGGGTTCCCGGTCCTTCGTGAGCGTGTTCGCGTACCAACTTCCTGAGCTGGTATTTGCGCCCGGCGCGTCGCGGCATGTGAGACCGACTAAAAAAGGGGTCAAGGAGCGCGATCAAAATTTCCACAATTCGTGACGGCGGCCTTCCTTCGTACCGAGCGACCTGGTGGGCTCAGACGTACGACGGAACGCCGGGTTCTGGAATGACACGAACAACACTGACGGGTCTCACACACTCGCGAACACGACGGCACTGACGCGAAATAGCACTGAGTGATGTAGGATGTTGAACAGAACGGACGATGGTGTAGAGTAAAGAAAAGAAATGTAATTGTCCGAAAATGTACAGGCAAAATAATGTAAAAGAACAAAACGTGATGCAGCACGAAGCGCGATAGAACAAAAGCAAAATAAAACGAAATAATAGAGAAAGCAAATAAACGTAACTGCAGCACGAAGCGCGATAGAACAAAATAAGGTAAAACGAAATAATAGAGAAAGCAAATAAATGTAACTGCAGCACGAAGCGCGATAGAGCAAGAATGAAATAGAATAAGAAGCGCCGAAAAGGATTGGCAAGGATAAGCGCGAAGTGATTTAGAATATGCTAAGGAGGTATACGACCTGATAAGTGCGAATACTGAACTGGATCTGAGAGAGCGAGGCCCTGATCCTTGCCTTATTTATAGGTCGAGCGCGGACCATACGAATTTGGGTAACACGTGCAATTAGTCACGTACGCCACGACTGTTTTGCGCGTTTTTAGAAGGAATCGTCTACTTCTTTGTTATTGAAAATAAGGACGAGTAAGGTTGCGGCGCTCGTCCCTGCCTGTTGCTAGGCCGGCGTACGCTCGCACCGGCTACCGTGTTATCATTCGTATGGTCGCGCTCGTGGAAGGTGTGTGTATGCGTGTGTGACATGCGCTGCGTGTTTACGCGTTTCGCTCGCTCGCTTGTTTGGCGCGGTTACGGTTCGAATATACAGGTGTATACGCGCGCGGGCTTGTACGCGCTTATTTGAAATTTAGAACTTAGTTCAAGACGTCGGCCCGACGTCACACCTCACCCCTTGGGGCGGGAATCTTAGCGAGGCAAAGGTGAGCGTAGTGGGTGTCGAGGGGGGGGGGGGGGGTAGTGGTCGACGAAGATGAGCTAGCTCAAACGTCGGGACGACGTCACATTGTATTTCGATTCCCACTATGCGATTCTTATAGAGTTTTTCGCGCTGATTCCGAATCTGTTTTTAATTTTTCTCCCATACGTACAGTTTTTGAGAAAATGGAGTTTTAAAAAAAGACATATTTTTCAACTTTGAACAAATATTGTGATGTTATTATATAAAAGATATTGAATTGATCTTTACAGCAACAGATTCCTTGGACTTTCCCGAATACAGTGATATATAATATTAATGCATTATAATTGTTTAAACATGTTTAAACGATCATTGAAGACGGAAAGACACCACTTTTGCACCAATTTTGACGATATTTTTGAATTTATCTCAAAAAATAAGCGTTCAGCGGAAAATCAAACTATACGACGCGATAGAGCACACTTTTATCTTGAGCAACCACCCTTTCAAGTTTCGAACGTCGACGTTTTTTTCGAACCAGAAAGCAAAATATTTTCGCTCGACATGAGTTGCGGCCAGTGGCGCTCACTACTAGAATGGTCGTTCGCCGCTCCGTATCCCGTCGCTGCGCCGTACACCGTCTAGAGCGCCACTGGCCGCAACTCATGTCGGACGAAGATATTTTGCTTTCTGGTTCGAAAAAAACGTCGACGATCCAAACTTGATAGGGTGGTTTCTCAAGATAAAAGTCTGCTCTATCGCGTGGTATAGTTCGATTTTCCGCTGGACGCTTATTTTTTGAGATAAATTCAAAAATATCGTCAAAAATTGGTGCGAAAGTGGTGTCTTTCCGTCTTCACGCGGAGTTAGACCAAATCCAAAACAATTATAGTGTATAAAAAAATAGATCCTCCATAAGACTATTTATTCATTGGTTTCTCGATTGTTGAGAACAATCCATACTACATATGTATACTTACAGGGTTTTTGATGCGAGGGCGATCCATAATGGTGTCACTACCGAACAGAACCACACGAACTCGAACAGAACACAAACTCGAACGAGACACGAACTCAAACAGAACTCGAGCAGAAAATCGACGCGCGCGCGCGAGGGTGGTTTGCAAAGCCTGAGAAGGCACGCGGATCGCGTCCAGGGTTGCCATATTTTATCCCCTCCGGCCCCTTACCCTTCCGCCTTCTCGCCCAGTTTCGCAGCGTACCTCTTCCCACTAACGCAGGCGACAGTGGCGACACGCGACGAGTGGGAAGAGTGGGAGCAGGTAAGGAAAATAACGGGTGTACTTTTGTTCCACGCGACGCTACGGACGGCTTGGCTTGAGTGAAGTGGTTTTCGAATTCAGTTTACAGCAGTTTACAGACTTTGGTGTGCAATCTAGCAAGAATCAAAGTTTTAGAGTGCCGTTTGCAGTATTTTATACTACGCATTATTTAAAATTATTGAGAAAGTTATATTACATAACCTAAAATTCAATGTATACATTACCTGCTTTCTCAATAATTTTAAATAATGCGTAGTATAAAATACTGCAAACGGCACTCTAAAACTTTGATACTTGCTAGATTGCACACCAAAGTCTGTAAACTGCTGTAAACTGAATTCGAAAACCACTTCACTCAAGCCAAGCCGTCCGTAGCGTCGCGTGGAACAAAAGTACACCCGTTATTTTCCTTACCTGCTCCCACTCTTCCCACTCGTCGCGTGTCGCCACTGTCGCCTGCGTTAGTGGGAAGAGGTACGCTGCGAAACTGGGCGAGAAGGCGGAAGGGTAAGGGGCCGGAGGGGATAAAATATGGCAACCCTGATCGCGTCTCAGATGCTTCTGACTGCAGTGATGCCGGAAACAGTGGGCCGTGGGCCGTTCGACTGAGTCGCTGGTTTCCCCTTCCCTGACGTATCGTCGTATCCGTGTCGACTTCGTTGCCTGTGTTGGTCCCTGTTCGCTTGCACGCGCGCTACACACAAGCGTACCTCTCAGTACCTCTACTCTGTCCGTGTGAACTACCCGCTCGACTGATAGACGCCGACGCGTTCCTTCGATTTTCACGTTGCCGAAGTTTCGGAAGCATGAGGCGGAAAGTCGGAATTTGGAGACGACGCGCATTTGAATCCCGGCACAGCGCGACGCGGCGCACATTTTGCTATAACTTTTGATCTAAAAGAGATATCGAAGAGAAATTTGGGATAATTTTTTTTTTTAAATCAGGTTTAATGATGCAAACAGAAATATATTTTGTATTTTGTAAATAATGTTTTCGTTGATTCTTAAAAGGTATAGCCGGATAAGATAATGGTCAAAAGTGTCCATCCAAATTGATTTTTAGTCACGTCATGTTCAACAGAAAATTATGAAAAAATTTGTGAATATTCTACCTAATAGCATACACGACTGAGATTTTTTTCAAAATTTTTGGTTGCAAAATCGATTTTTAAACAAATCGGAAAACATAAAATTGCCGATATTATATCAGTCTTCAGTTGACCACATTTATATTATTACGTTAGTTGTGTCTCCTCCTGATTATTAATGTGTATTTTTTTCAGATTTTTCGGATTACGGAAACATGTTTTAAACCTCCAAACATTCGGAGAAAATGCATCAAAGAACTTTCGATAGAAATTAGATAGAGCCATGAAATTTTTTAAAAGTAAAGCTGAAACTTTGCAGAATATGAAATAATTATGAAGATTTTGGTTCGAACGTTTTTTAACCTTGAGAAAATTCGTTAAACTTGCACAATTTTAAGAAAATTGTGGTTTTTTCAATACCACGCGCGGGAAAAAATTTCTTTTAACATACGACACATCATTTCCTGTAGATTTTTTCACGCTGATTTCAAGTCTTGTCTCAAAAGTTGTCTACGACCTCAGGATTTTGCAAAACATCGATTTTTGTGAACAAAACTAATGTAATTAAAGAAAAAATCTACAGGAAATGATGTGTCGTATGTTAAAAAAAATTTTTTCCCGCGCGTGGTATTGAAAAAAACCACAATTTTCTTAAAATTGTGCAAGTTTAACGAATTTTCTCAAGGTTAAAAAACGTTCGAACCAAAATCTTCATAATTATTTCATATTCTGCAAAGTTTCAGCTTTAATTTTAAAAAAATTTCATGGCTCTATCTCATTTCTATCGAAAGTTCTTTGATGCATTTTCTCCGAATGTTTGGAGGTTTAAAACATGTTTCCGTAATCCGAAAAATCTGAAAAAAATACACATTAATAATCAGGAGGAGACACAACTAACGTAATAATATAAATGTGGTCAACTGAAGACTGATATAATATCGGCAATTTTATGTTTTCCGATTTGTTTAAAAATCGATTTTGCAACCAAAAATTTTGAAAAAAATCTCAGTCGTGTATGCTATTAGGTAGAATATTCACAAATTTTTTCATAATTTTCTGTTGAACATGACGTGACTAAAAATCAATTTGGATGGACACTTTTGACCATTATCTTATCCGGCTATACCTTTTAAGAATCAACGAAAACATTATTTACAAAATACAAAATATATTTCTGTTTGCTTCATTAAACCTGATTTAAAAAAAAAATTATCCCAAATTTCTCTTCGATATCTCTTTTAGATCAAAAGTTATAGCAAAATGTGCGCCGCGTCGCGCTGTGCCGGGATTCAAATGCGCGTCGTCTCCAAATTCCGACTTTCCGCCTCATGCTTCCGAAACTTCGGTAACGTGAAAATCGAAGGAACTCTCGGCGTCAATCAGTCGAGCAGGTATCACACGGACAGAGTAGAGGTATGCTTGTGTGTAGCGCGCGTGCAAACGAACAGGGACCAACACAGGCAAGCGCAGTCGACGGCCCACGAATATCCCATCACTGTTGCTTCTGCTTTTCGCGTTTCTGAGGAAGGTGCGCGCAGTAGGTACACACCCCTGCCATTCATTGCGTTTGAGGCGCTTTTTCGGGGTTTTGTTTAACGATGTCAGCGTGATTAAAACATTTTTGGTAATTCTTAATTTACTAAAAAAGGAAAAGCTTTTTATCTATTGTATGCCTACATGTTCTCCAACAGCTGTACCTACATTAACAAAACCAAGATAGAATATTTCATTTCCATTTAAAGGAAATTAATCGCATACATATATTTATTAGACTCTATTTAGAAACTTTGTACGAATCTGACTCGATATTGTCGAGCAAGGGGTTAATGATGAGGGCTGCGCCTACCAGAAAATTTTGTCAATGTAGTTATATAAATATACTTTTCATGTAGAATTATTCTATACATATAGAATTTCAGTAAAGACGTGATCTGAGCAAGACAGAGCTGTGCCACGTACACTAATTATAAATTTTATAAAAAATATTAGAAAGGAGTTATTTTGATTGGGAGTGTGTCAAATTCATTATGACTAACTGTAAATTTTTTGTCAATGAAAGTGCTAAGGGACAGAAAGGTCAACTTTTTCTAAGAGGTATATTCTTTGTTATTTAGATTTTATGAATTTTTCTAAGTACAAAAACTAATAAGGTTTAATGTTAGAAAATTGTAGGATGTTAATAAGATTAAATAGGTTAACAAAAAGGTGATTAAATATATTTACAATGTATAATTTTCATAAAATATAATATATACGCGACATTTACATAGGATGTTTATATATAGGACATTTAAAAATCTATCGTCTTCAAGGATATGTACGATATGGTTTCTGAATATTAAAAACTACTAAACAAGGTTCTTTGCATGAGGATAAAAAGTAAAATAAATATCACATTTATTAAACATGAATTATTACAAGCATATGGATTAGAAACATAGTGCAATACAATCGCATATACGTATAACACTAATACATATTTATTAATAACAATTTATATTTAGTTATAACAATTTACAACAATACTCTGGGTTTTTGAAGGAAGCCACGAAAATATTCGAACACCCTTTTTGAAACAGAATAATTTTTTAAAAATTGTACCAAACAACTTGATTTTTTATAATAAATTAGAAGCACTCATTTATGAAATGATACGAAAAAAAGATTTTCCAAAAATTATAATTTACAAGGTTACATGCAGAAATTAAATAGGCATTTTTTAAGACATTTTTATTTGGTCCTTTCATGAAATTTTAAAATAGATGTTTTGTAGATTTGTGTTAGTTATACACATGTTGAAAATTTCATCGAAATCGGTTGACGCAGGAAAACGACACGCATCGAAAGATGAACGATTCTGTGGATTTGAAGCAGATACTGATCAAAAGTCGTGTAAAACTACGATTTTCGCCATTTTGAACCGCTTGTAGCTCGCGTGTATATGGTAATCAGTTTCGATGAAATTTTCAGCACGTGTATAACATAGATCTACGAAACATATATCTTAAATTTCCATTAAGAGCCTAAATAAACAGTTTTAAAAAATGCCTTTTTTATTTTTGCATGTAACCTTGTAAATTATAATTTTAGAAAATATTTTTTCATATCATTTCATAAACCAATGCTTCTAATTGATTATAAAAAAATCAGGTCGTTTGGTACAATTATAAAAAAATTATTCTGTTTTAAAGGGCGTTCGAATACATACGTAACTCGCTGTAAGTGTCGTAAATTACAGAGATGTACATAAGTACAAAAACGATAATATATAAGGTTAAATATTATAAGTATAAAAATATATTATTAATATAAAACGTTAATATGTACATATAAATTAAAAAATTTTTCACTATAGGATAAAAACGACGGCGCATGTGTGCGTGTGACCTTATACATATTATTGAAGAAAGCTTTTGTTATAAGAGTACTTCTTTCTCCAGCCCTCCTGAGCAGGGAAGCCAGACGGTGCGGCTCAACGGCTCAAGTGGCCCCTTACGTCTCCGTCCCTCGCCTAGATGCATGCCTCCGCTATCCCCACTCTTACCACTACCGCTGGCGCGACCGAGTCGGTAGCATGCTACCGCTCTCATTCTATCACTCGGTCGCGCCAGCGGTAGTGGTAAGAGTGGGGATCTAGGCGAGGGACGGAGACGTAAGGGGCCTGGCGAGACTCGCATCTGGCATCCCTGCTCCTGAGCCATGTCTTCATGGAGACTTCTGTTCCTTTTGGATGAATAGAAATGTCTTCATCTATTTGCTGCATCTGAAAATTAGAATTTCAATTTAATAATATATTCAATTGTATACAACTGAATTTCAAAAATAATAAATTAAATGTGAATAATTACCTATCATTACTTTGGCGAATTTCATAGCATCGAATCTTTTCTTTTGCTTTTTACCTAGCCATCTGTACTGAAAATCCATAGTTTCTTCGGCCACTTTCGCCTTTCCCTTTGCTTTTGCATAGCTATCTGAAAACATTATAATATTATTATAATGTACAACATTATATATGTATATGAAATTATTTCGGTTCTTCTCCCTCTCCCTCTCCCTCTCCCTCTCCCTCTCCCTCTCCCTCCCTCTCCCTCCCTCTCCCTCCCTCTCCCTCCCTCTCCCTCCCTCTCTCTCCCTCTCTCTCCCTCTCTCTCCCTCTCTCTCCCTCTCTCTCCCTCTCTCTCCCTCCCTCTCCCTCTCCCGCTCTCTCTCTTTTACATCGTGACAATATCAGCAGTGTTCTGAATTTTGTGCCTACGCCGCGCCGCGCCGCCCCGCCCCGTTGAAGTTCCCAGATTCGCTCGATTCTAGGAACTTGTGGCTGCTGCGGCCAATAGAACGCTCTAGTCGAAATGGGGTGTGAGCCTAGGCCCACCCCCTCCAAGCCAACCAATCGGGCGCGCATTCTTGCCTACGTCACCGCATTCCTGCCAGGGATCTTCTTGTCAGCGCTCAACAATACATAGGACAGTTTTTTATTTTTCATTCTTTTTTTACGGAACTACCAACGTATTTGTGAGATTCTTCTAATTAAAATGAGTCGAAATACGTCATAATTTGAGCCATATTTACTTATTTAAAGTGTGATCATAACTCGCTATGATACAAAGTTATTATAATAGGTTATTTAATATACCATAAAATATTTAATATAAAATATTAGGGATGTGCGGACCACCCGATGTTCGGGTTCGGGCCGGGTCGGGTCGCAGAAAGTCAGGCGGCCCGTCGATTCGACTCCGAATTCGTCGAGCGGGTTCGAAAAGAATCGATCAAGTTCGATATCCGAGATTCAAATATGTACTCTGCGTTCTTGTGAAATAGATAATGGTAATAATGGTTTTCTTTCTTAACTTATAACGTGATTTTTAATATACTTGGTTTTTTATAACTACATTAGGTATATTCGGCAAACGTGTGCCTGCTCTTTATTTGTATTAAAAATTGAAATAATGCACGTTTCACGTGAAAAACTTAAAAGACAATATTTCTGGCTTTTTAACGAATTTGCTCCGAATGAACATAAATATGTATCGATATATACACCTAGAAGGTATAACAATATGGTAAATTATAGCAATAATTAAAAACGAAATATAAAAATAAACATTATACATATTATATTTCGTATTTATATTTTATTCTGTATTATCTATAGGCTCTACATAATTTTTTATTTTATATGATTTTATTTTAAGTGAATTTTGATTTTATTTTATATTGTATATTATATATTACCTTTTAAGAATTTGTGTAAGGTTAATGATAGTTAAGTAGGTTACATAACAGTTAATAAAAACATCGCCCACTAAATAGTTGTTATAACTTATTATCACATTGTAAATATTGTCATCTAATTTTTTCGCGTGAAACGTGCATTATTTTAAAATTTTACTATAAATAATGACCATGCACATGTGCGCCGAATATACCTAATGTTGTTATAAAAAAATCCCAGTACATGTATTAAAAATCACATTATAAGTTATGTAACAAATACATACCATTATTATAATTATCTATTTCATAAGAACGGAGAGTTGATTCTCGAGTACCGTGATAACTCGTTCGCGCGATCTTGTTCGAGTCATCCGCCCGATGTGTCTGATGTATCGCGCACCCGATTCTTCTCTCGCCAGGCCCCTTACCCTTCCGCCTCTCGCTATCTTCGCAGCGTAGCCCGCCTGTGCTTCGTACGCCAGCGTTAGTAGGAAGAGTGCAATGGCAAGCTACGGTGTGATACTGGGCGAGAGGCGGAAGGGTAAGGGGCCTGGCGTATAGTAGAATATGGCAACTTGGCAACCCTGCATCCGACTCGAGCCTCACAGCCTCGAGTCCGTCAGTGCCCCGACTTGACGATTCGTACGCCCGAAGCATGACTGCTTCGCCTGATATTTTTTAGTGCAAACTGGCTGTATTATTATCCGATTTATGCCGTGATTGAGCTTATTTTGATAGGGAAAACATTTTCAACCGATAGGTGATGATATCATGATGATAACGTTCATATTAAGTAATATTGGTTTCAGTTAGTAAACGCCAATACGCTGTGCGTTACAATGTTGCCTCTGATGCTCAATCACGACAGTATCGAACGTCGCGTCGTGTGCCTCCTAGAAACAACAATGTAAGCGTTTCGCCATCACTTATTAATAGCAATAAAATGTTTGTTACAATTCATAATTCTGCCATGGAAACGTTATCATTCGATTGTTAATGGTTCGCTGACGAAAACAAGTCTAAACACGCCACAAATCAGATAAGTTAGAGGCATGCCCAACGCCCAACTCGACGGCTGGCGATGCGTAAAGCGCAAGATTTCGCTTCAGCTCGTGAGCCGGCTCCTGCGTTGGCTGGTACATACATATATATATAGAATTTTATTGATTCCCCTTGAGGGATACAATTTCGCAACATCTTCTCCAACCTTTTCCGCTCTTACACGTATCGCTTAAATCTACTTTACAACTAACTTACACTATAGCTTATTCTATCATAGAGATCGCCAGAGAGAGAGAAACGCAGCTATTTACAAAGCTTTCCTTATCAACTAACTTAACCTACGCACCCCCCCTTTCTCCCCCCCCAACCTCCCTTTATCCCTACCCGTGGACCCCCCCCTTCCGGACACTCCACATCCATCCCATTCTCTCCATTCTCACTCTTTCTCCATTCTTCCACCATCCTCAACCACTTCTATCCCCCCCCTTGTCATCCAGCACTTCCCTCACACTCTCCTGCCATCCTTTTTCTTCATCCACTCTCATACATACTTCCCAAACATGCTCCCAAGTCTCATTCTCCCATCCACACACTCTGCACAACCTCTTATCCTCATTCATCCAGTATCTTTCACCCCTCATCTCATTCCCTAACCTAAATTTAGCTACTCTTTGCCACCTAGCTTCCCCCCAATCTTTACTTAAGTACCCCGGTAATCCCTCCCCCTTTACCCACCTATACCATCTATTTGACTTGGATTCTCCTATCTTTTCCCACCTTTCCTCCCTTTGCCGCTCCTTCTCTCTTCTTATTAATTCCTCACTCACTATATCCTTCCTACCCTCTACTAGCTCCCTCCACTCCCCCAACGACCACCCTTTCCCCGAGATAAACTCCTCTCTTTCCCTTTCCCACCCGACCTTTGACCCTCCCCTCCTATCCCCCTTCCTAATCTCTTCCCAGCATAGTCGCGCCAGCTCCCCCCCTGCCTTCCCCTAACTTCTTCTCATACCCCCACGCCCTCAACCCAGCCCTCCCCCTCAATAACTCCCTTTGCATCTCTTCCCTAACCATGTATCCTGGTGTGCTTCTATCTACCCCCAATACCCACTTCAAATATCTTTCCTGAAGCCTTTCTATACCTTCCCTCTCCTTCCACCCCCATATTTCCACCCCGTAACTTACCACTGTCCATATCAATTTGTCAAATACCCACACCCTCCTGCCCCAATCTTTTCCAAACCTCCTCTTCCCTATACCCCAAATCTGCCCCATAACCGCCGCCCCCTTCCTTAACCTGTCCTCCACATGCGCCTTCTGCCCCCCATCCCTTGTTATCGTATAACCTAGATATTTGTACTCCCCTACCTCCTCAATTACCTTCCCCTTCCACCTCCACGACACCTTTTTCCACATCCCCCCTCCCCTTCTACACCTCATCACCTTCGACTTGCCCACGTTAAGCTGTAGCTTTTTCCCTTCTATATACCTTTCTAGCACCCCCATCATTCCCCTCATCTCGTCCTCCTCCTCCGCTAACATCGCCACATCGTCCGCGTACGCTAGCGTGAAAATCTTTCTCCCCCCTATTTTAACCCCTCCCCATCCTCCCCTTTCCAGCACCTCATCCATGTCTGCTAGCAACAGCGTAAACAACATAGGGCTTAGCGGACAGCCCTGTCTAACCCCCCTTTCTGTCCAAAAGCTTTCCCCTTCTTCATCCCCCACTCTTACTTTACTTTTAGTCTCCCTCAGAATCTCTTCACACCTTCCCATCAACCCTTCCCTCACTCCCCTTTTTCTCATTGCCTCTACTAGTTCATCCCTATCCACCGAGTCAAACGCCGCTTTCAGATCTACAAACATGATCACTAGCCTTCTTTTCTTCCTCCTCACCTGCCTGTTTATCAGGTAATTAAGTACGTATATGTTGTCAATGCAACCTAGGCCCTTTCTAAATCCTGCCTGACTCGCCGGCAACAGCCCCTTCCTCTCTACCTCCTCCCTCACCCTCTCCGCTAGCACTGCCGCGTAAATCTTGTACGCTGTCTGGGTCAGCGTTACCCCCCTGTAATTCCCCACCCTTCTACTGTCCCCTTTTTTCGCAATTGGAATCACCACCCCCTCTTTCCAATCCTCTGGCCAACCCTCCCCCCTCCACACTTTATTGCAGATTTTCCATAAACCCTCCTGTACCTCGCTACCCCCGTGCTTCCACACCTCGTTTGGGATTCCATCCCCCCCTGCCGCTTTCCCGTCTTTCAATCCCTTTAAAACCCTGATGATTTCTCCTAATTCTATTTCCTTTTCCCCATCCACCCCTCTTCCCCTTACTTCTACATTTCCCACCCTCCCTTCTACCCCTCCCAGCAACTCCCTAAAATACTGATCCCATTCTTCCATTCTTATTCTTTCGTCTACCCTCGCCCCCCTTTTCCTTTCCCTATTCACAACCTTCCACACCTGGCTTTCCGTTTTTATGCCCTCCACTTCTTTTTCCCACTTTTCCCTCTCCTTTTCCTTCTTCTCCTCGCATAGACGCTGGTATTCCCTTTTCTTCTTCCTATACTCTACTCCCTCCCCTCCTTCCTTTCTCCACTTCCTTAGCTCCCCCCTCGCTAACTTTTTCCCTACTTTGCAGTCTTCGTCCCACCATCCTTTCTTCTCCACTTTTATTGTTTTCCCCAACTCCCCTAGCACTTCCTTTATTTTCCCTTTTAACCCTTCCCAGCCTTCCTGTGACCTTCCCCATTACTTGTTCCCCTTCCAAATTTTTCCCTAAACTTCTCCCCTGTCTCTTCCGACCATCTCCCCACTCCCTTTCTTTTCCTTCTTCCCTCCCAGCCCTTTAACCCACCCTTCTCCCTCTTTAACCACACTGTTATGGGCAAATGGTCCGAATCTACCTTGTCCCCAATCTCCATCCTATCCACTCCTTCCCTAGTCTCCTCGTTCCCCAACACGTAGTCTATTACCGAATTCCCTCTCGCCCCCACATACGTCCATTCCCCTTCCTCATCCCCCTTTACATTCCCGTTCATAATTCCCCAACCTCTATCCCCCAAGTACCTGCAAAGCTTCTTCCCATCCCCATTTACCTTTATATCCTTCGGCTTTCTTACCCCTCCCCCATCCCCCTCTTCTACCACCTCCCCCCTTCCCTTCCCGTTCTCGCGTTGAAATCCCCCCCTATAATCACCCTTATCCCTTTTTCCCTCCCCTCCACCCAGTCCCCCAACTCTTCTAACTTCTTGTCCAAATCCCCATTCACGTATACCCCCACCACCCTCCACCAACCCCCCTCCGCCTTCACTTTCATCATCATCACCCCTTCCCTCCCACACATCTCCCCACATTCTATATCGAGTCCCTTCCTCACCCCCATTACCATACCCCCCTTTGCCCTTCCCCTCTTTTCCTCCCTCCTCGCCCACTGAGTCTCCCACATATACCCTTTTGGAAACTTATTCCTAATCTTACCCCACCCCTTTTCCTCCACCCACGTCTCCATCAACACTATCACTTCCCACTTTACTAACCCCTTCCAAAAGTCCTCGTCCTTATTTGCCAACCCTGCCACATTCCAAAAACCAATCCTGACCCCCTCCCTATTCTTTCTTTCCCCACTGAGCGCCCCCCCTGATTCTTCCCCTATTCGTTTCCCTGTTCCTCCATCCACTTTTCCTCAATTTCATCCCATCTCTTAACCTTCCCATTCACCCACATTTTCATGTACCCTACCTGTACATTCCTACCCTCCCCCCTTTCCTTTTCCGCTTCCCTTTCTATCTTCCATCTTGCCCGTCTCTCCTCTTCCGTAAGATCATCGTCTATCCTTTCCTCTTGTCCCTTTAGCTTTTTCTTCCCCTCCATTACCCTTCTTTTATCTTCCCTTCCCGCCAGTTTCACTAGCACCATTCCCCTTCCGTTTTTCCCTTCCTTCCCTATCTTCCTGACCTCTTTAATCCCCTCTTCCTTTAGCCCCATCTTTTCCCACAACTTCTTAACCTCTACTTTTGCCTCAGTACCCTCCACTTTTATTCTCCTTATTATTATGTTATTCTTTTTCTCCTCCCTTTCCCTCTTATCCTGCCTTATCTCTAGAATCCTTAGCCTTCTCCTATTCTCCGCCATATCCCTATCCTCCCCTAACCTATTTTCCCCCCCTCTTTACCCCCCTTTTCTTTTCCCCCTATCCATTCCTCCACTCTTCTCAATTTACCCTCTACCTTTTCCAACCTCTCTTCTGCTACTCCCCTCCCACCCCCTTCCCCCGCCCCCTTCCTCACTTCCTCTATGCTCCCCTCTACCTTTGACACCCTACCCTTTTCCTCATCCCTTCCCTCTTTACCTCTTCTTCCCTCCTCTCTTCCCTCCACTTCTCCCCTTCCCTCCTCCACTCCTCTAATAATTTTTTCCCTTCCTCCCTATCCCTCTTCCATTCTTCTATTATCTTTTTCCCCTCCTCCCTTTCCCTTCCCCATTCGTCTACCATCTTTACCCTTTCCTCTTTTTCTGCCCTTACCTCCTCCCTCAGCCCCCTCAACTCCTCCCATAACCCTCTGAACAAGCCCTCCAATTCCCTAAGACTCCCTCCCCCTTCCCCTTCTCTTGTATCTTTTTGCGGGGATCTTTGCGTCATATCGCTTTTTTTGAATACTTCAACTTCACCCTCTCCCCCTCCCTCTACCTCTCCTATCCCCCTTTTTCTCCCCACCGCATCCATGCTTTCTACGCTGAACCACCGCTCTATCCTACCTTCTTTCAAAATCGACCCCACACTTCCCTTCCCTATCTTCCCCTCCTCTTTACCCGTCCCCTTCCCTACTCCTCCTCTATCACTCATTTTCTACTTTGCTCTTTCTTTCTTCCCTCTTGCTCTTTTTTCAGAATTTTTAAACAGAAACTAGTTTTAAAATTTCCCGCCTCTCAGCCTTCTTTCTCCCAGCCTACTTTTTTGCTCCCTAGATCGCGCTGCCTTCACTACTAGTCTTTTCCCGCGCGCACCTGTCTGCCGCCACTTATACCTAACCTACAAACTCCCCTCACTTTTCCCTTGCCTATTGCTCTCCCTCTCACTCTCACACCCTTCGCCCTTTCTCGCTCGCCTAACCCTACACCCCACTACCCTCTCTACTACAACCTTCACCACTCCACTACTTTCTAAACCACTCTTTCACACACAATCTCGCTCAGCTAACTTTTCGCAACCTGCTCTCACACAACCGGAAGCGGAAGTCCGGCTGGTACATACATACTAGGGACAACTGCAACAGTGTGCGTGTGAATGTGTGCTAAACTGACACACTTATTGTTCGTGGGTTCCCTTTCCATACGTCCGAGTTGAGTCTCGGCTCATGAGCTGGCGAGCGGCTTGCAAATAACCATCATTATTTTTATTGAACGCGTGGTAAATAATTTTTTTATCATTCATTCGCTATTTGAAATTTTCAATTCAATAAAAATTTATAAACGATTCTAATTTCGAGACGTTCCAATACTTACGCTCTTCGCGAGGGGACGGCTGTATACTTTTCCTCGCGAAGGGGCTAAGCGAAACGAAATGCAGGAACAAGCTTTGGCACGTCCACGTGGAACCCTGCCCCCATTTTTTCCAAAAGATGTTTTTAACTCGATGAGACCGAGGCCAGTCAATCCGATCTCAATCCGACTTATACATAGAAATACAGGGTGAACATTATAAAGCGTTACAGACAAATATCTCCAAAAATATTGATTATACGCAAAAATGTTTAAGATGGAAGTTGCTCAGTACCGAGGGGGGCATCATTCGTTGGGGCTTTTATTTTTACCGGTGGACACTCCAAGGTGAGGTGAATGTCAACTTTCTTTTTTTAAATAGAATGTCCTATTTCTCATACCATAAATCGAGAGAGTATCAAATTCTAAATGTCAATGTGTTGACCTTCATATATCCTAAACCTAATAGTTAACGAGATATTATCCAAAGAAGAAAGAAAATTTTTTCGATAATATCTCGTTAACTACTAGATTTAGGACATGTGGAGGTCAATACATTTTTACTCAGAATTCGATAGTCAATCGATTCATGATGCAGAAAGTAGGTCTTTCCATTTAAAAAAATCAAGGTGACCTTCTCCTCACCTTGGAGTGTTCATCGGGAAAAATAAAAATTCCACCACATGATGTCCCCCTCTCTACTGAACAACTTTCATCTCAAACATTTTTGCGTATAATCAATATTTTCCGAGATATTCGTCTGTAACGCTTTATAATGTTCACCCTGTATATTCCATCACATAATACTTTTGGATTTCGTCGTTAAACCTCTTTTCCCCAGCTTGATCACCGATCCACTAGAGCCACCCATCCTACATATTAATTAATCCACTTAATTCTTTTAATCGAACTCTTTATTATTCGGAACAGCGTGCGCCAAATAAAAGTTATTCCGTTTTTTTGCTTGTTTCTGTTCCCACAGATCGATTCTTGAAACAATTATGTATAAAAAAAGTGTAAGGAAATAATGCCCGTTTATGAAATATTAAGTTGGAACGAAAGTTCGTAGCCTTTTTAAATCAAAATTCAAAGATAAAATTATAAGATGTGTATTCATAGGTTTATTGAATAACATGGTAAGTCACTTAAAAAATGTCAAAAAGTAATAGAAGAGAATGGAAAATATGTTAGTTATTGAACAAGTCTATGTATAAATATCATAATTTCATTTTTGAGTTTTAATTTAAAAACGCTACGAACTTTCGTTCCAACCCAATTTTTCGATATTACAAATTTAGGTAGCTCATATAAAATTTGAAGTGGGAATTGTTCATTCTCCTAAAATAATGCAATTACATAGGATATTTCAAGGAATTTTTTGTCTTTGATATTAGTTTTGTGATGCTAATATTTTAAACCTAAAAAATAAACACCATAACATCGTCTGAAACAGTGGTCTGCTGCACCGATGAAATGCCGTTGGTGGCCTTCTAGTTCGCACTCCAGTCAGAATCTATCCTAGAGGGCGTAAGAGAACACCGAAATATTCGTGCCACACCAACTCCCGTAAGGCTGGCAGTCTCTAATAGTATCTCGTCGGTGACTGAATAGCACAGGCGCTTCGGTGTCCCCGTTACCGTCGGTATCGGTGCGCAAACGCCCCGTTACCATTCAGTGTCAACACCCAACGTTACCGATAAATCACATGTTTTGAGCATTTATTAGCAAGAAGAAAAAATTGTATACTCCATTCGCATTACGTGTATTTTAACGACACTGCTTTCAATGCCTGTTGTTTTTTCCCGCATATACCGATTTCGATGAAACTTTCACAGTGTATGTAATTGACACAGATCTACAAAATTTGTTTTTTAAATTTTCGAAATAGGCCCACATAAAAAAGTTGAAAATGCGACTTTTAGTATTTTTTCAACAATTCCGATCAACTTCAATTTTTGAAAAAATTTCTTTTCGCATCCTGTAATAAACTAATTGCTCTAGCTTCCCAAACAAGTTCAAATCGTATAGTACAATATTAAAATAGTTATCGTCTTCTTTAGAGTGCCTTTAAATTTTTGTCCACTACTGGAATGTGCATATTGCATCAGGACATACACCGTACGCCATACATCGTTCTTCCGCATACGATAGATCGTGAGGACCTACACCGTACGTCCTTCGGGTCGGAAGGGTTAATTTGTTGCGTATGCAAAATTCTCTCGTGTATCTTACAATTAGTACATACACAAGTTCTCGGCATAACGTAAGGAGATTTCTTTCTTATTAGCGTATTCTCTCTCTTTACGGCGAACGGGCAGAAGAGAGCCTCTTCGCGATTGCACTCTCCGATGATTTTCGAATGTGTTGAAAACTCATAATCGGACAACGCTGCGTACTTTAGACTTGACGACGCTGTAGACATACCGTTCGCAGATATTTTTGCTACAAAAAAGGTCATTCATTGGGTTTTATTATATTATCGTGCAAATCATAAGACCTCTCCTGGTTACATTTGCTACGGGCCCCGCGCTGGATTAATCCGGCACTGAATGTAGAAGTTTTACCAGTAGAACCCAATTCGGATTGGTTCTAGTTCCCGAATTCACCGTTCAATGCGTAGAGGACGCTAAAATCACTGGCATTTTAAGGTGCCGGTACTACAGATTCCTATGGACACCAAGTCCCATAAGGTGTCAGGTCTATTCCTATATCTCGTCTGTGATATAGGTGCTTGCCCGGATTGAAAGTCGAAACAGGAGCTGATCCAGGCTAAGCACTAGACTAGGGGGCAGCACTATAATGGGCACGGGCAAAACCCGGGCGTGAGCACTCTCATATACTCTCTAATATACAGGGTGTCCCAAAATTCCTTCAACAGCCGAAAATGGGAGGTTCCTGACGCCATTCTAAGCAACATTTTCCTTAACAATGACGGCCGCCGCGGCTTTGTTTAGGTGTTATTAACGAAAAACCCGGACCAATCAGAGCGCGCCCTCCCCGCCGCGCCTGGCAGGCGAGTGTCGGTGGTGCGCCGTGCATCGCAACGAACACGAGTTTCTCTCGATTATGTGAATCTTCTCCAATTTCGATGAGCTTTGGATATGTTGTCAAGACCATGATTCTGAACAACATTTCCCTTTAAACTTTTTGGCGATCGGCTTTAGTTTACGAGATAATTGTAAAAACTTGTAATTGTAAATCGATCGATGTACTATCTTCTACTCTGATTACCCGATTTCGATGAGCTTTGGATATGTTGTCAAGACCATGATTCTGAACAACATTTCCCTTTAAACTTTTTGGCGGTCGGCTTTAGTTTACGAGATAATCATGAAAAACTTTACTTGTAAATTGATATGGGCATTCATGATAGCGGTCACCGCTTGCTAATAATATCTCCGAAACTAAAGCCGACCGCCGCCAACTATTTCAAAGGAAAAAGATATTTAAAACGACGAATTTTTCAACATAATCGAAATCGGTGAGGCCCACATCATCGGCAACTTTGCCCGAACGAGAGAAGAAGCAGAAACTGATTGAATTAAAAACTCGCTCGTTCAGCCGTAAATCCATTTGCTGCTTCGAAATGTGTGTCACTGGGTCACTCGGTGACGAACTGTACAAATGTCTTCAGGTATACGAGAGTACCGAAAGCTAAGGGGCGTACGGCGAGGTCGACGAACTGCACACCTGTTGGTAGATAGCAGGTATACGACAGTCTGAGGGACGTGCGGTCAAGTCAACGATCCGGACTTTTCACTTTCACTTTCAAATCGATAAATAAATCACATGTTTATTTCACACAGATGCACTAATAACAATTGCAATATCCCTTGTATTGCAACACAAATCACAACAATCAGATAACGTGATCACTAGCGAACGTAAACTTTCTAAAAGAAAAACGTCCCGAATTTTCCTTTCACTTTTCACTGCACGGTCGAAACGTTCTCGCACTGGGAACATTTTACGGCGGTGTCCCTCCCGCTCGTTGTCCATAAATCAGTGTTGCGGTCAGGCCGATTATTGCACCGCTGGTAGTAGCTGTCAGGTACGCGATCGCAAACAAATCTAAGGGGTGCAAAAGGAGGGCTGCACGGCAAGTGCGCCCAGGTCAACGCATATGTATTGCTAAATAACATTTCTTTTCGCTTGAATGAAATATCATAGCGGTGTACTTTGACTTACTTTGTTCGGCGACTGATGTCGCGCACGCTTACGGTGCCATCCTCTTCGACAATGCGCATCACTTCGACAACGTTACGCATGGGCCTCGTTGTCCTCGGTCTTCCGGCGTCCGCGCCATGACAGCTTACAGAGTCTCCCGGACAGACATCATGCTGCCGAATAATGCAAATTACGCCTCAAAATCGGAAAAGTGGGCCATTTTAGAGACCATCCGCACTAGATTGATCTTTTATCTATCGATTGTGACTACGTAGGAGTTCCAAATGTGCATTATAGAGAAATGGTTAGACAATTACCGAAGCCTTGCGATCCGCCTAGGCACACGTACACGCTGCCGGAGCGTGTTTGTGTGCGAAGGCGCCGCGCGGCTCGTCAAGCCTGCTTGTGTGGATTCTAGTCTCTGCGGGAAACTATCTTTTCCCTAGTCCACTGTTTGTCTCGGACAAAAGGTAGGACAGAGGATACTGGGAATAACCAATTCCACCCTTGCACGGTGAACAATTTATTAAAGTACGTTGATACAACTCAGAACACAAAGGAGCACGTCTGCACATCGAGACGACTGGAAAGGAAGAGAGCGAACTCGTCGCATCGCTTCGAAAACGTGGCAAGAATGCCGTGAGTGCGCAGGCGCGGTACCCCACCAACGGTCGGGGATAAGGCCGAGCCCACACTTGCATCGTCACTACGCCATCTTCAGCCGTATAGTGACGTCACGCTTGCATACCGGCAGCATTTACTGATGCAGTGACTGCTGTCACCGCCGAGATGATATCCCTTTGGCGCTGCTGTACTTCTCGACATTCAACTGTAGAAATTTTACCCAGCTCCTCTACTGGACGGAGCTCAAACTAATTTCGGGCCCCTTGAGATCGGAAGGATTTACGTTCTGAATAGGGACGCATGAGAATAAACAGAACCGTCCTCGGGCGATGGCGGGTGGGCACTTAGGGCCATCCAGCTATCTGAGCCCAGAACACAATAGTAGTACAGTAAACACGGCCGGGCACAGTGATGTCTGCGTGGATACCTTTTTTCGCGCATGCGCGACGATTTCAGCCTCAGTAAAGGACGATTCTCGAGGAAATGTGGCACCTTGAGCGCCACGCAGAACTTTAAGAAATTGATATAATTTGATTATGAAAAACGAATGTATGACAAGTGTATTTGTATATAGATCCGTATATATACACATATGAAGTATTAAAATTTAATATATATCTATATATTAATATAATTTCTAAGATTTATGCAAAAATTAACGCAAATACGACGAATATGGACGAGTATTATTACTAGATAGGAAAATTGAGCAGACGAAATTCGAAATTGTTGGAAAATTTAAAAAATTGAGGACGTCAATATATGACTTCTCCTTTATTAAAATCATTAAGGGAAGAAAGAACATTCAATTTAGTTTCTATTTACTGCAATTTACAGACAATTTTTATTTTGCATAAAGATCCTCAGTCTAATCATTACTTTTTCCTACAACAAACTTGAAAAATAAATTTCTTAATCGCGGGGCTCTGCTGTATAGTCGCTTCATCATAGATACATTACTGGTTTGGACGCGCATGTGCGAAAAAAGGTATCACTTGACGAACATTCACTTGACGAATCGCTACGATTGTCGCTGGCGTGATATACGTTAAGTAAACGTCCAAATACTTCATTTTGCTTATTTTTTATGTGTTTTATATATGAGAATACAATATTACTTCAAACTAGTGTGTTACCAAATCATTTCAACGAAAAAATGATTACATTAGTTGTGTTCACAAAAATCGATGTTTTGCAAAATCCTGAGGTCGTAGATAAATTTTGAGGCAAGATTTGAAATCAGCGTGAAAAAGTCTACAGGAAATGATGTGTCGCATGTTAAAAAAAAATTTTTTCCAGGCGTGGTATTGGAAAAACCACAATTTTCTTGAAATTGTGCAAGTTTAACGAATTTTCTCAAGGTTAAAAAACGTTCGTACAACAATCTCCATAATTATTTCATATTCTGCAAAGTTTCTGCTTTAGTTTTTAAAAAATTTCATCGCTCTATCTCATTTCTATCGAAAGTTCTTTGATTTTTACACAGATTTCGTCGGTTTGGCCCATAGTGCGGCGCACATTTTGCTATAACTTTTGATCTAAAAGAGATATCGAAGAGAAATTTCGAATAAATTTTGTTTTGAAAATTCGGGTTTAATGATATGCAAACAGAAATATATTTTGTATTTTTTAAATAATGTTTTCGTTGATTCTTAAAAGGTATAGCATATAATATAATAAGGTATCTTCAACAGAAAATTATGAAAAAATTCGTGAATATTCCACCTAATAGCATACACGAATGAGATTTTTTTCAAAATTTTTGGTTGCAAAATCGATTTTTAAACAAATCGAGAAACAAAATTGCCGATATTATGTCAGTCTTCAGTTGACCACATTTATATTATTACGTTAGTTGTGTCTATCCTGATTATTATTGTGTATTTTGTCAGGTTTTTCGGATTACGGAAACATGTTTTAAACCTCCAAATATTCGAAGAAAATGCATATTTTGTATTGAAGTTTTAGAGACACCAGTTTAATAAAAATTCAGTAATTAGATATTATTGAAGCAACTGATCTCAATTTTTTAATAATTTTTTAGAGATTGCGTAATCGTTAACAAAACAACTATACGGCTAGGAACCTTCTGGCCCCGAATCGAATCCCGCACCTAATCATTTTTTTGCGAGCGAGCGAGACCGCGGCACGAGCCCGCGAAGCGAGAGCGCGACGCGCCGTTTGCCGCGGCGGCCGCGAGGTGGCCACCGCGACGTCGCGGTTTCTCGCAAGTGAAAGTAAACTGGGGCGGTATAAATTCAGCCCATCGACACCGGTAAATTGTTCTGAGCTCAATTCACGTTGCATTCATTCGACACATCATTCAGCTCCTGTTCCATCAGAAGTGTTGTCTCTCACACATCATTCGTGCATTCGTGCTGAGTCGCTCGTACCGTGCAGTTCACGTCGTCCGTACAGCTATTGTGTTTAGTAGACATACTTATTGTCGCTGCCCCTCAAGAAATCTGTCTTTTTCAAGACAACTATTAGTCCAATTTTAACAAATGAATTAAAGTGTTTATGTCAAAACCTGTGAAAATCCTTCAAGAAATTTCCGGAACCACCAAAATCCTAACCTCAAGCCTCAATCTGGATCGGATCCTCCCTGAAGATCCTCCTTCACTCAATACTCCAGGTACCCGCCATGGTGGCGGGTTGAAAAAACCATTAAGGGTACCGGTTCGTATTTGACCTTGACAACTTTTCGATGGTCATGCCAGAAACGAACGAGCGGCCGCTAGAAGAAGCTAAGTAATAACATTTCTGTCCAGTAGGGGAGCTGGGTACATTTTCTAGAGTCGCTGCATCAGTACATGTTGCCGGTAAGTCAGGAGCAAGCGTGACGTCACACAGTGTGGGTGTACTCGACGCTGTGTGTGGCACACACTCACCACTCGGGCAGCGTGTACGTGTGCCTAGACGGATTGCAAGGGTTCGTCTGTTTTCAAACCACGTCTCGTTAATGCACATTTGGAACCCCCACGTGGTCTCAATCGCTAGATAAAAGATCAGTCTATTGCGCTTGCTCCTCAAGGTGGTTGACTTTTACGTTTTCGAAGCGTAATTTCCATTATTCGGCAGTAAGATGTCTTTTCGGGAGGCTCTGCAAGCAGGCTTGACTAGCCGTACCGCAAGGTGCACTCACACAGTCACCGCTCGGGCAGCGTGTACGTGTGTCTAGGCGGATCGCAAGGATTCGAGATGCTCCAAACCATTTCTCGTTCTTCGCCGCATCCTCCGCCGTATCATCCCACAGTGGGACGAATGGCTATTCTCGGTGGAAAAAAATCCTACGCATCAGATGCGGCTAGTGATGTTAACGTACGTGGTGTCGTTGTAAAGAGGAGATCTCAATCTTTAAGTTTATGGTAATTTTTTAATGGTAAAAAAAATGTTGGAAAAAATTTCTGAGAAAAATTTTTATAAAGTACATAAACAAATATAAAAAAAATAAAAATGCAATAATAATATTAAATAATAAATAAAAAATGTAACAGTAATATTAAATAAGTATGACAATAAAATCTAAATATAACAATATAACTACAAAAAAATATAACAAGTTGAATCTAAAAAGTAAAATGCCATCTATGTAGAAGATATCAGCAGGTAATTTCTGTGAGAATTTATTTTAAACAGTCTAAAGTAACTTCTATGCAAATTTTATGGCAAGATCTTTCAGAATTTTTTAGTTATTCAATTTTCAAGTGGGTTACATGGCATACAAAAATGGTATTTGTAAAACCATCAAAATCTTTACAAAAAACATTATTTAAATAACTTATATATGATGAAATAGGTACTTACGGGTAGTGACATTCTCCATGGCAATTAGAAAAAATGTATGATGAAAAATTACTGATTAAAACTAAAGGTAAGTTTTCTAAGCAAGCTTGCAGAAGAAAAGAATTTCGCTCGCTGCAGTCTAACGAAGTGATACTTTCAGCTTCACGTCTCTGAAGGCACTAAATGAATTTCTTCTGTGACTCTTAGAAGAAATAAACATTTCTGAGTTGGAGGTGTGAGTTATCTCTCCGTGTGTTTATATGACGATTTCCCGCCTAGCATGCCCATCCAGTCCACTACCGCGGCGCACCGTATGCACCGTATGCACCGTACGCACGGTGATACAGAAATGTAAAAAGTTGTAGCATTCCGCAGATTTTTTTTGTTGGAATCTCTTTAGTATAGTTTGAACTTATAAACAAAAAAAGTTTCAAGATCGGATCCACCCAGACCTGCTAGTTCTGCTCTATTAAAGTAAACTAAATGACGTAGAAAACTGGTACCTAAACAATGTCTAAAAATTATTGTAAAGGACTTTACTAACGTACTTTGTGAACATTAATGTAAACATTTATTTATATTAATACGGAAAATCGTGCATAGAAGCTTAAAGATTCTTATTTATTGCTCTGACACAATTTTCTTTGTGGCGAATATAAACGTACGATTTCGCCGTATGTATTACGGTTTGAAGTTTTCACGTATTAATTTCTATGCTTATATCGCTTTTAAATGAATTATTATGGGTATAATTAGGGTCGGTGAACATTCCCAAAGAAGTATATATGAATGTTATATCTATTTTCTGACATGACTTTTTTCCACCTAAAACGGCCATTCGTCCCACTGTGCATCCGCCGCATTATAAGTTATTATTATTGGGATCTTCAGTATTACAGTCAGAGACGCTGTAGCGTCGCTGAAACACTTCATTAAGTTATTATTATTATCCTGCATATTATAAAAATTGAAGCAATTAATTTAACAATAAATTATTAGGTTGGAACGAAAGTTCATAGCGTTTTTAAATAAAAATTCAAAGATGAAATTAAGATATTTATTCATAGGTTCATTGAATAACACATATGTATGTAGGGGTGTGAATGTTTAGAGTGACTGTGGATGCGACATCGTGGCGCCAACGTGTTTGGGTCCTGCATGAAAGGAGGTCTGTTTGGGCCAATTAGGCCGAGGTGTGAAAGAAGAGTGTTTGGGTCTTCGCGACAAGCGTCAAGTGGCTAGGGGTGCCAAACGCAGGGCGTACGTGAGCTTTTCCGAATGGATGCGAGACTGATAGAGAGAGAATGAGAGTGCGAGAGAGAAGAATGAAATTGAATAAAAGGAACTATAGATATATGTACAGAAATTATATATATGTATATATATATAATACGGTTTCAGGAACTATTGTATATGCATCTCGCAACATTGTATCTCGCGGTACCTCTAGGTATCGAATCAAAGACAGAGCCGCGCGTCTTTTGGTCCGCCGACGTGTCCCATTCAAATGTTTCTCGTTTTCAAACGTATCGACGAGCTGCCGAAGTCAGTCAGTCTAAGCCTAGCCTTAGTAGAGGAAACATCGGTCAAATATCGTTCTAAATAAATATCTGTTCTTTTATTCTCTCTAAATAAATACCTTGCTTCCCAAAACCAACAAGAACGAACGCAAGGGCTGACAGATCAGAAGTGTGAAAGTCGAAAGAGAGTGAAGTTGCGAGTTGCGAGTTGCGAGAGCTGAGCTGTGAAGAGCTAATAAAGTGCAAGTATTAGAAATATTAGAGTCAAATTATTTTACCCGATACGCCACACTCAAGGTGTAGGAGTTCCTAAAATATTCCTACACATACATTATAAAAATTGATTGATTTATTAATAGTATATTTAAATATATACTTATAGAGTTTGTACGCGCGCAGGGGAATAGCAGGGGAACGCAAAGTGCACATTTTATAATTTATAATTTATTACAAAAGGTATTTATTATATAATTTATTATAATTTATTGTAAAAGTAAAAATTATACGGGCCGCTTCCTCGGCCTTCGCCGCGCCGCGCACGCACAGTGGGAACATTGGACCAAACTCGATTCAAAATCAAAGAACTTTCGATAGAAATGAGGTAGAGCGATTAAATTTTTTTAAAATTAAAGCTGAAACTTTGCAGAATATGGAAAAATAGTGAGATTATGGTACGAACGTTTATTGACCTTGAAAACATTCGTTACACTTGTAGAATTTCAAGAAAATATGGTTTCTCCGTTACTATGCGCGGAAAAAACTTTTTGTTAACATGCTATATATCATTTCCCGTAGATTTTGTGTAGATATCATTTCCCGTAGATCTATGTGTGACTATAATGTAATTTAAATTAGATATCTATTTTTCATAATTATATTTTCATTTACACAGGGAGTATGGTAAGTATTTCATCATTTTAACTTACTTCTCATCAATGAATTTTTTATCTACTGGTGACACCTTATGTTTTAGTAAGTAACGTAGTAACGGAGAAACCACATTTTCTTGAAATTCTACAAGTTTAACGAATGTTTTCAATCTCAATAAACGTTCGTACCATAATCTCACTATTTTCCCATATTCTGCAAAGTTTCAGCTTTAATTTTAAAAAAATTTAATCGCTCTACCTCATTTCTATCGAAAGTTCTTTGATTTTGAATCGAGTTTGGTCCAATGTTCCCACTGTGCGGCGCGGCGCGACGAAGGTCGAGGAGGCGGCCCGTATAATTTTTACTTTTACAATAAATTATAATAAATAAATTTTATAATAAATTATAAATTATGAAATGTGCACTTTGCGTTCTCCTGCTATTCCCCGGCGCGCGTAGAAACTATATATATATTTAAATATACTATTAATAAATCAATAAATTTTTATAATGTATGTGTTATTCAATGAAGCTATGAATAAATATCTTAATTTCATCTTTTAATTTTTATTTAAAAACGCTACGAACTTTCGTTCCAACCTAATAATATATTGTTAAAATAATTGTTTCAATTTTTATAATCTATAGAATAATAACAATAATTTATAATGCGGCGGAAGATACGGCGGAAGATGCGGCGGAGGACGAGAAATGGTTTGAAGCAGTGATCGGCAACACCGGCTATTGTTCAACCAGTATTCGTGCCTCCCGCGCGTCTCGCTCCCCGTGACGACAATAGTGCTCTATGCTATAGCAGGTACAGGCAGGTATGGCATGGTATAGATATAGTACACCTAGTGCAGGATGCGGCGAAAGACGAGAAATGGTTTGTCATTTCCCGAACCCTTGCGATCCGCCTAGACCAGCGCTCGGAATTGTTTAATCGCGAGGAGCTCGAATCGAAGCCTCCGCCTCCTCGACCCGGCCGCGCGTCTCGCTCCCCGTCGCGGCCCTAGTGCTCAGGCGCGTACCATTTTATAGGCGCTATTCGTGGCGCAACAGGACGATACTCATGTCAATAGGTTTCCGCATTACCATTGAGGTACATACTATTGCCAATGCATTTTTTTCGTTAGTGGTATCCCCTGTAGGCCTACTCCACTATGACGCACGATAAGTTCGGACAATAGCAGTAGAAAATTAATTAGAAAAATTAATTTGTAAGATAAATTAAAAAATTAGTTTTTAATTCTATTGTTCAAATTTTAATACCATCCGGGACATCTTGATGTTCGCGCACGTTTAAACGTGCTTGGCAAATTGTTAAGATCTACGGCGCGGCGGAAAGTTTGAACGTAGCTGTTCGCATTGCCGCGCCGACGCTTACATTGTAACTCATTTTAAAAATCAGTCGTTTGTCATTTGTCATTTTGCCTCTTTTATCCGAGTGGGAACGTAATGCGAACAGTCACGAATTGGTTATTGGAAGGTAAGGATCACGAGTTTTTGTAGAAAATCAGTGTTAGTAAGTGCGTTTGTTTTCGGACGTATAAATTCGGACGATAGACTTTCAAGCAGTATTAATAGTGAATCTTGTTGTACAGACAATATGCCTAAATCGTGCGACATAGTGGAGTAGGCCTAGAGGGGATACCACTAATAAAAAAAACGCATTGGCAATAGTACCTCAATGGTAATGCGGAAACCTATTGACATGAGTGTCGTCCTGTTGCGCCACGAATAGCGCCTATAAAATGGTACGCACCTGAGCACTAGGGCCACGACGGGGAGCGAGACGCGCGGCCGGGTCGAGAAGGCGGAGGCTTCGATTCGAGCTCCTCGCGATTAAACAATTCCGAGCGCTGGCCTAGACACACGTACACGCTGCCCGAGCGGTGACTGTGTGAGTGCACCTTGCGGTGCGGCTAGTCAAGCCTGCTTGCAGAGCCTCCCGAACAGACATCTTGCTGCCGAATAATGAAAATTACGCTTCGAAAACGTAAAAGTCGACCACCTTGGTGTGCAAGCGCAATAGATTGATCTTTTATCTAGCGATTGAGACCACGTAGGGGTTCCAAATGTGCATTAACGAGACGTGGTTTGAAAACAGACGAACCCTTGCAATCGGCTAATCAAGCCTGCTTGCAAGAGCCTCCCGAACAGACATCTTGCTACCGAATAATGAAAATTACGCTTCGAAAACGTAAAAGTCAACCACCTTGAGGTGCAAGCGCAATTGATTGATCTTTTATCTAGCGATTGAGACTACGTAGGGGATCCAAATGTGCATTATAGAGAAATGGTTTGTCATTTCCCGAACCCTTGCGATCCGCCTAGGGACACGTACACGCTGCCCGAGCGGTGAGTGTGTCTCACACACTCTCACTCGAGCACACCGACGCAGCATCATCGTGAGCCGTATAGTGACGTCACGTTTACGGATGAAGCCTAACTTACCGGTAATATGTTTTTTCTCGTCCTCTGTTATACCGATACAGTGACTGAATGATCGGAAACAGGTACCAGCGCTCGTAGTGAAAAATTCCGGAACTATACTTGTTACTCTACCCCCCGCTTAGGGGTAAATTTCGTCTGTTTGCAAACGGTGTGTTTAAACACGTATAGTTTAACATAATAATCGTTGCACTGACATTGTATGTGTCCCAGCAATTGCGCTGGATGTCTATTTTTTCTATAAGAACCCTAAATATCTCGATATATAAGAAAATGTATGATGCTTGACAGTGGCAGCACTGTCGCGCCGCTCGATGCTCTCGCCTCTCCGCTACATGCTGCCGAATAATGGAAATTACGCCTCCAAAACGCAAAAGCAGGCCATTTTAGACATCCAGCGCAATTGCTTGATCTTTTATCTAGCGATTGTGACCACACAGGGGCCCCAAATGTGCATTAGAGAGACGTGGTTTGCAAACAAACGAACCCATGCAATTCTCGTGTACGTATACAGTGCCTAGCGGTGTGTGAGTGCGCCACCACACTCTCGCTCGGCCAGAACCGGTACCCTTAAGCCGTGACCATCCACTTGATAACCCTCCTGAAGATTCCACGAATCCCAAAAAACCCAAAATGGACTCCACAGAGCCAGGAACCAGCGGATATTCGGTAAATACCTCGAATAGATTCGAAATATTTGCTACTAATGATTTCAAAAAATTTGACAACAAAAAACTGTCGACTGAAAAACCAGTCAATAATAATAATTTGCAAAAAGTAAACTCGAGACCACCGCCAATATACATTAGACTGGCAGAGAGCGAAATAATTAAATTCAGCAACGAACTAAAAGAAGCCATTGGGAATAATTTTTATTTAAAATATTTGGGAAATCAAATTAGATTACATATCAATGATACAAAACTCTTCATCGAAGCTAAAGATACATTCCGGAAGGCTGGCCTTAATTTCCATACATATGCCCTGCCAGACGATAAACCACTGACGGTTGTATTAAAAGGACTTCCAACGATTGACACTGAAGTGATTATGGATGAATTATTTAATCAGAGCTTAAATCCTACAAATTGTTCTGTTTTTAAAACCTCACAATACAGTTCCATCTACAAAATCACGTTCCCTCCGGGTACTAAAATAGCTCAAGTTAAAAAAGTTGGATTTATATATCACTGTAGAATATACTGGGAGCACTTTCTAAAAACTAAAAACTACACTCAGTGCTTTAGATGCCAGTCTTTTGGGCATGCAAGCGCAAACTGCTACAAACCTCCGAAATGTGGTCTCGATCATCTCACTAAAGAGTGTGCCAAATCTACTGAAATGCCAGCAAAATGCGCCAACTGTAATGGTCCGCACACTGCCAACTACTCGCAATGTCCCAGCCTCCAGTCATACATTCAAAAAAAGGCAGTTCAAAAACTTCCTAGAGCTAGGCAATCGATAATTCCATCTTCAACTCCCTCTCCACTGGGGAAGAATCTTCATTTTAGACCCACTGCGTCTGTTACTAAAAACAAATCATTCAGTGATGCAGTAAAAAGCCAAAGCTCCTCCGCTAATTATAATATAAATGCTAACAATAACCTCTATGAACAAGTTGAGGCTAATGAGTTCTTTAAGGACGCTTTCCTCTTCATCCGAAGAGCAATTCCTATTTTCAAGTCGGTTAGGCCTAAATTATCCACCTGTACTACCATGTTTGATAAACTCGAAGTTATATTTGATGTTGCACAGCAACTTTTTTCATAATCATCTTCACCCCATACTTACCGGGCACCATCATGACGTGGAACTCCTGTTCCCTTCGAAACCGAACAAATGAGCTGGAAGTTTTCATGGCAACTAATAATATCCTAATAGCCATGATTCAGGAAACTTGGCTCAGCCCTTCTATCGATTTATCCATTCCTAACTACAACATTGTTAGAAATGACCGCAGTGACGGTAGCTCGCGTGGCGGAGTTGCAATCCTAGTTCACAAAAACATTAAATTCTTCCCCTATCATTTAAGGAAACCAGATAACATTGAAGCTGTAGCCGTAAGACTTACCAGTCCTAACCTCATAGTCATTTCCGCTTACTGCCCTAATCAAAACCTTGATCAGGCAGCCCTTGATTCCATTACAAACCACAACATCCCATTCATAATTGGTGCTGATCTCAATGCAAAAAATTCCTCTTGGAATTCCTGTCGGGGAAATAAAAATGGTAAAATACTCGATGACCACAGCTCGTCAGCTCCTTACTCATTGATTATTCCACCTTCCCATACCTTCTTCAGGCCCAACCGTTTGCCTACAACCTTGGATATCTTCCTGACAAATACCTTGACAAATCTCCAATGTGAGGTCTCTGAAGACCTAACCTCTGATCACAGACCTGTACTGTTGCTCCCTGAATTAAAGCACTCATTTGCAACTACCTCCCCTCTAACTAATTGGGAAAAATATACGGAATATGCCAATAAAATAAATGTTACCTCGAACTTCCAGTCATCAAAGGATATTGATAAAAAAATCTTGCAAACTCAACGCTTCCTTAAAACCTGCTTTCACAAAGCCACCTCGTTTGTAGGAATCCCAAATAAATACATTGTTCCTGATGAAAAACTCAAATCATTGATTCGATTAAGAAACACAGCTCGCAGACGGTGGCAACGCACTGGAGACTTTATAGCCCATGAATTCTACAAGCAATTAACTATCGACATTAGCAGAAGAGTAATTGCACTAAAAACTAAAAGGATTAAGGATCAGATTGAAAATGCTAAAACTCATACCTTTTGGCCAGTCTACAGAAAAATCACAAACAAGCCAAACACTGTACCACCACTGGTGGACGAAGCTGGAAATTTCCATGATTTGAATTCTGATAAAGCTCAAATGGTGGCAGACAACTTTCGCAAGATCTTCGATGAAGCTTACACAGCAAACTCAAAGTTGCAAGGAACTATTAACCAAGCAGTTGAGAATTTCCACTATAAAGAACACTTTACACCATCTCCTTGCAATGATCTCATCGATCAACTATCCCCTGGAATTATACTGGAATCTGCAAAAAGAATAAAGGCTAATAAAGCTAGTGGCTGGGATAACTTTGCCCCTAATCTTATTAAAAAGGCTCCCAAAAAGGTATACGTCCAGCTCTATTATATTTTTAAAGCTTGCATTGTCATATCATACTTCCCGCTTGCCTGGAAAATTGCGAAAGTCAGTGCCTAAACCAGGAAAAAATCATAAACTCCCTGAAAGCTACCGCCCTATTAGCTTGCTACCCATCCTTGCTAAACTTTTCGAAAGAATATTGTACGATATGATAAACAAACATTTAGACAAGAATAACATCCTTATTGACTCACAGTTTGGATTCCGTACTGCTCACTCCACAACTCATCAACTCATCAGAACCGCTCAATATCACATACACCATATGAACACAAACAGATTCTCTGGAATGGTCCTACTTGACCTTAATAAAGCTTTTGATTCGGTTTGGCATAATGGACTTATCTACAAACTTATAAAATTAAAATTTCATCCTAAATTGATTAAACTCATCCATTTTTACCTTGAGAAGAGACTATTCTACGTTCAAATTGGAAATAATAAATCAAAAATGGAGATCATCAGAGCTGGCGTACCGCAGGGTTCCGTCCTTGGGCCACTCATCTTCCTAATTTATATAAATGATATTCCTCACTCTAAGGATACATCGCTAGCTCTATTCGCAGATGATACAGCCATCCTTGGACACTCATTTAACCACCTAAGACTCATTGAGCTCCTTCAAAATCATTTAAAGATAATTAACGATTACTTCAAGAATTGGAAGATGAGACTTAACAGCTCCAAGACTCAAGCCATAATCTTCACTAGAAAGATTAAACATCTTAGAAAGCAACTTCCGAAGCTTGAAGTTAACAACACAATCATTGAATGGAACAGCACTGTTAAATACCTGGGAATTGTATTTGATGCTAAGCTCAACTGGGGTCCTGCAATTTTAGACCGAAGGAAAAAGGCTAATGCTGCCCTGGCGGCTGCTACCACCCTCATTGGACATAAATCTAAACTCAAGCCACATCTTAAATTGCTTTTATTTAAAACCTGCATTAGCACGGTTATCACCTACGGTGTGCACATATGGCACACTGCCGCTAAAACACACATTCTTAGCCTGCAAACAATTCAGAACAAAGCATTAAAAATCATATTGAACTTGCCAAGAGATCACTCTACACAGGATATTCACTCAAGAACAAATATTCCTATGTTAATTAACACTTTATACAACCTGGTTAAAAGATATAACCCTGATGAACACCAAAATCTACTGATTCGGAATACTACAAGATTCAAAAAAGACATAATACCTTACACTCCTAAGATTAGATTCCCACTAGACATCCCACCTGAATTCAAGCAACCTTCAGACACCAATTCAAGAACCTCCACCCGCAGCTCTCACCAAGGAGGACTACTTCAAGTACTGGATCTTCTTGGAGACGTTTAACACGTGGACGGCTTATACCAAGGCGTATAGCATCGTGGATATTTCATCCGACCCACGAGGCACGCCTTCCTTCCGTCCTTTTGACTACGATGCGCCCTAGCGGAGATATGGCTAAAATGATTTGTACAGACTGTTCCTGCCTGGACAAGTCAGTAATATCTGAGTTTCAATTTAATGCTGCAGCTATCATAATAGCTCATAACGTTCAACAAGTTATTTGAAAATTTTCTTGTTTATATAACTAAATCACCATAGCAAGTGCTAAACTACAAATATTCATGAGTATTAAAGTATGACAAATTCCCTATGATCTAAGTGTAGAGGGCATTCCAGCTCTAGGAAACTTAAAATACAAAACCCCATGAGTTAATGAACAGGTTTTTAACCTGATAAAAAAAAAAAAAAAACCGGTAAATTGTTCTGAGCCGAAGCATGACCAGAGGTGGTAATTCCACACCTGGCCAAGTGATAAGCACTGAACAATCCTCCACCTCTCTCTCTCTATCCACCATTCGCTTGTCCAAGGCTCGAGCTTCGAAAGAAACCGAGAGACCCTTCCGCAAGATACGAAAGTAGCCGCACGCCCCAGCTGCGAAAGCCGCGGGAGATCCTTTTCTCGAGACGCGAAAGCTTCCGGGGCTCTATCGGCTCGAGTGTCGAAAGACACCGAGAATCCACAACGCTCAGCCGCGAAAGCTGCGAGCAACTTCCATCCTGCTCGCAATCACGCCCTCGCGTTCACGCTGATTAAACGCCGTCGAATATATAGTTGTTGCGTTCATCTCGAAATGTCCTGCGCCGGTAAAGTCCTGCGAACCACCGAATGTCCGTCGATAGCCGTACGCCACAAAATGTCCCGCGTTAGTTATTAAGCCGCCCTGCGTTAATTAATAAGCCGTCTTGCGTCTCGCGCGATCCTGTACGCGCATCGCCAGTCCGTCTCCGCCTTAGCCGATAAACCAGTCCGCAAATACCAGTGTAGCAATATACCTATGTACATATCTATATATATCTATCTATCCTCTCGTTCGCCATAGGCCGGAATAAAGTAGATTCTGTGTCACTCTCCGCCGTATTCATTCGTGCCTCGAAGAACCCTGCACAACCGACTGAGTCGGCCTTCTCCCAACCGGAAACCGCCACAAATACTAGACGAATTTGCATACTAATTGCTGGATGTCATGAGAGATAAATCTCTATCATCGATAGACATGGTGCGACTAGACTAGAATTTACAAGGTTGATACCTATTTTATTCCTTTTTTCCGTCTTGATATCGATAAGCAATGAGAATATCCTTTCGGCCTCGCCATTTGAACGCGGTAAACATCTGACAATTCTGCACAGCCAACGCAAGTTTGCGAAAGGAAGAACTTGTTCCTCGTTTTCTTGTTTGCAGTTTGCAGATGTCTATCCACATGTTTTCGAATGAAAAATTCGGCCATTAGTGTTTTTGGAATCCGGATGTGCAGTAGAAATTTACCTGACGAATTAAATTAAAATGCTGTAAGAGCATCGGTTTGAAAAATTTTTATAGGACATCCGCATTCCAGAAACACTAAGGGTCCACAATATGTGGATAGACATCTGCAAACAAGAAAACGCGGAACATGTTCTTCGTTTCGCAAACTTGTGTTGGCTGGGCAGAATTGTCAGACGTTTACCGCATTCAAATGCTAAGGTCGAAAGGATATTCTCATTCATTACCGGTATCAAGAGAAAAAAAAGGAATTAAATATAATAAAAAACCATAAAGGATAATTTATAAAAACCAGATAAGTTTGTCGCGTTACATTAATATTTTATTCTGCACTTCGCAATCATAACTTTAACTGTGTTCCTTTTTTTTAATTATAGAAAGTGGCAAAAGTCGACAGCGCGAACTGTATCAATCCTTTAAGTTGAAAATAAATGTAGACAATTAAAAAATGTTTTTGGTGAAAAACCCGAAGCAATAAGTATTTACTGAAAAAATTATTAGGTGCGGGATTCGATTCGGGGCCAGAAGATTCCCAGCCGTATATGTAGTTGTTTTGTTAACGACTACGCAATCTCTAAAAAATTATAAAAGAATTAAGATCAGTTGTGTGCTCTCTCTCTCTCTCTCTCTCTCTCTCTCTTCTCAATAATATCTAAGTACTGAATTTTTATTAAACTGGTGTCTCTAAAACTACAATACAAAATATGCATTTTCTCCGAATGTTTGGAGGTTTAAAACATGTTTCCGTAATCCGAAAAATCTGAAAAAAATACACATTAATAATCAGGAGGAGACACAACTAACGTAAGAATATAAATGTGGTCAACTGAAGACTGATATAATATCGGCAATTTTATGTTTTCCGATTTGTTTAAAAATCGATTTTGCAACCAAAAATTTTGAAAACAATCTCCGTCGTGTATGCTATTAGGTAGAATATTCACAAATTTTTTCATAATTTTCTGTTGAACATGACGTAACTAAAAATCAATTTGGATGGACACTTTTGACCATTATCTTATCCGGCTATACCTTTTAAGAATCAACGAAAACATTATTTAGAAAATACAAAATATATTTCTGTTTGCATCATTAAACCTGATTTAAAAAAAAAATTATCCGAAATTTCTCTTCGATATCTCTTTTAGATCAAAAGTTATAGCAAAATGTGCGCCGCGTCGCGCTGTGCCGGGATTCAAATGCGCGTCGTCTCCAAATTCCGACTTTCCGTCTCATGCTTCCGAAACTTCGGCAACGTGAAAATCGAAGGAACGCGTCGGCGTCTATCAGTCGAGCAGGTAGTTCACACAGGGACCAACACAGGCAACGCAGCCGACACGGATACGACGATACGTCAGAGAAGGGGAAACCAGCGACTCAGGCGAACGACCCACGGCCCACGAATATCCCATCATTCCCATCACTGTTTCCGGCATCACTGCAATCAGAAGCTTCTGAGACCCGATCCGCTTGCCTTCTCAGGCTTTGCAAACCACCCTCGCGCGCTCGCGTCGATTTTCTGCTCGAGTTCTGTTTGAGTTCGTGTCCCGTTCGAGTTTGTGCTCTGTTCAAGTTCGTGTGGTTCTGTTCGGTAGTGACACCATTATGGATCGCCCTCGCATCAAGAACTCTGTAAGTATACATATGTAGTATGGATTGTCTTTATTTATTCATTGGTTTCGCGATTGTTGAGAAGTCTTATGGAGGATCTATTTTTTTATGCACTCAAATTATTTTGGATTTGGTCTAACTCCGCGTGAAGACGGAAAGACACCACTTTCGCACCAATTTTTGACGATAATTTTAAATTTACCTCAAAAAATAAGAGTCCAGCGGAAAATCGAACTATACCACGCGATAGAGCAGACTTTTATCTTGAGAAACCACCCTATCAAGTTTGGAACGTCGACGTTTTTTTCGAACCAGAAAGCAAAATATCTTCGCCCGACATGAGTTGCGGCCAGTGGCGCTCTAGACGGTGTACGGCGCAGCGACGGGATACGGAGCGGCGAACGACCGTTCTAGTGGTGACCGCCACTGACCGCAACTCATGTCGGGCGAAGATATTTTGCTTTCTGGTTCGAAAAAAACGTCGACGTTCGAAACTTGAAAGGGTGGTTGCTCAAGATAAAAGTCTGCTCTATCGCGTGGTATAGTTTGATTTTCCGCTGGACGCTTATTTTTTGAGATAAATTCAAAAATATCGTCAAAAATTGGTGCGAAAGTGGTGTCTTTCCGTCTTCAATGATCGTTTAAACATGTTTAAACAATCATAATGCATTAATATTATATATCACTATATTCGGGAAAGTCCAAGGAATCTGTTGCTGTAAAGATCAATTCAATATCTTTTATAATAACATCACAATATTTGTTCAAAGTTGAAAAATATGTCTTTTTTTTAAACTCCATTTTCTCAAAAACTGTACGTATAGGAGAAAAATTAAAAACAGATTCGGAATCAGCGCGAAAAACTCTATAAGAATCGCATAGTGGGAATCGAAATACAAAAATAAAGTTGAAATTTGTTGGACAGTGTTATTTGAAGTTGTCGAAGAAATTGTAATATCAGACGTATACATATAACAAAAAGTGTGGAAGAGATCTGTTATGGTTTCCCGCCTTGTAAATTTTCTTGTGTGATATTCTCTAAGAGCCAGTTCAGACACAGCGGAAACCGCGCGTTTTCGACCGCGCGATTTTTGTTTTTGATTGTTCGACCGCGCGGATGCGTGTGAACGAATGCATAAACGCTAATGTAATAAGATCCACGCGGTTCAAATCGCGCGGTTTCCGCCGTGTCTGAACAGGCTCTAATACTTCGAAAGTCGTTATGCCATGGCCTCCTCGGAAAATATTTCGATTGGTGTAGCAGATTTTATTATGTCCGTTGCGTGAATTAATATTTTTTTTTTACGGAAGACCGTGGCCCAGCTGCAAGCCAAGGTGGAGGAAGTATAACATCCTTATCAGTATTTTTTTTTACCATTTTAAATATGTGTCGTTTATTAATTTTTCAGGGGGGTAGAGGGAACAGTGGCCCTACGATACGCCGGAGAGTGGCCGCAGTGCCTTCCTCTGCGGTCCGCAGAGGAGGTAACGGCGTTCGGTCCTGGAAGTGCCGAGTACAACAACGTCGTAAGTACATATAACGCATTACACCGATAATATAAGTAAGTGTATCAAATTTATGAATATGCAAACTGATGTTTATTTTTTTTCAGATTGCAGTTAAGGCATATTTCAAAGATGCCCTTTCGGCGGAAATTATAAACGGGTATACGTTGGCGGGTACCAGGGGGTACCCAGGATTAAACAAGACGAAAATCCTCGAGGCCATGTATGGTAAGCATTGTGTATATTTTTTATTTAATTTTATTTCATTATTAATTCATTGTTTAGTAATATTTATCTCGATTTAAACGAATGTTACAGCTGCTACCCGGTATTCGAGATCGTTTGACAGGCCGGACAAGAAAACATTCCGGGCAACGGCGAAAGCGGTGCTGAAAGCCGCGAAACAGCGGCTCCGGCCCCATGCCGAAGGTGCCACCTCCGACGCTATCGCCGTCGCCGCAGAACACAATCTGTGGGCCGTCGGGTCCCCCCCCCCCTCTCCACCTTGAAACGGTGATGCTAAGTAAGTGCGCCGTAAGTATATTATAGTGAAATTATAATAAAAGTGAGTACAGTCTAAGTCTAAACAATCAATATGCAAACTAATGTTTATCTTTTTTAGGTTGGGCACTTCGTTCAGTGCTCTTGCATTGATATGGTGGAATAGGCCTACAGGGGATACCACTGGAAAAAAAACGCAATCGGTTTCTCGAAGGAGGAGAAGGAATAAGCTCTACGGCAACCGAGGAAGAGGAAGGCCTCTAATTTCTGGTGTGGTGGTAAGTACAGGGTGGCGCAAAATGATCTTTATGGTTTGAATTCCTTCCAACTTTTTTATTTCATCATTCTTTCAATTTTTTGTTTCGGAATGTTGTAAACAAGACTTCTAGAATTTAATATGGAAAGATACACAACACAACAACGAACAAAAATCATTGCCACAGCGCCAACAATACATCGTTTGGTTGCAAATTTTCGTCAAGGAGGGTCAGTAAGGAACCTCCTCCCCAGTACAGGAGGACCTCGTACGGCGCGGCGCGGCGCACACAAATGAAATCGTCGGCACATAGAAATATCGAAGATATGCACGCTGCGTCGAAACAATTGACCGTTGGTTTTCAAAATAAAATTCGATAATTTTTGTTCATTGTCCTGTGTTGTGTGTCTTTCCATATTAAATTCTAGAAGTCTTGTTTACAACATTCTGAAACAAAAAATTGGAAGAATGTTGAAATAAAAAAGTTATAAAGAATTCAAACCATAAAGATCATTTTGCGCCACCCTGTATATTATTATCATAATTATGCCCTTGTACATGTATGAATATATTGTATATACTAATGATTTTCCTTGTATTTTGTAGATATCCTGTGTGTATGTCACAACATACATATGTCACCGGCTACAAGAAGAAAAAATGAAATTATAAGATAAATTTAAGTTTATAAAAATATTGTAATTAGGCCTTCACATAATAAAGAGAATTAATAAAGTAAATTAATAAATATAACGTTCACTGTTCCCCCAATTTTGTATTATCCCTTTCACCAACCCCCTGCGGCGGTGTAAAATTAACTTCATTAAGATTTTATACAGATATAAATTTTCGTTTCCCTTTCACGAAGAGGATTTTTTTCCAAAAAGATGTAATCAATGCACCTGTAAAGAAAATGGTACGGCAAGGGGTTAAGAGGGAAGAAAAGTAACATTCAATTTTTGTTTTTGACTGTTCGACCGCGCGGAAGCGCGGTTCAAATCGCGCAGTTTCCGCCGTGTCTGAACTGGCTCTAAAGGCAATCGCCACATCAGTGCTACCGTGCTGCCCTCTTACAACGGCCCGAAATCGGCCAAATTGGGCCGAGGGCTGGTTCGGCCAAAATTGGGCCGTGGTCCAAGTTACGAGCCCTCACGAACGGATAGTCCTAGGTCAGAAACAAGGATTTTTGCTTACGGCAGGGATGGGCATTTTTGCCTCAATTGAGGCAAAGCCGTCCCCATCGTAGCGTCTACTGTCCCCCACCAGCTTCCGTCGTTACTATGAAAGAAAGACGCGCTTCGTCCGTCGCAAGCAGTGCGCAGGCCTCGTGCATCGGAGCCGCGAGGAGCGCCACGGAAAGGAAGATTGGTGGGGGAAGCAGGCGTTTGAGGGGCCCCACCCGTGCCCATAGGGTGGACCTTATTTTTTGACCAAAGAATTTTTTCCTGGCCACCCTCCAGAATTGTGACAACTGTTGAGAAAATGATCTGGAAAAAATTTGGGGCCGAAACCGGCGCTCAACGAATTTGAAATTTTTTTTTCAATCTTGACATAAATATACGTTGGAATATATCGTTGAATTTGTCTTTTTTTTCTCTGCAAGAATCCATATATAGCATAATCAGTAGTTAATAGAAAAAATATCCGTGACCTTGAAAACTTGAAAAAATGACCTTGAAAAAATTTTTTTCCTCTGACACTGTATTCACCTACTTATATACTACAACTTTTGTTTGAAGAGTTTTTTCATATGTACGTAACTGACAGAGAGATTAAGGGACGTCATTTGCATTATTTGGAAGCATACGACTGCGCATGTAGCTATTTTCATAGATAAAAATAGGACTTTTGAGGCAGATAGCGCCCTAGATCGATGTTTTATCTAGCGTTTTTGACTGCTGAAAAACCCCGTGTTTGTACTATCGAGATATGAGAAGGCGAATCTCACACCCTTCCAATCCTGGAAGTCTGTTCCCTTAAATAAATTCATTAACCCGCTCCAATGTACAAAAGATAAACAGTTCTAGTATCGGAAAAAGAATTTATTATGAATATTATGTAAATTATGAAGAGAAGTGACATCAAAGTATTTCTTCCCGGATTTGCTGGCGGACTCGTCAGTTAGGGCCCAGCAAATCCTGTTTCAATTCTTGACACAATTATGTATCGCAAGCGTTTCGTCCCAGACCTGCTTGTGGACATTCGGCAAAACCAAGCAGATACTGCCCTAGACGCGACTGTGTTAAGCCTTTCGACGTAATTCCAAAAAAACTCTTAGTTAACAAGCTCTCTAAACAAAACTTTCTCTCTATATTAAAAAATCTTTAAAAATCCTTTGACAAATTCCGTTTTGTGGCGTCAGGATACTGCTTTCGATATTCCATCACAATTTGTAGTATATATTGTTTCTTCACTTCGTTTCTTGATAAAATTTTATTATAATCCTCTATTAGTTTAACGCCCCGTTCAGCGGTATCATTGACCACCTTCAGGCCTTGAACTGTGTTCAGGATTCGAATTCCCACGACTTGTAATTTCGCGACAGTCGTTTACACGATTCGGCGTCGCGGGAGCGCTACGCGATACAATGACGAAAATTCCGAGTCGACCGCCAAACTTGACAACAACAGCTCCTTCGTATCGCCACGAAGGAACGATCTTGCTCGATATACCGACCTAGCAACACGTATTGTAACACGCGGCATCAATTTACGCACTACTTCTAACGTACAACAGTACATAGAATCGCGCCTATCGCGTACTGCGAATCGTTAGGAGGCTAAATTCTCGAATTCGGCAACATTATCGTGCGTCTAATTACCGCTGGACTATCATTTCCGCAGTGAGTACCGTGATTCGTCGTCCAATAAAGACAATTTTACGTGACCAGTGATCCGGCCAGTTCTTCACTAATCCCGCTGCATATCCTTGTCAGGATAGTACTAGCTATCCGCTTCCTCAACGCTTACGCGCAAACAAACTGTGTTCATTGAACATTCAACATTCAGACGCATTGAAGACTGCTTGTTGACATTTTCGTGACCAACGGGACGTATATGTCCCACTTCTGTTTTTCGTCTATTTCTTTTCTTCGATTACTGCGAAAGGGTTAACACAGTCGCGTCTAGGGCAGGATCTGCTTGGTCATACCGAATGTCCTCAAGTTGATCTGGGTTGTATCAGGAATTGAGATAGGATTTACTGGCCGTCAGAACTGGGCCGCACTGACGAGTCCGCCAGCAAATCCGGGACGAAATACTTTGATGTCACCACTTTTCGTAATTTATATAATATTCATAATAAATTCTTTTTCCGATGCTAGAACTGTTTTTCTTTTGCAGATTCGAGCGGGTTAATGAATTTATTTAAGGGAACAGACTTCCAGGATTGGAAGGGTGTGAGATTCGCCTTCTCATATCTCGATAGTACAAACACGGGGTTTTTCAGCAGTCAAAAACGCTAGATAAAACATCGATCTAGGGCGCTATCTGCCTCAAAAGTCCTATTTTTATCTATGAAAATAGCTACATGCGCAGTCGTATGCTTCCAAATAATGCAAATGACGTCCCTTAATCTCTCTGTCAGTTACGTACATATGAAAAAACTCTTCAAACAAAAGTTGTAGTATATAAGTAGGTGAATATAGTGTCAGAGAAAAAAAATTTTTTCAAGGTCATTTTTTCAAGTTTTCAAGGTCACGGATGTTTTTTCTATTAACAACTGATTGTGCTATATATGGATTCTTGCAGAGAAAAAAAGTCAAATTCAACGATATATTCCAACGTATATTTATGTCAAGATTTAAAAAAAAATTTCAAATTCGTTGAGCGCCGGTTTCCCCTTGATCCAATCGGCCCCAAATTTTTTCCAGATCATTTTCTCAACAGGTGTCACAATTCTGGAGGGTGCCCGGGAAAAAATTTTGCAAAATAATTTTCATCAAGTATAGCTAAGGTCCACCCTAGTGCCCATCCCTGGCTTACGGGCAGTGATGCCAGAATCGTGGGACGTGGTATTTTTCCCCTTCGCTCGCTTACCCGACTCGACCCTCCACTCTGACGTACCATCGGCTCCTTACGTTGCTTGTACTGCGCACGCGCTACACACAAGCGTACCTCTGGTTTGTCCGTGTGAGCTGCCTATTCTTCTTGGTACGCTTGTGTGTAGCGCGTGCGCAGTAGAAGCAACGTAAGGAGCCGATGGTACATCAGAGTGGGGGGCCGAGTCGGCTGAGCGAACGGAGGGGAAAAATACCACGCCCACGATTCTGGCATCACTGCTTGCGGGGTATAGTCTGTCAGCTAGAAAGGATATGGGAAAGGATGACTGGTGTGTGGGCGTTTAAAAGTTGAACTTCAAATAACAACAATTTTTAAATTATTGTCGGCGAAGCCGTTCGCCAAGAGTGTGATGTATGCATTTCAGCTTCGCAGCCTAGAAATGGACTATGTTTTGGACGCGGCAATGACCTAAAACTTGCGAAACGTCATGTCATTGTTGCGTCCCCATCGCACACGCGCCGCCGTCTCTGACGTCTCTCCCATTCGCCCACTGATATTCAGGGTGTCCCAAAATTCCTTCAACAGCCGAAAATGGGTGGTTCCTGACGCCATTCTGAGCGACATTTTCCTTAACAATCATGGCCATCGCGGCTTTGTTTAGGAGTTATTAGCGAAAAACACGGACCAATCAGAGCGCGCCCTCGCCCGGCGCGCCGACAGGCGAGTGTCGGTAGTGCGCCGTGCATCGCAACGAACAAGAGTTTCTCTCGATTATGTGAATCTTCTCCAATTTCGATGAGCTTTGGATATGTTGTCAAGACCATGATTCTGAACAACATTTCTCTTTAGACTTTTTGGCGGTCGGCTTCAGTTTACGGGGATAATCGTAAAAAAGGAGAAGAAGCAGTAACTTTTTGAATGAAAAACTCACGTATTCAGCCGTAAATCCATTTGCTGCTTCGAAATGTGTGTCACTGGGTCACTCGGTGACGATGTCTTCAGGTATACGACAGTACCGAAAGCTAAGGGACGTACGGCCAGGTCGACGAACTGCACAGCTGGTGATAGATTGTTGGTATACTAAATCCTAAGACCTAAGGCGTAAAGGATGCGCGGTCAAGTCGACGATCCAGAATTTCACTTTCAGTTTCGAATCGATAAATAATTCGTATGTTTATTTCACACTGTTGCGCGGCTACGCAACGTCGATTGAAGCGGGTCCGCCGAGTATAGGTCGGCCGGAACACACACAGATGCCTTGAAATTTTAACACACTCACGATCACTGTTCACATTTGTCAACACATAATTATGCACCAATAACAATTGCCATATCCCTTGTAATGCTGCACAAATCACAACAATCAGGTAATGCGATCACTAGACTGCGGATTTCATGCATTTGCAGCAACAATAAGTAGGTACATATTAAGACAGTAGAGAGATGAAAATAATTTTAAAATACCAATGTATTATTTTCAACTTTTTTAAATGATTACAGTAAGAATCAAATATCTGTCTGGTTCCTGTCCCTTGTAACAGCAGCAGCCAACATCCATTTTGCATAAAGATCCGCAGTCTAGTGATTAGTTTAAATATCACTATCAAAAACACAGCTAATAGCAACCGTTAGCTTTGAAATGATACATCTTTGGAGATGTTCTCTCTACCGCGGCACGAACGACACTGATTTTCCGCAAGATTTTTCTGAAGAATTTAGAAAGGGCATTATGCGTGTCGAAATTCGAAATGCACGCTGTAGCACGTTTACGAAAACGACGGGACGGTTAGACGAAAAACAGGATACGAGAAGGACCTCTGTAAGATTTATGGCAATCACATGTTTAGTTTTGCCATAAATCTGAAATTTGAAGAAGGCACTTTTCGATGCCAGCACCACGAAATGTCCATGCCGGAACAGTGATATTATTTTAGTGTGCGTCTCACTGATGTATATATATATATATCAGTGGTGCGCTGCGCGTGGCGAAGTGAGGCAAAGCTGGGCAAAGCGTAGAGCTCCACGGGTGATCGCGGGGTGCGAAGGGAAGTATAGTTCGTAGTCTGCCATTTGATGGCGCCTCTTGCAAACTGGCAAAATCTTCTTCTAACGAGCTTCAGGCTTCTCCTATCCATAGTATATATATCAGTACATTCGCCCCACTCAATCCCCGTCGCGCACGCGCAACGTGTCTCCAATTCACTCTCCCCTTTACTCTGGTCATCAGAGAAGGGGTACTTGTATTCCCCTCATTTTTTGTCGATCTGGCGACACTGCCGCGAAGCTGAAGTGGCAGAGGGGAAAGGGGTGTAACAGACCTGTACAGCGGGCACAGTACAGCTCTGTTACGAACGCGAAGACTCGCGTACAGCCGAAGCGCACCGACCGATCCCGACCGAATCCGAATCCGCGCAAGGCGATTTCACGCCTCGTAACCAGGCGCGACATCACACTACGCGTCTTCCCGCGTTTTCACGCCCCGAAGCAGACGCCGCACGGGCAATCCCGCGAATCGCTCGCGCACACCGCAGCCCGCGTACCCCGTGGTAACCACCGAATTTGCCTATAAAAGGCAGCACGGACGGAGACTCGCTCTCTTTCCGAGTCCAGCAGGCGAGCCGCTTGATCGCTCGGAACCCTGGTAAGCGCCTTACCCTGACGAGCCGTCAACCTCCCGATCCCGACCGTTCCCGCTCCGTGCAACGTGCCGTTGCCTCCGTACGCCCGTCTAGCTTCGCGCCGAAGTCCTGTCGCCGTCTCCACGAGCCGTCGAGACACCTTTTGCAGCGCGCCGCTGCCTCCTCGCCCGTTCAACGAGCCGTCGAACGAAACCGTCACCCAGCTTCGCGCCGAAGTTCCCGTCGCCGTCTCCACGAGCCGTCGAGACCCCTTTGCAGCGCGCCGTTGCTTCCTCGCCCGTTCAACGAGCCGTCGAACGAAACCGTCACCCAGCTTCGCGCCGAAGTTCCCGTCGCCGTCTCTACGAGCCGTCGAGACCTCTTTTGCAGCGCGCCGTTGCTTCCTCGCCCGTTCAACGCGCCGTCGAACGAATCCTTCACCCAGCTTCGCGCCGAAGTTCCCGTAGCCGTCTCCACGAGCCGTCGAGGCACCCTTGCAACGCGCCGTTGTATCCTCGTCCGTTCCACGCGCCGTCGAACAACCTCTCCGCCCCGCCGACCTGACCGACCCCGAATCCCCGTTGCCGCGAGCCGCCGGTCTCCGTACTCTAGCAAGCCGACGAGCCGTCGCCCGTCATCGACCGCCAGATCCGCGACCCGCGAACCCGCGCGCGTGCACCCGCGACCGTCGCGTCATCGGCAATCTTCGCGAGCCGTGGCCCAGTGAGACGCAAAAGTCACGTCGCGCGCTTTGTGTTATTTCATAACCCGCCCGAATCACCGCTTCCCGTCCGCTTCCCTCGCCGCGAACCCTGGCTCGGCGAGCCACTCAGCAACGAGGGAGAGATCCGGTTGTAACGAGATTTCAGACTCGTTACATGGCGCCCGAACAGGGACTTTGAAAAGTGCCGACCGAAAACCCACGTGGCGCGACGCGAGTTTTGAGGTTAACCGGACACGTGGTCTTTGAGGTTAACTCTCCGCGGAAAACACGCGAGCCGCGAGTTCCAGTGCCGCCAACCGAAGATCGACAGTGCCGCGCGCGCCATCTAGTGACGCGGGGTGGAACTAGTGACCACGCGAAGTGCCGCGGGACAACAGTGAGGGACACCCAGTGCCGAAATACGGAAGGTGAATCGCGCGCCGCGATCGTGAAGTGACAAGGGACCACGCCGCCATCTAGCGGCGACCCAAGGGACTTCTGCGCGAGAACCGCAGCCGAATGAAACGGATTCGGCTGACGAAGGATCAGCTGATTGCCGAGCTGCAACGTAGTAAACTGCCAACGAGCGGAACCGCAGAGGAGCTGCGCCAGCGACTAACCGACTACATACGGCAACAGACCGACGACCCTGCCGACATGTCAGAATCAAGGGACGGGGTAAGCACCCGGAACATGGCGGCCGCCGGCGAGAAAGTGACAGCTGTCACTGAAAAGGCCGCCGCCGGGGCGCCTGCTACAGGCAAAATCATCGAAAGGACCGTCGTCGAGAAGGCTGACCCGTACCGAAACATCGACCGACTCCGCAAGTCCGGCAACATCACCGATGGCAAGGACCCACTGTCCTTCCTGGAACGAATGGCCGAACTCCAGGATACGTACGACCTCGCCGACGCCGACCTGTTACGCGGGGTCACCGAGCTACTACGCGGACCGGCCCAGATCTGGTACCGAAACAGTAGGGCCGAGATCCACTCGTGGGACGAATTCTCCGACGAATTCATACAAGTGTTCGCGTCCAACCGCTCACGGTTCCAGCGGGAGAACGAAGCTCGCACGCGGCGACAGCGTGTCAACGAACCTTTCCACGAGTTCATGAGCTCTATCATCATGCTCATGCGGCGCGCACAAATGGACGAGCACCACCGCACGGATCTACTATTCGAGAACATGCGGCCCGAATACAGGAGGCTCATCTACCGACCGGATGTGAGGAGCGCCCGCGACCTCCTGGCGCGCGTGCAGCAAATAGAGCAGGAGGACGTCGAGGAGGGCCCCACCGAACGAAAGACCGTTTCACGCGCCGTGCCGGTCAACTCGGCGGAGGCCGCAGAACGGAGCATTGCCGCCACCGAACCGATCGAGGCGCGACTCGTGCGACTCAGCACTGCACCAGGAATCGACCGCTCCGGACAACCCGAGGAACCGTATCACCCGACAACGCACTGCTGGCGATGCAAACAACGCGGACACCAGCGTTTTGAGTGTCGAAACATATACCGGTGTTACGATCCGCGGCCGGAAACTCCGGCGAACAACGACGAATCGTAACGGAGAATTTTAATATGACGATCTTTGATCCACGTGGTCCGTACGCCCACGTCTGATCAGGACCGATACCGGTGCCTGCCGAGAGTGCCGCGGAAATATATATAGTTCGAGCGACGCGACCGCGACGCGTATAGGATGCGCTCGGAACGTCGCGGTGTGTGATACGGTGATTTTCCCGGATTTCACCTATCGCCCGGAGGGAGTTTGGAGCGACCGAGTCTGTGTTCCCCGTACCGAGCGACCTGGTGGGCTCAGACGTACGCGGAGGAACACAGAAATCGCTGGGGACACGATTGTTATTTGGAGTTACCGTGCCTGGGTTCCCCGTACCGAGCGACCTGGTGGGCTCAGACGTACGCGGAGGAACACAGGAGTCGTCGAGAACGCGATTACGTGCACGGCCGAGATATCACACACTCGCGAACGTTCCGCCACTGACACTACTGTCGGTCAGGGTGATATGCACGATGAGAATTAGCACTGATGGTCGATTAGATCGATTTCCGAATAATTGAGGCCTGTCTTCCCTCGTACCGAGCGACCTGGCGGGCTCAGTCGTACGACGGAATACAGACTCTTGTGAGAACCGCGGTGACACTGATGAGTCTCACACACTCGCGATCACGACGGCACTGACGCGGTATAGCACTGAATGATGGAAGGTGGTGAACAGAACGGACGATGGTGTAGTGTAAAGAAAGAGATATAATTGTACCGAAATGTACAAATGAAATAACAAAATAATAAAGAAACAGAATAACGTAGCTGCAGCACGAGGCGCGAAAGAATAAAATAACGAAATAATAAAGAAACAGAATAACGTAGCTGCAGCACGAGGCGCGAAAGAATAAAATAACGAAATAATAAAGAATCGCCGAAAGGTACTGGCAAGGATAAGCGCGAAACGATTAGAACGTGGTAAAGAAGTATTGAACTTGAACTAGGAGAGCGCGAAGTGATTTGGAATATGATGCGGAGGTATACGACCTGAATAGTACGAATTTTGACTTGGAACTGAGAGAGTGAGGCCCTGATCCTTGCCTTATTTATAGGTCGAGCGCGGACCATACGAATTTTGGTAACGCGTGCAATTAGTCACGTACGCCACGGCTGTTTTACGTGTTTTTAGGAAGAGTCGATTTTGATGTCTATTTCTTTGTTATTGAAAATAAGGACGAGTGAGGTTGCGGTGCTCGTTCCTGCCTGTTGCTATGCCGGCGTACGCTCGCACCGGCTACCGTGTTACCGTTCGTATGGTCGCGCTCGAAGGAGATGTGTGTGTACACATATACATGTGCGGCGTGTTTACGCGTTTCGCTCGCTCGCTTATTTGACGCGGTTACAGTTCGAATATACAAGTGTATATGAGCGCGGGCTTGTACGCGCCTATTTGAATCTTGAAACCGAATTCAAGACGTCGGTCCGACGTCACACCGGAAATTTTGCTCTCGGTGCGGCCGCGACAACGTACTGACCCGCGATTGCCCCCCATCGGGAAACGGACCACGGGGCCCGACGCCGCCGAGCCAGCAATAATAAACTCGGGCCCGCCAATCCGTTATACGCCGCGGCCACTTCTGCCAATCGTCATGCTGGGGCGAGAAATTGACGCCATGCTGGACACAGGAGCCCAGCTTTCGTGCATCAATGCGGAAGTAATGGACTGGGCCCAGGAGCAAGGGGTCCGAACCACCGAAGGGTACCAACAGATCTGCCTCGCCGACGGATCGGAGATGCGTCCAGCCGGCACCGTCCGTTTAACGTTTCGCGTAGGAGACGTCGAGCAGGCCGAAGATTTTACCGTATTACCGAAGATGGGCCCACCCGTGCTGCTCGGGATCCAGGCCATCGCCGCGCTCCGTTTGACCGTCCGACCACCTCCGGAGGTAGCCAACTGGGCCTCGAACTGCCTGGCCGAACCGTGCCTCCAAATGGGACTCCGAAAAATGAAGGAAGACGAACGCGAGCCATTCCAAAAATTTTTGGAGCAGGAGCTGGCACAGTTCTCTTCCGTGGCCGGACGCACCGCGCTAGTGCACCACCGGATAAAGTTGCTCAATGAGACACCGCTCAAGCAACGGTACCGGCCCCGCAATCCGGTGATGCAAGCCGTAATCGACGAGGAAGTCGACAAAATGCTACGAGACGGAGTTATCGAGCGATCCAGCAGCCCGTGGAGCTCGCCAGTGGTCGTCGTCAAGAAGAAAGACGGCAAACCTCGCTTCTGCGTCGACTTCCGCCGCCTGAACGACCGCTCCGAGAAGGACGCGTACCCGCTGCCACATATCCAGGCCACCCTCGACAAATTACGAGGGGCCAAGTTCTTAACAACGTTGGATTTTGTCACGTCGCCTGCCGTTCGCCGGAACGAAGGGCAGCCGCACTCGGGAAATTATGGCCGCACGACCGGGCCACGTCTCGGTCGCGCGGGACGTGGTCCTCCCGGGACAAAAGATCTCTCGTCGATTCGGATCGGAATATAAGAGAATTCGAGTTTACGCGAAATCGGGCGCCAGGCACGAGGTCGTGCCAGAGTTCTGGATAGCTCGCGGTACACTTCTCGATTGTATTCCGAATCGGCGAGGATCTACACGGCCGGAGATGGCCACGTGAACGGCCAGGGTTCCGCGTGAGGAAAAGGACGGAGCATTCCCCGCGACGGGAACGTTTCTTAGAGGAAGAATGACGACTCAAAGTTTACAGGGCAAATATCAGACGTTTATTGTCGACGTAGCGTTACACAAGCCCCCGGTGGATACCGGCGGCAGTCAACGTATTTGCCAGCGCGTAGGCGATGATTTTCGGCGGATGTTCTACCGAACGCGCGTAGCCTCGTCGTTCGCGTCGAGCTCGGCAGTCACAGGACTTCGCGTGAGATACAAGCCAAGGAGGCACGATTTCTGCCGAGCTCAGATGGAATACGCGGGCCGATGAATTTCGCCGGTACACGCGCGAGATGTAATGGCGGCCGAACGGAACTGACCGCATGACACTGTTCCCCGTGGAACGTCTCGAGGGAAGCCAATTTTCGTTATTTTTCCGTTCGTCCCGGATCCCTTGCTTGGGCTACCGTCGCCCGAACGGCCCACGGCCGGGCGGACCTCTCGAGAGAGCTACTCTCGGTCAACGGAATCGCCGGCGGCACGTGTCCTCGCAAAGTCGCAAAGCCGGAGATTCTACTCCCGATAATTCGCCCCCGAACCAACACGAACTGGTCACAATATTCCAATGAATTCCCGATAGCCTGACCGGTACTCACCACTTGTCGCACGGGATGGCAGCCGATGCAAAGACTCGGTAAATAGGATCGCGGTTATAATCGCACGTGCGGTGACTTTGAATTAAGATGGCCTAGTGACCCAGTTCGAGCCGGCTCGTGAACGCGGAAGCGAGGCGTCCCCCTCTCCCGCGACTATCTCCGCTGAGGCGACGCTCGGACCTATCGCGTGGCTCCTGGCCGCAGGGACGGAGCGATGACATTCGGACCCGGGCCCTCGGTAATTCTTAAATTTACCGGGGCTCGTCCGATATCGTGACGTCGTCGGACAGGAGTGGACTTTAGTCGTCCGGAGTTGCTCTCATGACATTCTCCGGGCGATACGTCGACGGGGTGAGCCGATGGTCGTGCTTTCGTTCCGTTAACCTCGTCGGCTTCTCCGGATTGCTGGACTTGGGCCCTGACCAATCCTGGCCGTCTTCCTCACTGGCGGCCTGCTGCGATAGGTGTTCCGGGCGTCTTTGCCTCGGGATCTTGGCCAATCAGTGGCCGGAGACAGACTCTGGTTCTTCTCGGTATCGTGGTAGCTGAAACTCCATGTCGCGCCCAGCGGCGCGACATTTGAACGCGGTAATTTCGTTCTTTTAAGGCCTCGGACGTCCCAGGGAGAGCGATTGCTTTGACCGCGCTTGCTACGGCTTTGCCAAAATGTGACCCGGTCTTCCGTTAGGGTACGGATTGACGTTGGCAGGATATGCCACGTCACAATTTAAAGAACGGATATTGACAGGTCCCGTTAGAAGCAACCAGCCGTCCGCTCACCGCCTTCACCGTGCCTGGAAGAGGGCTATTTCAATTCACGGTGATGCCGTTCGGCCTTCACTCGGCACCCGCCACGTTTCAACGACTCCTGGACAAAATCATCGGTCCGGAGATGGAGCCGAACGCATTTGCGTATCTCGACGACATCATCATCGTCAGCCGGAGCATCCACGAACACCGTCGCCATCTACGCGAGGTCTTTCGCCGTCTCCGCGCCGCCGGCCTGCGTCTCAACCCGGAAAAATGCCGATTTTGCGTCGACAGTCTCCGCTACCTCGGCCATATCGTGGACCAGCAAGGAATCCGGACCGATCCCGAGAAGACGAGCGCAATAGCACAGCTAGCGGCTCCGAAGACGATCCGAGATGTTCGACGATTTCACGGCATGGCTGCATGGTATCGGCGATTCGTGCCGAATTTCGCCGAGATCATGGAACCCCTAACGAGGCTCACCCGGAAGAATGCCAAATGGAAGTGGACCGAGGAAGAAGAAACTGCGTTCCGGACAATGAAGGAAAAGCTTGTGGCCGCGCCGGTTCTCGCTTGTCCGGATTTCACGCAGCCGTTCACGCTCCAGACGGATGCCAGTGACAGCGGCCTGGGAATCGTGCTCACTCAAGGCCCGGAGAACGACGAGCACGTCATTGCCTACGCCAGTCACACGCTGAGCACCACCGAGCGGAAGTACAGCGCCACAGAGAAGGAGTGCCTCGCCGTCGTATGGGGAATACGGAAAATGAAGCCGTACCTCGAGGGCTACCACGTCACCGTAGTCACCGATCACCAGGCACTCCGATGGCTCCGTCAAATCGAGAATCCGACCGGACGTCTGGCCAGATGGGCACTCGAGCTGCAGCAGTACGATTTTGACGTCCGATACCGGCCCGGAAAGTTGAACCATGTGGCGGACGCGCTGTCCCGTAACGCACCCACGGCGGGCGTTAACCTGCTCCGACCGAAACAGCGCCCCGACACATGGTATCAGAAGAAGTTCGAGGCCGCCCAGAGCAATCCGTTGTCCGTCACCGACTTCCGAATCCAGGACGGAAAGCTGCAACGCCACGTACTGCACCAGCTCGATTATAACGAGCCCGAGCCGGGAAACGCCTGGAAGATCTGCGTGCCCACCGACGAACGAGAAGAGTGACTGCGAAGATATCACGACGATCCCACCGCCGGACATCTCGGGGTCGCGAAAACCATCGTTCGACTGGCACAACGATTCTACTGGCCCGGAATGTTCCGGGAGACCGCCCGGTACGTTCGCAGCTGTGCCAGCTGCCAGCAGTACAAGTCACCACCGCAGCAGCCTGCAGGGCATCTCCATGCAAATCCAGGCACCAGACCATGGCATACGGTGTCCATTGACCTCGTCGGGCCACTGCCGAGGTCGCGCCAGGGGAACATCTGGCTGCTGGTCGCCCTCGACCGCTTCACCAAATGGGTGGAACTTGTACCGCTCCGAAAAGCCACCAGCTCCGCCGTCGCCGCCGCCATCCAGAGGGAAGTCATCCTCCGCCACGGGGCCCCCGAGGTGATCATCACCGACAATGGTCGCCAGTTCATCGGGGGACCGTTCACCGCCCTGCTTGAAGCCACCGGAACCGTCCACCGGAAGACACCGCCGTACTCGCCCCATTGCAATCCGGTCGAACGAGCCAACAAAGTCGTCAAAACGATGCTCGCACAATACACCGGCGCCCGGCACAATCAATGGGACGAAAAGATCGAAGAAGCACGTTTCGCCGTCAACACCGCCTGGCACGAGTCGACCGGGTACAGCCCAGCGTACCTCAACCAGGGAAGGGAGCTCCGAACGCCAGGACAACCGTCAGCAGAAGATTCCGCCGAACCACCGAAGCAACGTTGGAAGAATCTCCGGGAAGCGCAGGAGCTCGCGAGGCTGCATTTAGCGCGCGCATTCGGTCGGCAAGCCAAGTACTACGACCTCCGACACCGCGACTGGCGCCCAGCCGTCGGAGACCGCGTATGGAAACGCGAACATACACTGTCCGATAAAGCAGCCGGGGTCAACGCAAAGCTCGCGCCGAAGTACACCGGTCCGTACACCGTCGGAAAAATCGTCTCACCGGTCATCGTCGACTTACGAAGCGACGCAAGCAAATGGTGCCGCCATATCCATGTCCAGGATTTGAAGCCTGCAGTGGAGCCGGACGTTGAAACGCGAGCCGCGACCCACGCTGGGAACGATACGGAACCGAGCGGCACGCTCACCCACCCGCCCACACCACTCCTCAACCCCACCGATGCACCAACCCCTCGTCGCCGAGGTCGACCCCGTAAACTGATCCCGAGCGTTTCTTTTTGTAGCAAAGAATATACCACGAATACGGGGAAGATGGAGCCGTGGGTCCAGGAGCTGGCTGACCTGCTGGACGAGCCGAACATGATGGAAAGACCCCGGACGCCGACGATCCAGGCACCAGAACGGTCGGACGCCCAGGTCGAACCGACCAGGGCCACCGGCCAACCAGAAACGAGAGGGCCGATAGAATCGGCGATCCCGCCACCGCAACCAGCCACCGAGACGACCGACGCCAGTCGGCAAGCCAGGGGACCGGCGATGCCGCCGGGCCAGTCACCCCACCGCCGCCATGGCCCACGGGTCAGGTCCGTGCGGCCGGTCATGTGGCTACCAGGCCTGCTGAAACGCAAGGCCGAGCTGGAACTGGCCGCCAGAAACCGCGGCCCCACCGCCACGACCGACGCCGCCGAGGCCGGACCGCCGCAAGCCGTGACAACACCGACGGGCCCATTCGATCCGGTGCCATCGTCCGGGAGGAAACCCGAGCCTCCGACCTGGTGGGACGGGATACTGACGCCACCGGCCAAGTCAGGATCCCGGAGGAAAACGGGGTCACGCCAGGTGCCTCCACCGACACCGCAGGGGACCCAGAGGGCGCCCCTGAGCAAAGTGACCGAGCCGGTCACACCGCCAGCACCGCCATCGACCCGCAGGCCGGCCAAGAAGGAAGAGCGGCCACCAACTCGTCGCCCGCGGTCCACCGCGACACCACCGGTACCCACCATCCTGGGGATGGACCACCACGGTGCCGTCCCAGGGCCGTCGGCGGCGATTGCCACCACCACACAGACGACAACACCGCCACCGAAACTGAGGCCAACACCACAGCCCCAACCGATGCAGGCCTGGTCCGAGAAACCAGGAAATGGGGGCCGACCCACGTCGTCCGGAAACCGCCTCCCCGGAGCCCCACCGTCCGTGCCATACGATGGCAAGCCAGTGCCGGGACCCACGAAGTGGTTCCAGCTGCCGACGGGCCGGCGGGTGGAGGTGCCCGAATATTACGTTAAAACGCGGCAATATCGGGCATCCACCCCGGAGGAAAGGTGGATTTTGTTCTTCGATAAAAACGGCCACCTCCGCAGGTGCAAGCGTAGGGCCGAGGCGCTGGCCCTAGACTAAGACAGGTCGCGCGCCGCGACCGACCCTCGCGCCGAGGGCCGCTTAAAGTTCGTTCTTTTTTATATATAGTTTATCTAGCATAGTAAGTCACAGTTCCTATTTTTATATACATTATATATATTTCGGGCGCGAGTATTACGTGCGATACCGAAGAGAACCGACCCCGTCCGTCGCTGGCTGGTGTTCGGGTTAACGATATTACTATTTTTCTAGTCCTCGACCGACACAAGGACGAACACCAGGACCGCGACTCCACCTCACCGATCAGAGGATAGTTTTGTTTCTCGCTTTAGCCGTCGTTTCCATCCCGGTTCTTGAGCGCACATGGGCGGTAACCCCATATAATTTTTGTTTTCACAATCAGAGGATCTCGTTTTTTCCGTTTGTTATCCGTTACTCCGGTTCTTGCGCGCACTAGCTGCAATATTGTTTTGGTTCTCGTTCTTTTTCTTTCTTCTGTCGTTTTCGCAATCAAAGAGTCGAAGACTGACTCGCTACGCCCGAGCCGGGCTAGCAAAAGAACCGCGGAATGACCGTCAGATATAGGTACGCGGAGATATAGTTATACATATAAAAACATTTATGTTATTTTTCTATTATTTTATTTTTATAGGCACACTGCAAGTATTACTAGGTATAAGGCTGTATTAGTATTAAGTCACAAGGCGGTGACAACCACGCCCGAGCCGAGTTAACCAGATCCTAAGAGAACCGACAAACGTACAAAGTTAAAAAGTGTAACACATGCCGCTCAAAGTTTGTACCAAGGGAGAACCTCCGTGTAGGAGACAATAAACGTGCCGTTTATTCCAAATGTCCGGTGTCTTGTTACAAGCGATCCCCATCCCGTAGGCTATGACTTGCGTTAGCGTGTAAGATCATATTATGTATAATTGTTTCTGTTTTTCTTTAATAAAAGGTCTCACTGCCGCTCGGTCGTCGCCCCGAAGAGGGAGGGGGGTGTAACAGACCTGTACAGCGGGCACAGTACAGCTCTGTTACGAACGCGAAGACTCGCGTACAGCCGAAGCGCACCGACCGATCCCGACCGAATCCGAATCCGCGCAAGGCGATTTCACGCCTCGTAACCAGGCGCGACATCACACTACGCGTCTTCCCGCGTTTTCACGCCCCGAAGCAGACGCCGCACGGGCAATCCCGCGAATCGCTCGCGCACACCGCAGCCCGCGTACCCCGTGGTAACCACCGAATTTGCCTATAAAAGGCAGCACGGACGGAGACTCGCTCTCTTTCCGAGTCCAGCAGGCGAGCCGCTTGATCGCTCGGAACCCTGGTAAGCGCCTTACCCTGACGAGCCGTCAACCTCCCGATCCCGACCGTTCCCGCTCCGTGCAACGTGCCGTTGCCTCCGTACGCCCGTCTAGCTTCGCGCCGAAGTCCTGTCGCCGTCTCCACGAGCCGTCGAGACACCTTTTGCAGCGCGCCGCTGCCTCCTCGCCCGTTCAACGAGCCGTCGAACGAAACCGTCACCCAGCTTCGCGCCGAAGTTCCCGTCGCCGTCTCCACGAGCCGTCGAGACCCCTTTGCAGCGCGCCGTTGCTTCCTCGCCCGTTCAACGAGCCGTCGAACGAAACCGTCACCCAGCTTCGCGCCGAAGTTCCCGTCGCCGTCTCTACGAGCCGTCGAGACCTCTTTTGCAGCGCGCCGTTGCTTCCTCGCCCGTTCAACGCGCCGTCGAACGAATCCTTCACCCAGCTTCGCGCCGAAGTTCCCGTAGCCGTCTCCACGAGCCGTCGAGGCACCCTTGCAACGCGCCGTTGTATCCTCGTCCGTTCCACGCGCCGTCGAACAACCTCTCCGCCCCGCCGACCTGACCGACCCCGAATCCCCGTTGCCGCGAGCCGCCGGTCTCCGTACTCTAGCAAGCCGACGAGCCGTCGCCCGTCATCGACCGCCAGATCCGCGACCCGCGAACCCGCGCGCGTGCACCCGCGACCGTCGCGTCATCGGCAATCTTCGCGAGCCGTGGCCCAGTGAGACGCAAAAGTCACGTCGCGCGCTTTGTGTTATTTCATAACCCGCCCGAATCACCGCTTCCCGTCCGCTTCCCTCGCCGCGAACCCTGGCTCGGCGAGCCACTCAGCAACGAGGGAGAGATCCAGTTGTAACGAGATTTCAGACTCGTTACAGGGGTATCGTCATCGCATCTCATTCTGTATGAAGTATAAATACATATTTATGGAAACTGTAACTGTAATATACATATATACATGCATTTTATTTTATTACTCGTACATTTTTACTTTACTCTTATTATTTTAAATATGGCTAACTAATTTTGTCGATTATAATTTGGAAAAAGTTAAATTTTGATGTAGAAGTTGATAATATGAAATCTGTATTTATTTCCTCACAACTTACTTTATTTTTTAAAAAAGTATAGTACGAATGTAGCGGACTGGATCGAACGACCACGGAATCCGTTAAAGATGAGGAGCCGGTGGAAACGCACAGCGCTGTGCTCGACGGTGAAATAAATGTGACGCGAAGAGAAGCAAGGATTTGATGTTAGAGAATGTGGACTGTATTTGAACTTTATGGGAAATTGTACAATCGCGAATACAGAAACTTTAATCTAGAACTTCTAGATTGAAATGATGATATGCGAAAGTACAGAATGATCGACTTAGCAGAATGAGAGCGAACGATCGAATGAACGAAAATGACGACCGAATTCTCGGAAACAGCGTGAGTCCGAATTCGTGGAAATCGCGGATAGGCCGAGTGAGGATCACGCGATGATTCAGGATCGCGGATTGGTGTGAGCGATCGAGGGATCACGAGAAGGGCGACGGGGGGTAACGCAGGCTCGCGGTACATTCTCGCGAGAGACCGTGTTCGGTGGGTAACGTCATTCCGGAGCAAGGGGAGCGCGTGACAAAGGCACCTCGCTGTGGTGAGCGCGATCGCGAACATACCGCCCGCCTTGAAACCTTGGTTTCAAAATGATGCCGGATGGTTTATTTACAATATGATAAATGATGCATGTGTGTATGACCTTTGACTTAGAATTAACGCTCGCACTTAAAACTAACGCAAAACGTACATACTAACGGTTTGATCACAGGCAGTTTATTTACGAAATATTTACATAATTGAACTTAAACTATAACAGCAAGAGCGGAGGCGCAGCAGCTCGAACGCGAGAGAGCACGAAGTGCGCGAGCGGAGGCGCGACAACGCGAGAGCACGAGAACAGAGGCGCGACAGCGCGAGAGTAGAGGATGATCGACCTTAAGACTAACGCACGCACTTAAAACTAGGAATCGACGACAATAAATTTGACGAAGACGACGAAGGTCGCGAATCTTGACGCGCGCTAGTCCGGGTTTGCTTTATCGGAGACGGGTGTTACGTCCTAAGATGGACGTTTGAAAAATAGATAATTAAATTGAAAGATTTTAAATTGAGAATAAAACGCAGTTTTGAACCTACCTGCATTCACCGGCTTCGGTTCGGGTAATTGAGGATTTGCTTAATTACTAAGTGACTTTGATTTTGGAATTGGATCGAAGAAATCGAAGTTGGGTAAACTCTTAAAAAAATGATTTGAAATCTTGATTTTGTATAAAAATTAACAAGAATATATTCTATTGAACAAATTTAGGATACATTGAGTTATTGAAAGCTTATAATAAATTTGTTAGTAATTACCGTTACGCAGTTGTTTTCGCTCGCAGGTGAAGATGTCGGTTCCGGTTTTGATTTTTTTGATGAAAATGGTTTGTAGATGATGGTGATGATGATGATGATGATTATTAAACGATATCCAGCGGGTTAACACGCTTTACGAACTTTTAAATCTTGAACAAACACCTTTATAACTTTTATTAAAATTTTGACTAACTATGTACACTTTTGACTGGAGGAATCTGAACTGAACTGTTGATAAAAAGAACTGTGCTTGCGATTGAGAGATTTGTAATGGAAGTGGACTATACTTATAACTGAAAAGTAGTAGAAGTGAGCTCCTGAGGATGAGCTGTCCCTTTTATAGGTTGGTCAATCCTTTGTTCTTAATTTTCATCAGGTGATTATTTCGTCACCACTTCCTATTAATTGCTTTCTTCTCTGTCACTCTCGTCTATTACATTTTTCGTCTTCCTCTTGGATGGATCATATTACATTTGTTTATCTCGTAGCTCGATTTCTTCTTAACTGTTTTCCTCTCAGTCACTCTCTTCTTAATTATGTGCATGGTATTTTTCATCCTCCTCTTGACCAGATCATATTACATTTGTTTATCTCCTAGCAACAAATTGCTCATCGATTCCTACGCAGTCTTTAGTGATGGACAGTCTTCAACGGATATTAGCTCACGATTTATATTTGGAAATGACTCAATCATTTAATGAAATAAATTTCGCTACGTATTTATTTCGTTTAATAAAGATTCAAATGAAAAATGAGTTTTCCTAATTCTATCGCACGCAGTGTGGTATAATATACGATAGTTTGACATTAATTTGATATTTTATTTCTCGTACATCATTATTGAAGCAAATATATAAAAGATATTAAGAAAATGTATGTTATGTTTGATTTTATCATGAATTATTATTATTGGCTAAATCACTGGACGTGACACGGGCAAGGCGCAGAGTTGCACGATCGGACGTTTTAACTCGGATTGAGCCGTGCGCACTGTGACGATTCGAGTGAGACTGTCAGAACCCGGATGGAGGCGCATGACACGGCGGAGCTTCCATTTGCACGGAGGACTTGTCGAATCGCGCAGAAGGACTAGCTGTCCGATTTCGAGCGAGTGTCGCGTTTGGCGCCATCGACTACGCTGTTGGAGCGTGTTAACGTAGTCGGCTTGCCACAATTTCCAAAATCGTTTGACCTTGTGGCGAACTAATTGCCATCGCGACAGCCGATTTTCGTTAAGGTGCAGGAGGGATGGCTCCGATGGCGCAGGTGAGAGCGGACCCGACAAGGAAATGCCCGGGAGTTAAAGAGTCGCAATCGTCCAGCGCGTCGGAGAGAGGAGCGATCGGTCTCGAATTCAAGCAGGCCTCGACCTGACACAAAAGAGTTGTGAACTCCTCAAAGGAGAGCGTTCGATCGCCTAACACGCGGCGTAAATGATGCTTTACGCTGCGCACGCCAGCCTCCCACAATCCGCCGAAATGTGGAGCTGCAGGAGGATTAAAATGCCACGATATTTGATCGTAGGCAGTGCTGTTCTGGAACTGAGGGTCGCGTAAGGCGGCGCGGTAAGCACGAGCCAATTCATTATTGGCGCCTGCGAAAGTAGTTCCGTTATCGGAATACATGTCAGAGGGAAGACCGCGCCGCGCGCAAAATCGAGAAAAGGCGTTTAAAAAGGCGGGTGTAGAATAGTCTCCGACGAGCTCCAGATGGATCGCGCGAGATGCCAAACATACAAAGAGCGCGATGTATGCTTTGCGCGATTTAATGCCTCGGCCAGCGGATGCTCTGACATGAACAGGGCCGGCATAGTCGACGCCGCAGTGTGAAAAGCATCGGGAAGGTGACGTCACTCTTGCGGCGGGCAGACTGCCCATGAGCTGTTCAGGAACCTTAGCTCGCTCGCGCACGCAGATTACGCATCGGTGGATGATTTTTTTTACTAGAGAGCGTGCGCGTAAAATCCAAAAATCGCGACGGAGTGTACTCAGTGTGAGTTGTAAACCTCCGTGCAAGGTTCGGAGATGTGCTTGGGAGATGATCAACTCCACCAACGAATGAGCGGCTAAAAGAACGGGGTGTCTCTGAGCGACGGGAAGCGGGGCCTTGTGAAGACGCCCTCCCACCCGAAGAACGCCATCTCGGTCGAGAAAAGGATTGAGAGCGAGAATGGGGCAGTTCGTTGATAGCGGCTTGCCGTGAGCTAGGGCCTGAATCTCGTTAAGAAACTGTTCGCGTTGAATGGCCTTGATCCAAAAGATTCGAGCTGCCGTGCATTCAGGGACTGACACTGAGCAGATTTCATTCTTTTCCCGGCGCGAAGCGCGTTAATGAATTTAAACATATACGCGGTCACTCGAATTAATTTTGCCCACGACGAGAAACGGGCCGCGAGTTCCCTAAATGGGGTGGGGGAGGGTTGCGAGCAAGTATGCACCGTGACGGATTTCTCCTCCATGAGAGAAGCGTCGGGAGGGAGCGGGGGCGACTCGGAAGGCCAATCTTGCGGAGGGCGTCGTAGCCACGGGGGCCCGGTCCACCACAATGCATGATTTCGCAACTCGTTGCCAACCAAACCGCGTGACGCGCAATCAGCTGGATTGCTAGCTGTAGGTACGTATCGCCACTCGGATGCGGGAACGCGACTTTGAATGTCGTGGACTCTATGCGCGACGAACGTTTTCCAACGCGATGGATGAGCGCGTAACCACGCGAGCACGATGGATGAGTCGGTCCAGCAATAAGTAGCGATCGATCTCGAACCCAGAGAAGGACGGACGAATTCCATTAGGCGCGATAACAGAACGGCAGCGGATAATTCGAGCCGCGGAATTGAGAGAGGTGCGAGGGGGGCGACTTTAGTTTTCGCGGTAAGCAGCGAGATGACGATCGTGCCGTCTTAAGCGATGACCTTCAAATACACGGCGGCTGCATAGGCGTGAGACGAGGCGTCTGCAAATCCATGCAGCTCGATGGAATGGAATCTCGAGAACAGACCAGTCCATCGGGCTAAACTAAGTTGATCCAGCTGCGCTAAACCTGAGAAAATACGTTCCCATCGAGCGACGAGAGCCGACGAGATGGGCTCGTCCCACTGGAGCTTTTGACGCCATAGCGTTTGCATGAATATTTTGGCCGCGATCGTGGCCGGGGTGACCCAACCCAATGGATCGTACAATTTCGCGATGGTCGCAAGAATTGTCCGTTTTGCACGCGGGGGAAACGAAGGGAGCGCCGTGTTTACTATGAATTGGTCGCGAGACGGGTTCCACGAAATTCTGAGGACTTTTACGTGGTCGTCCACGGCGAGGTTTTTCGAGCAAGCTAGCCAGTGATTGGTGGGATCGATGTCCTCGAGGAGCGTGGGGGAATTAAGGTCGTTGCCCACTAGACCGTAGCCTCGGCGCGGCGCGGCGGAGCGGCGTGGCCAGGCACTCGGCACGCCGGTGGTTTTGTCGCCCACTAGAGTCTAGTGGATGTATTCAATACATCCACGAATGCTTTCGGCCAGCTCGAGACTCCAATGAACACGTACCGAGGCCCGAGGGTCGAGCCCCAGGGCCTGAGCCCAGAACACAATAGTAGTGCAATAAACACGACCGGGCAATCCCTCGGCCAGCTATCTCCAGGTATCTCGGCATAAAACCGCTAACAAGTGAATGCTAAACTTGCTTATTTCTCCAAATTTTCTCACGGAAGTGACACGAGCCAGTTCGTGGCTTTCTTCCCATGAAGAAAAGTCTAAACCCGATAGAATTCGGACTGTGTCTACTGGTTTAAAGTCTCTCTTTCTCTCTCACACACACTCTCTTCTCCTCTCTCTCCATCTCCATTTATCTCCCTCCTCATACGTCATCAGTGGAAAATTAATGTGTCACTAGTTTCTTGGTTTCAGTATAGTTTTTCACGATTGCTTCGCGACAGTAAGCGAGACATCTCGTTGATATTCACTAAAATTTTAACAAGTTCATATTATAAAATTCGTGAAAAAACGCATAATAATTATGTTCGATAAATATATTTTATTGTCATTTGTAAAATTTACCAAAATTCGTATTTACATAAATTATTCATAAGACACTGTTCCGTGACAACTTGCCCCACAGCAAATGTATGCGTTGTAACCGTACCAGTTACACACCGAAGCTTCGCGTCCATCGATATCGTCACTATGTCGGCATGTGACGTCACGAGCGATCCTTGTCATAAGACAAGGATCATAAGAACGATCTATATAGATAATAAAGTGCGTGCGCATCGATCCCCTCCTGATTGCGATAGAAGGAGGTCGATGCGAGCAGCAAATTGATCACTCTACGTCTGGACTCGCTCCTATAAGCACGTATGAGTCAATACGCGTCTCGTGTTGGAGTTGAAACTTTAAGAATTTAAATTTCATAAATTGTGTATTGCCAGTAAGGCTTATTATTTGAGTATTGCTCATGACCCGGCTAATGGGCGTTTAGAATCACCCGTTGCGAATGATTAGATTGATTGTTAAATTTTGAATGCATAAATATAATTTAAAGATTTATTTAGAAATTAAAGCGAATATTGCGTACTGCCGAGAAGGCGAGACTTATGTAAATTTGTCACGACCCGGCTCAAGGGAAACTGTGATCTCATATTGCGAATTGTGAAGGAATACGGTTTATCATTGAATAAATACTTATTGAGTGAAATCGTCGTTTGGACATTGAGTTTCCATTGAACTTAGTAGTTTTTCAGTTGTGCTCTACGCGTGCCTTTCCGTCGGTTCTCGCGGTCGTGGATATCTCGTTCGCCGAAAGACGGTTACCTGCGTCGCGTCGTGCCTACGGTTATATCCGGAGTAGGATATCGTTTCCTACAAGTATTCGCTCAGTGATCTTCAAGGTATTTGGGTGTAGGATTTACCGTGTGTGTCGTTAGTTGACGAGATACACGGTAACTTTGCTCAGAACGGACTACAGGAAAAATTCGCATATCGCCATGGCCACGCAAGCGTGCCCTGCGTAGATATCCGTAATTTTTGCACCACCACGTTACGAGGTTGCCTAGAGAGCAGGAGCCGATTGCTCTTCCCGGAGAACTTCCGGCGGGACCGATCGTTTGCCTGAGTTCACTAGCCTGGTCTCTAACGAGGTTTATTCCTGTGGTCCTGCTAAGAGCGCGTCGTTGTGTGGGTGGTAAGGAGTCGCCACGGCCACGTATCGTGCCTTGCCTAGTCTCCTGAACCACGCCATACAACAGGGTGAATTCCGGTACAGGTAGACGCCGATCGCTGCTCCCGTGATACTACGGCGGTACCGATCGGTGCGGACTACGCTGTTCAGGGAAGTCTAACCCTTTCCCACGCCATATAACAGGGTGAATTCCAGTGCAGGTAGACGCCGATCGCTGCTCCCGTGATATTACGGCGGTACTGATCGGTGCGGACTACGCTGTTCAGGGAAGTCTAACCCTTTCCCTTTGCAGATCAGGAATTGACGAGTAATTGTCGATACGAATTGCAGCGCGAGGTAAACGTCGACGAAGCGGATTTCGCGAGCACGTGAATGAGCACCGCGATCGCGTCTAGGCTAGACCGTTTCTTGCGGACATTCCTGGCAAGGAAGCTTCTGTTTACAGTCCGTGGTCGTCGCGTTTCGTTCAAGGCGTATCGTTGTTGTGATACGAATACAGGGTGATTGCGTGTACGACAATCTGTGTACATTGCGTAACACCTCGAAAGCTGTTCTCATCCAGATCAACGAATTAACAGAATATATCTCAATTTTACCAGATATTGTCTACCAACAATTATTTATCTCTGCCCAAACCTCTCCGCTTTCCAGTGCCTGGAGACACGAACCGTTCACTAAATCCATCGGGTCTAGTAACCAACCCGGTGTTGGAATTGCTAAGGAACAGTTAACCCTTTTTGCAAATCAAGTTATCAAGAACAGCTTGAAAGATCAAGCAGCAGATAACGGGTGTGTCTGGAATACTGCAGAGTTGCCACGGCCACGTATCGTGCCCTGCTGACTCTGATCAGAATTGTCCACGCACAGCCGTGAGTCTTTTCTATTACGGAACCGTTCGCCGCTCCTGCGATTATCCAGCGGTGCCGTTCGGTCTGCCGCAATTTATGATTGATCTTCCAATATATTAACAAGGGATAACAATAGTTTGGTTACAGCGTATGCATCTTTTCTTTTCATTAACAACAATCGCGAGAAACTTCAACATCTGCCACCTGACTTTGTTCCGATTTCTTAAAAAACGAAAAGATGGACAAGAGACTACAATAGGATACAAAAAAAAGAGAACCGTCTTTAATGAGCATCAAGAAAGGATTATGGCAAAGCAGCTTTGAAATGTTTGTCCATTTAATTTTAGGCAAATTTTAGTTTTTAGGAACAACTTGCCCCACAACGGGGCGAAAAGCTCCGCTTCGCCCAGCGACAAACAAATGACAAAATATTAAAAAACAATTTTTAACTACTTTAAATTTTCCTTTGCCGCTTTGACACTTTGAATTTTCACCACAAATGAGCATTGCTAACGCGATTTTCCAAATATTCTACATCCGATGATCCGACAAAAAAATGTTTCCAACAAAAGTTGCTCAGTATTCACTTTTCTACAAATCACCATATAAAAAATTGAAAGTAAATTATTTTTTATAAAAAACTGAAGGGGTCACCTCAATTTTTTAAATATTAACATATATTTTTTATTGCATAATTGTTTGGGAACCCGGGACGAATTTAGGATTAGTAATGGAGTGGACTGTATGGGAAATTAAATGGATCGGGTACAAACACAGAAGGGAGTCCGGATAGGGAAATCGTGAGGGAAAACGTGAGCGGGAACGGTCGAGAGAAAGAAGCGACAGAGAAACGTTGTACGTTGACGAAAACCACCGTGATTTATTAACTGGTAACTCGCGTAAGCGATAAAGGGCGCGTGATCGAGTCGATATAGGTATCGATCCCGATTAGCAGAATAGCTATAGCGATAGTTATAATAACTGGGCGCGAGATACAGCGTGTAAATCGGTTAGCGGTTAGAACGAGTCTGATCGTCGTGGTAATGCGAGCGATCCACGGGGGGTCCTCGGTGAGCATGTGATCACGCATCACGAGCGCGATACCGGGAATCGCCAAAAACACGGAATCCGCGTACAGCCAATCGTCAGGAGCGTAAATCCTGGGGACGTGTCACGCGGGGGGCGACTAAGGGCTGTATCGCTCGATCTCGACATCTTAAACTAACTTACGTCTAAGCTTAATCCTAAACAATAATATTCTCACTGGTATCGAGACGAATTCAACGATCTATAACAATATAACTGCTGCGTGTATATCCTCGCCGAGGCATTCCCTTTTGTCGCCGAGTTGCAGGCGCGCGCCGTTGCAGGTACAGTGGCCGCACTCCCATTGAAATACACAGGAGGCAATCCAACACGGCGCGTCGCTCCGCTCCGCCTGCCTACGGTACAGTCTAGTCAGCGCAAATTTTCCGGGGCGCTACCGGGCGCTGCGACGCTGTGCCGCTCAGGTATACTGGACGCACCCCCATTGTAATACACAGGAGGCAATCCCAAACAGCGTGCCGCTCCACCGCGCCGCGCCGTGGTTACGGTCTAGTGGGCAACGACCTTTACTCGTCCATTTGCGGAGCTCAAATTTACCTCGGCTGAGAAGCTCAGTGAGTTGGTCGCGAAGAGTGCGAACAGTGTCGAGTTGATCACCTCCGAATAAAACATCGTCGGCGTAAATTTGATCCCGGAGAATCGGAACCGCGAGTGGGAATTTCGCGCCGTCGAGCTCAGCGAGCTGTTGGAGGACGCGAAGCGCGAGAAACGGAGCGCATGTCATACCGTATGTGACGGTGAGCAAAGCAAACTCATGAGGAGTCTGTGACGGCGGGTCATGCCAGAGGATTCGCTGGAAGTCTGTACCGCGAGGATCTACGAGGATTTGACGATACATTTTAGCAATATCAGCGGTATACACGTACCGATGATGTCGCCAGCGAAGTATGACAGATGGCAGATCCGTCTGAAGCTTCGGCCCGGAGAGCAATAGATCGTTCAAGGAAGATCCGTTTGAGGTCGGCGAAGATGCATTGAAAACCACGCGCAACTGCGTGGTAACGCTACCTCGTCGGAAAACTGGATGGTGCGGAATGTACACCGGGAGTGCGGGCAGAGGAGAACCGGCGTGCACGCGTTTCATATGTCCGAGTTCCTCGTACTCGCGCATAAACACGGAGTATTCCCGTTGGAGATCCGGGCTCTTTTGAAATCTGCGAGTCAGCGATCGGTACATGTTTTCCATAGTTGATCGCGATTGTCCGATGTCGAGAGGCGGGGCCTGCTTGAATGGGAGACGAACCTGAAAACGACCGTCCGAAGTTCGCGAGTGCGTGAAACGAAAGTGGTCTTCACACTGTTGTTCCGAAGGGGTCAAGGGGGATTTCCGCGGGAAATCCTCCAATTCCCAAAATCGTCGCAATTCCGCCTCGAGAGTGTCGATAGGAGTGTTGAAGGGCGTAGCGAGAACTGTCACATTATGGTTGTAGACAACGTCAGACTGTGGAGGATGAGGATACGCAGGACACGACGAAAGAGGACCCGAAAGCACCCAACCAAAAATCGACTGCTGCGCGACGGGCTGCCCACGCATGCCTTTGCGAATCCCGCTGAGTATTACGTCCCCGAACAAATCGGCGCCGATGATAATGTCCACCGGATGAGGACTTGAGGGGTCCGCATCGGCCAACGGAAGACCAGCAAAATGCGGAAGTGAAGACGAATCCGGAATTGTTTGTGCGCGGTACGGAGTGAGCGAGCGTAGAATTAGCGCGATCGAGAAAAGCACCGGAAATTTCGACGATACAGGTGTAATCTGGATTGTCGTAGCTGAACGCACTTCGTCTACGTGCACGCCGCCGACTGCAGACACCTTAACGTTACGCGGGATGCGTTTCGCTCTCAGCATCTGTACTAAATTTTCGGAAATTAGAGTTGCCTCTGATCCCTGGTCGAGCACGGCGCGAACAGTCGCTTCACGGCCTGATTGAACGCGGACTTTGACCCACGCTGTAGCCAGGAGCACGCGGGACGCGGAGCAGTGAGACGTCGAAGCGCAAAGAGACATCACAGCGGGCTCGTTGGGCGGCGGAGACGTTCGCGGCAGCGAGGAGGATGACGTCACAGCGCGAGACTCTGTGTCTTTGTGGAGAGATGAGTGGTGACGTTGCTGGCACAAGCGGCACGAGTATTTACTCACACAGTCCGCGGCTGAATGTCGCTGGCTGAGACAATTGAGGCAACGCTTGAATCGAATAACAATTTCACGCCGCTTATGTGGAGCTTCGGCGAGATACGATGGACAACGGTTCAAGTAATGTCTCGAATTACATAATGGACACGCAGGGAACGAATTGCTAGCGTCGTCCGACGCTCGGCCTTTCGCGAAGTGGAAGGATGCGAAGTTGAACGCGAAGTAGATGCGGTCGCCGTCGCAATGTGAACGCGCGTGGAGTTTGTCGATTTGCCAGCTGAGCTGTTTACATTCTCGAGCGTGATTTCGTCGAGGATTTTAGCACGCGACGCGATAAAACTCGATAGTTCCTTGAACGTCGAAGTGTCGTCTCTTTTCACGGAAAAGGCCGTCCATTTTTCTAGCGTGGTCGCGTCGAGTTTCTGCGTGACCAGATGCACGAGCATGTCCTCCCCGATTTGCTCAGGAGAGCGATCGAGCTTCTTCAATCCCGTGACGGCGGCGTTAGCGCGATCGAGCAACGCGTGGAGTTCGCTTGCAGATACTCGTTTAACGGTCGGGAGATCGATGAGATTCAACAGGTGAGTTTTAATTAACCGTCGCTTGTTTTCGAATCGCGATGTAAGCGTGTGCCACGCGACGGAGAAATTATCAGCAGTGACCGGAACATTTTTTACAGAGTCAAGAGCTGGACCCTTTAACGAAGAGACGAGATAATGCATGCGAGTGAAGTCGGAGAGATCGCGGTTCGCTATGATCAACGCCTTGAAACGGTCGCGGAAAGACTCCCATTCGTCGTACTCGCCGCTGAACGGAGGCAGCGGATCGCGAGGGAGGTGAGTGAGAGCCAACGAAGGCTTTACGGTCGATATAATGCCCTTCTCGCTGGGCGATTGATGGTGACTCACGTGGGGCTGTAACGACGCTTTACTTTCTAGCAGAAAGTCTTTAGCTGCGAGGTAGGCTTCCTCCGCGGAGTCGAACTGTTCCTCCGTGAAGTACGGGTCAGCGAGTTGTTCTTCCTCCGTGGTCGAGGCGAGCAGCTCGAGATGACCCTCCTGGAAGGCGAGCCACACGTCCTCGAGGGTGGAAAGACGACCCAGGACCTACTCCAAGGTCACGTTGGCCTGTCCGATCTTCTTGAAATTCTCCACGGTCCGCAGGATCTTACGCCGATGCATCGCTTGCCGTTGCGAGTCGTCCATGATGGTTGGTTGGACTGCGAACGCACTTTTTCACTGCCGATCCGGCTTGAAGGACCAAATTTTGTAGCGGACTGGATCGAACGACCACGGAATCCGTTAAAGATGAGGAGCCGGTGGAAACGCACAGCGCTGTGCTCGACGGTGAAATAAATGTGACGCGAAGAGAAGCAAGGATTTGATGTTAGAGAATGTGGACTGTATTTGAACTTTATGGGAAATTGTACAATCGCGAATACAGAAACTTTAATCTAGAACTTGTAGATTGAAATGATGATATGCGAAAGTACAGAATGATCGAGTTAGCAGAATGAGAGCGAACGATCGAATGAACGAAAATGACGACCGAATTCTCGGAAACAGAGCGAGTCCGAATTCGTGGAAATCGCGGATAGGCCGAGTGAGGATCACGCGATGATCCAGGATCGCGGATTGGTGTGAGCGATCGAGGGATCACGAGAAGGGCGACGGAGGGTAGCGCAGGCTCGCGGTACGTTCTCGCGAGAGACCGTGTTCGGTGGGTGACGTCATTCCGGAGCAAGGGGAGCGCATGACAAAGGCACCTCGCTGTGGTGAGCGCGATCGCGAACAACGAACAATATATGAATTGGTGGCTGGAGCAATATTGAATGTGAGATGTTCTTAAGATTAGCTTTTATTATTCTCCCATAATATCCAAATGTGCAAATTTGAAATCTCACATCCAACGTTGCTCCATCCACCAGTACATATATTGTATTTGATGTAATACATATAATATAAAACAATAATAATAATATTAATAATATTTATTTATGGATACATATATGTAATACAATAAATACTTATTCTTAATTATTGGTTACAAAATGAAATAGTTCTTGTTACTTTAAATCTTATCCTATAAGAAAAGACTGCTTAAAACAGTTAAAGATCTAACTCTAAATCTTCTGTTTGTTTGCTGTAATGTTTTAATTTGCTTGTTCTTTTTAGCTAAAGTTCTTTTAGTGATACATTCACGCTTCTCCTGCGTAATTCATTCAATAAGTCATTTAAATCTTCAACTTTTTGAAGCAGTCTTCTGTTTGTTCGTTGTAATGCTTTAATTTGCTTGTTCTTTTTTGCTGAAGTTGTTGTAATGATATGTACATGCTTCTCATGGTTAAATCACCAATTTCCTTTTCAAAGGTATCTCTTGAAATGATAAATTGTCTTTATCAGTACAAGCAGCAGGTTCGAAACTATCACCTTCATCGGCAATTTCATTATTTAAGCTGAAAATAAATTATATGAAAATTATACAAATTTAATCTATTGCAGACTAAGTTCAAGTATTGATTATAAAGAGATTTATACCTTGCACTTTCATTTTCTATTTTAATATTGTACATGTTCATCGTTCCTATTGAGTTACGGTTGGAACTCCAAGAATTTCCAACAAAGCAATCACTTCCAAAATGTTTAGAGCAAACACTTGAATGAACAGAGGGCTCAAAATTTTCACAATGAATTGCTTTCATCCATTTTTTTCTTAATTGTGGATCTTTCGGAAATCTATAAATAAATAAATCTGTTTATTTTATAGGTTATGCGATATTAAGTATAAAATACTTACTTACTTGTGAAAAGACATATTTGTATCACGGTTCTGTCGTTCTTTACAATTCTTTATGCAACTAGTTTGCACCGTTTTTCCAAATATTTACGAAATAATACATAAATATACTTGTATATCTCGCTTTTATATCGCTATTCACCATTTTGAATTATCTCAAAACGAGGCTGGTGGGCACCAGATACTCTTTAATCTCGGAACACGACATCGTATGCACATACTATACCCATGCCGGGTCTATAAGTATATATCACGGACCTAAGGACTGTGCATAACCCTTAGACCATATATACCCATACCCAGACAACCAGGCTGCAGCGGGCAGCAATGTCGCGTTTTGGATGTCTGCTGCCGCGATGCTGCACGGCACCGGTCCTAGATTCTGCCTCGCCGTAAGAGGGCAACACAGTCGCACTAATGTTTCGACTGCCGTACAGACTTTGTACTAGGGGCTAGGGGGCTCTCGCCGTTGCAGTGCGATGATACAGAGCTGGTCGGGCTGATGTGGATCTTCCACATTAAGATTTCGGTAAAGTAAATGTCCATTGTACAAATGTGTAGCAGCAGCATGCAGCAGCAGCAGCGCTCTTCCTTTTTACCGACAAAATTAATATTTATTTAAATTACATACTACACATACTATATATTAGGTCGTTTGGAAAGTAATTTCGTTTTTCGTATAGGGATGGCAATGCTTCCGTTTGTCATTACTAGACTGCGGATATTTCTGCAAAATAAAAATCGAATACATCGACTGCAAGAAATAGAAACCAAATTGAATGTTATTTCTTCAGTAGAGGAGAAAACGAAATGATTTTCCGAACGACCTAATACATTAACATATTACAATAGGAGAGCTGCACAAAGCCTAAATAAAATCGATCTTAGCATTTTTATACAAAGAAACATTTATCAGTTACTTTTAAGGCTCGGTAGGTTTAGAGTGTTGAAACGTCTTCATGCAAAAAAAGTGTCGTAGGAGGGAAAAGAAACTTTATACTTTTCGGCTCGAGCGTTTCGGGCTACCCGAGTGCTGCGGGCTGCCCTGGGCTGCCCACTGCCCGGGAGTGACTCGATTTCATCGCGTTCGCACGAACTTGTCCGCTTTTGTCCGAACGCGCTCGACGAAGTCGAGCCACTCGGGCCACCCGATGCACAGTGGAGTATTTGGCCTGAAAAAGTGGAATAAACTAGTTTAACGTTATTTATATGCTCAAGGTTATAATATTATACACTCCTCAAAAGAATTAAGGGATCACTTGTGCGAACCCGAAAAGTTGCTACAACTTTACATACTCATAACTCCGGCCAAAATTGCTGTATCGATATCGTTAAACAATGGTTTGAAAGCCTGAAACCTCTAGTTTCAGATTCTCTGTTTCAAATTTTTGATATATTGTTTTTTTACAAAGTTATAGCGAGATGAAGACAACATTGACGGTTAACAAAAATTTGGTGCAACTTTGTAACATCACACGGGGTTAAACAAATTTTTTTTATAAATCGCGTTAACATTATTTGAAAGGGCTATCTTTCCTGTGTAAAATGAGTGGTTGTTGAATAGTGTGCGATTTTTTTTATTCGAGTTATTCAACATTGAAGTAAATGTTGGCCTTTTAACATTAACTGGCTACAGAAGGTGCAAAAATTATAGTAAAATCTTGTGGAAAAAAGCAATAGAAAGAGCGTTTCTTTCTCTGCAAGGTACTTCTTTCGTTTTTTCAATTTCGTTAACATTTCGATATACCAGGTGTTTCTGAAAATATGCTTAAAATATGCATAATTTCCATTTTTCCTTCAACTCGCTATATCTCGGCGAGAAATGATCGCAATACCATGACCCGATAGTCAGATTGAAGCAGAGATTCTGCCGATTCGATTGAGTACCCCATGAACCCGCTGCTACCATGTTTTCCCTGTGGCAGCCGTGTTTGAAGTTAGTGATTCGCAGAAAGCGAGGCTAATAGCGCGAGTTTGTCATGTTGTCACTCTGCTGCAGCGTGGCGTGCGTTTGGTATTCGTATCCAATCCCCACCCAGCGACGCACGACAACGTCAGACGAAAAGTAGCGAAAAACAACTGTCTTCGGAGTCCGGCAGGCGCTGTAGGTGCAGCGCTAATTTCTGCGAATCACTAACTTCAAACACGGCTGCCACAGGGAAAACATGGTAGCAGCGGGTTCATGGGGTACTCAATCGAATCGGCAGAATCTCTGCTTCAATCTGACTATCGGGTCATGGTATTGCGATCATTTCTCGCTGAGATATAGCGAGTTGAAGGAAAAATGGAAATTATGCATATTTTAAGCATATTTTCAGAAACACCTGGTATATCGAAATGTTAACGAAATTGAAAAAACGAAAGAAGTACCTTGCAGAGAAAGAAACGCTCTTTCTATTGCTTTTTTCCACAAAATTCTACGATAATTTTTGCACCTTCTGTAGCCAGTTAAAGTTAAAAGGCCAACATTTACTTCAATGTTGAATAACTCGAATAAAAAAAATCGCACACTATTCAACAACCACTCATTTTACACAGGAAAGATAGCCCTTTCAAATAATGTTAACGCGATTTATCAAAAAAATTTGTTTAACCCCGTGTGATGTTACAAAGTTGCACAAAATTTTTGTTAACCGTCAATGTTGTCTTCATCTCGCTATAACTTTGTAAAAAAACAATATATCAAAAATTTGAAACAGAGAATCTGCAACTAGAGGTTTCAGGCTTACAAACCATTGTTTAACGATATCGATACAGCAATTTTGGCCGGAGTTATGATTATGTAAAGTTGTAGCAACTTTTCGTGTTCGCACAAGTGATCCCATAATTTTTTTGAGGAGTGTTGGATTCGTCAATTTTTATATCCCCATTCCTTTTCAAGAGCTCATTTTACAGGTGAAACTTCAAGGAATATAACCATATTTTTTTCAAAATTTAAATCACTCTGACGGCTTATCGAAAAAGACGTAAAAAAAGAATTAGCTTAAATTCTTCGACTCCATACAGTCAATGGTGTCGTGGTTAAAAAATAATTTTGCAATAGCCCAATCCTTTCCGAATAGAACCATCAAAAAAGTGTAGCTCAATCGGATTTCAACGTAAAAATGATTTCATTAGTTTTGGTGACAAAAAATTCGATTTTTTGCAAAATCCTGAAGTGGTAGACAAATTTTGAGACCAGATTTGAAATAAGCGTGGAAGAATCTACGGGAAATGATGTACAGCATGTTGCAAAAAAATCTGTTCCGCTCGTGGTATTGTGAAAATCAAAGTTTTATTGAAATTGTGCAGGTTTAACGAATTTGTCAAGGTTAAAAAACGTTCGTACCATCATTTCCTCACTTTTCCCATATTCTGCAAAGTTTGAGCTTTAATTTAAAAAAAAAAATCATCGTTCTATCTCTTTTCTATCGAAAGTTCTTTGATTTTAGCACAGAATTCATCGGGTTGTCGCGCTGTGGCGACCCGGCAGTGACGATCCCTGTGCAGCGACCCTTGCAGCGACCCAAAAGCTGCAAGGGTCGCTGCAAGGGTCGCTGCAAGGACCGCTTCCAGGATCGCGACGGAGTCCCTAAAGAAAGATTTGTCGGCTCTGACCAGTCCTGGACCGGTTAGAGTTACAGGACTCATCAGTAGTAAAGCTATCCAGCAGGCCCTACCTGAGCCGCGCTGCGATATCGGAAGGCGGTTTAAGACTGTATATATAGAGATCGGTGACGGATCAGGTAGCAGCGAGAAAGGTCTTTGACTATCTGTCCATCTTGTGGCGAGTGTAGGAAATTAACTGCCACAAAAGGTTACAAAATTCATCGATCTATCTCATTTTTTTCGAAAGATCTTTCGATAGGAGAAGGGAGCGAGTTATCGCGATTCCCGAGATTCAACTCTTCCTTCGCACGAACTAGTCCGCTTTTGTCCGAACGCGCCCGACGAAGTCTTTATGCAAAATAAAAAATGTCAGCGTCGATTACAAGAAATAGAAACTAAATTGAATGGCATCTCTTCCCTTAATGATTTTAATAGAGGAGAAATTATTTATTGACATCTTCAATTTTAAAAATTTTCCCACATCTATCAATTTCATCTACTCAATTTTGCTATATGTAAATGCATAAAGATCCGCAGTGTAGTCATGAAAGATCGCGCAGCCGAATCGAGCCCGCCCGACTTTCTGCGACCCGACAGACTCGACGATTCGGGCGGCCCGCACATCCCTAATGGCTACATTTATTTTGAAACTAAAATATAGATGACAAACGAGTCAAATTTTATTTCATCTATCAGAAGGAACGCGTAACATTCATATTTATTACACTTTGTTAAAGGCGACATCACGCGCGAGTCGGCCTCGTCAGAAAACAACAATTTTGAATTAATTAAATTAATTTTTCTACGCCGCACAGTGGTCTAAATGACCGATTTAGGAGTACAAAAGTCAAAAAACCAAACATAGAGTAGGCATTTACTACTATTTCATACATCAACACACATGTCTGTAGAAGTTAAAATCGACAATTTTACTTCTCAAATCAATTATTGTTAAGCGTGATACGTTGAACGTAACAGTATGAAAAACAGCATCAAAATAAAGGACATCCTTTTCACCAGAGTTGGGCAGTATTTAAATCAAAACTATTTAAATACCGATTCGAATATGATACAAATTTTGTATTCGTTATTCGAAGGTTCGAAGACAAAAGTATCTTATGTAATCTTCTAACGAAAGTGACACGAGCCACTTCGTGGCGTTCTTCCGATTAAGAAAAGACTAAACCCGATAGAATTCGGACTATGTCTTGTGGTTTTACTCGTGAAAGTATCTTCGAAATTTGTATTTAAATACAGTCCTAATTCTATCGAGTTTAGTCTTTTCTTAATCGAAAGAACGCCACGAACTGGCTCGTGTCACTTCCGTGAGAAAATTATGAGAAATAAAAAAGTTTAGCATTCACTTGTTAGCAGTTTCATGCCGAGATACCTGGATGGCCGAGGGTTTGCCCGGTGGTGTTTATTGCACCACTTGGACAAGGCTCCCGAGGCCCTCGTCCACCCTCGTCGCTTCGTCGCTCTAACACAGAGTAGAGGCGAAAATGTATTTAAATATATTTTCCGAAGAAATTCTCACGAATAAATCCACTACAAACAGTCCGATTTCTATCGGGTTTAGACTTTTCTTAATCGGAAGAATGCCACGAACTGGCTCGTGTCACTTTCGTGAGGGGAAGTATAAGAAATAAACAAGTTTAGCATTCACTTGTTAGCGGTTTCATGCCGAGATACCTGGATGGCCGAGGGTTTGCCCGGTGGTGTTTATTGCACTACTATTGTGTTCTGGGCTCAGGTCTTTGTGCTCGACCCTCGGGCCTCGGTACGTGTTCATTGGAGCCTCGAGCCGGCCGTAAGTATTCGTGGATGTATTTAATATTCGAAAATTAAATACAATTTCTATTCGAAGCTTCGAAGGGGCTCGACTTCGTCGGGCGCGTTCGGACAAAAGCGGACTAGTTCGTGCGAACGCAGAGTTGAATCTCGGGAATCGCGATAAAGGTGTGATTTCGTTTACGCGTTTTGACGCAGCGTTTTGCTACTCCAGCGCCATTTATACTCCATTCGTCATACTTCACATCAGAACTGCGTCTAGGCGTGAGCCACTGCGTCTAGACGCGTGCGTCTACGCCAAAAGTACAATATTGCATAGGAATATTCTAGAATGTTCCACGATATTGTGGAATTGTCAATCGCGGCCTTAATAATTTAAAAATACTAACCAAATATTTCAATTCAAACGTCAAACGACATTTGCGCACATAGCGAAATCAATTTGAATAGGAATAACCTAACTGGCGGATGTTTATAATGTCGATAATGCAAACAGACGTCGTTAATGTAAATTCCTATTGAAATATTGATTTATTGATTAAAGCTGCGACGTTCGTTTTTTTTGTTGTATTGAAATATGATTAAAAAAGCACTTTTATTTTTTCCAGAATTTTCCATTTTTGCGGGCAACTTTTCCAATTTTTCTTACCCTATAATCTTATTCGGTCTATTACGCACATTTAAAAAAAAAATCAGCCAAATCGGTCCAGCCGTTCTCAAGTGATGCGCTTACCAACGAATAGCATTTGATTTTTATTTATATAGATAAAATTGGTTAAGTGTATGTATAGATACAACATAATTTAAATATAATTATTAATATTAATTGACAAAATATATCATTTGAATTATTTTTTAAAAATATGGAAACGACAGTCAGAAAAATTTTGACGCAGTTTTTAATGTTTTGTCAATCGCGGCGTCCCGAAGACCAAAAACGCCGAGCGGGTTGCCTTCTGAAGGGGAACCGAAAATTGAGCAAAAAAATTTTGTTGTCTTAAAATAAAACTTTAAATTGTTCATTTGTTACTTATTTAGTAGTTTTCTAGATAATTTGAATCACTGATGTCTTTGGTTATAAATTTCTCTGTATTTCAAGAAATATTCATAATATGAAGAATAATGGTCAAGAAATACAGAGAATAGCTAAAGACGTCGGAGATTCAAATTATCTGAAAAACTACTAAATAACTAACAAATGAACAATTTAAAATTGTGTTTTAAAACAACAAAATTGAGACAATTAATTATAAAATGATTACAAAAAATATATATTTATTACGATACTTATCAGAATATAAAAATCATTTTTTAATGAATTTTAGTGGAAATTTATTATTTGGAAATTGCTCTTCGGTCGTCCGAGATTGTATATCGCGGTGCAGCGTTCACTTCAAATAATTTTAATTTCGTCAATTTTCAAACGTCCATTTTCTTAAAAGCAGGGCCGTAAAGGGGACACTTGGGGCTATATCCCCATTTTTTTCAATTTTTTAAAAAGTGGCCCGCTGTGAAAACACGGCAATTGTTTAAAACAATAGCAAAATAATTTATGAAAAAACATTTTTTTCAAAATAACAACATTTTGAGTGGATACTCTTAGGTTTTCACTACAAGCTCCTAAAAATTCATTTTTCTCGGAGTACTGGTTCTGCTATTATAATAGTATTCTGAAGCAGTGGATCGACAAAACGCATGGCTGAGCGTTTGGACTGCCTCGAAAGCAGTGGGTCAAAAATCGCGTGCGTGTCGTTCTGGCGCAGCATTCAGAGGTCTCGAAGCGAAAAAACAAATTCAAACGTGTGCTCTGAACACATATCGTAAATCGATTTACGGACGTGTCGACAGTGTCGAGGTTTGGGCGATGATCTTTCGTTTTTCTTCGCAAGTGAAAGACAAGGAAAGACATACCAAATCGCATCATAGCAACGCAAACTTGTGCGTCCAGAGGCACAGAAAAGAGCAACGACGAATGGAGTATGGACGACAAAACGTCGCGTCAAAACGCGTAAACGAAATCACACCTTAACTCGCTCCCTTCTTCTATCGAAAGATCTTTCGAAAAAAATGAGATAGATCGATGAATTTTGTAACCTTTTGTGGCAGTTAATTTCCTACACTCGCCACAAGATGGACAGATAGTCAAAGACCTTTCTCGCTGCTACCTGATCCGTCACCGATCTCTATATATACAGTCTTAAACCGCCTTCCGATATCGCAGCGCGGCTCAGGTAGGGCCTGCTGGATAGCTTTACTACTGACGAGTCCTGTAACTCTAACCGGTCCAGGACTGGTCAGAGCCGACAAATCTTTTTTTAGGCACTCCGTCGCGATCCTGGAAGCGGTCCTTGCAGCGACCCTTGCAGCGACCCTTGCAGCTTTTGGGTCGCTGCAAGGGTCGCTGCACAGGGATCGTCACTGCCGGGTCGCCACAGCGCGACAACCCGATGAATTCTGTGCTAAAATCAAAGAACTTTCGATAGAAAAGAGATAGAACGATGATTTTTTTTTAAATTAAAGCTCAAACTTTGCAGAATATGGGAAAAGTGAGGAAATGATGGTACGAACGTTTTTTAACCTTGACAAATTCGTTAAACCTGCACAATTTCAATAAAACTTTGATTTTCACAATACCACGAGCGGAACAGATTTTTTTGCAACATGCTGTACATCATTTCCCGTAGATTCTTCCACGCTTATTTCAAATCTGGTCTCAAAATTTGTCTACCACTTCAGGATTTTGCAAAAAATCGAATTTTTTGTCACCAAAACTAATGAAATCATTTTTACGTTGAAATCCGATTGAGCTACACTTTTTTGATGGTTTTATTCGGAAAGGATTGGGCTATTGCAAAATTATTTTTTAACCTCGACCATCAACTGTATGGAGTCGAAAGACTGACTACAGCGGCCAAACATACATACTACGTCTACGTAGCGTGCACCATCGAAGTCAACACATTGAGACTACAGACGTGCGGCTGTGGTAGGACTAGGCAGACCCAACCCAATAGGCCCGATTTCTTTCAGTGCCTTTCCCGGGGCTGTTCTCTATGGAGAGATTTATGACAGGTCATTACTATTGAGCTGGAAGTCGACACTTTCTCGGCCAACACGTGTTGACTGTAATTTTCAAATCACCAACTCCTCAAATCACTCGAGCCACTCTCGGGCCGCCTTATGTGTCACGGATAGACATCGGATCTTTATGCATTTATAGCAAAAGTGAGTAGATGAAATTGATAGTGTTACGACCCGCGGCCGGAAACTCCGGCGAACAATTACGAATCGTAACGGGAATTTTAATATGACGATCTTCGATTCACGTAGTCCGTACGCCCACGTCTGATCAGGACCGATACCGGTGTCTGCCGAGAGTCCCGCGGAAATGTATATAGTTCGGACGACGCGACCGCGGCGCGTATAGGGCGCGTTCGGGCGCGGAGGTGTGTGTGGTACGGTGGTGGTCACGAAGTTCACCTGTCGCGTTGGGAGGATTCGGAGTCGCCGAGTCTGTGTTCCCCGTACCGAGCGACCTGGTGGGCTCAGACGTACGCGGAGGAACACAGAGGTCACAGGGGCACGATCGTTAGCTGGAGCTGCCGAGCCCGCGTTCCCTGTACCGAGCGACCTGGCGGGCTCAGACGTACAACGAAGGAACACGGGAATCTAGGCTGCGCGCACCACCGAATTACCACGCACACTTAATAGTACCACCTCAAAGTGAGGGCCCTCCTCGTGGCGTAGCGGTCGTAACGCGGGTCGTCTACGCAGATATCCTCTAACCGAGGGAGATTTGGTACGAAGGAGACAGGAACGAGTTTCCACGGTTTGGGGCCTTCTGCCTCTTCCTCAGCCGGAGATCTTGGCCTCGCGGGTTCGTCGGCTGGCTTCACTATCCGAACCGACCCGAAGAAGGGGGTATCGCGGACGACTCTCACTCCCTTGAGGACTCCTAGGAACTCGCTATACGTGGTGCCCGGCCCTTCGTGGGCGTGTTCCCGTACCAACTTTCGGAGCTGGTATTTACGGCCGGCGCGTCGCGGCATGTGAGTCCGACTAAAAGGGGGTCAAAGAGCGCGATCAAAATTTCCACAAGTCGCGACGGCGGCCTTCCTTCGTACCGAGCAGCCTGGTGGGCTCAGACGTACGACGAAATGCCGGGTTTCAGAATGACACGAACAACACTGACGGGTCTCACACACACGCGAATACGACGGCACTGACGCGGTATAGCACTGAATGATGGAAGGTGGTGAACAGAACGGACAATGGTGTAGTGTAAAGAAAGAGATATAATTGTACGAAAATGTACAGGCAAGATAATGTAGAAGAACAGAACGTGATGCAGCACGAAGCGCGATAGAACAGAATAACGAAATAATAAGGAAACCAAATAAACGTAACTGCAGCACGAGGCGCGAAAGAATAAGATAAACGAAATAATAAAGAAACCGAATAAACGTAACTGCAGCACGAGGCGCGAAAGAATAAAATAAATGAAATAATAAAGGAACCAAATAAACGTAACTGCAGCACGAGGCGCGAAAGAATAAAATGAAATAATTTGAGAATCGCCGAAAAGTACGGGCAAGGATAAGCGCGAAGCGATTAGAACGTGGTAAAGAAGTATACGACCTGGATAGTGCGAATATTGAACTTGAACTAAGAGAGTGAGGCCCTGATCCTTGCCTTATTTATAGGTCGAGCGCGGACCATACGAATTTGGGTAACACGTGCAATTAGTCACGTACGCCACGACTGTTTTGCGCGTTTTTAGGAAGAATCAGTTTGGAATATACTTCTTTGTTATTGTCAATAAGGACGAGTAAGGTTGCGGCGCTCGTCCCTGCCTGTTGCTAGGCCGGCGTACGCTCGCACCGGCTACCGTGTTACCGTTCGTATGGTCGCGCTCGTAGGAGATGTGTGTGTATGTGACATGCTCTGCGTGTTTACGCGTTTCGCTCACTCGCTTATTTGACGCGGTTACGGTTCGAATATAGGTGAATACGAGCGCGGGCTTGTACGCGCCTATTTGAATTTTGAAGCTAGTTCAAGACGTCGGTCCGACGTCACAATAGTTATTCGAAAATTTTTTAAATTGAAAATGTCAATATATGATTTCTCCTCTATTAAAATGATTAATAGGGAAGAGATGGGTATTTGGCCTGAAAAAATGGAAAAAAGTCGATTTCTAAATTTTTGCGTATGTCATAAAATTTTTGTTGTCCCCGTAGTTAAAGGTCTGAAGAATAAAGCTGCAATATTGTTTTTTCTATTTGTGCTCCCGTGAAGTAGTAAACTTCATCGAAAGGCGCGCTTTGCGTTCTTAAACAGTCTCTAAAACAGCATCCGTTCATTGGCGATTTTCAAGTGTTTTAAGGACAATTGTGTAAATTCTTGTATTACAAAAGTTGTTCAGGAAAATATACAGAGCACTTTTGCACAGATTTCATTTTGTTACCATGTAAATTAGTATAGTTATTAATATTTGAACGTTGCCAATAATTCTCTGTAAGTTCTCTTACGATTACAAAACTTTATCGACGATTTTGTTATATTTCTGTGCGAGTCTGCGTGCTCTTTTTGGTCTCATTACATTTGGTAAAGATTTGTGATTATAAGCCAATAAAGTAGCTTGTTTTGAGAGCTTTCCAAAACACTATAATAAAATATTTTTTTCTTAAATATTTTTCAAGAGTCATGATAGTGAAAATATTCCACTATCGCCACGCTTTTTCATGGGTTCTCGATAATCTGAGGAAAAAATGTTTTCAACAAAAGAGGAACAGTATTCAGACATCTACAAATTTCAATATATGAAAGTTGGAAAAAATTTTGTTTTTACAAAAAATTGAGGCGAATTTGATTTTTTAAATGCTGAAATGTATTTTGGATTTCATAATGTTGTAGCTGATCTTAAGACGAATCCAACGATATATAATGTTATAACCTTGAGCATATAAATAACGTTAAACTAGTTTATTCCACTTTTTCAGGCCAAATACTCCACTGTGCATCGGGTGGCCCGAGTGGCTCGACTTCGTCGAGCGCGTTCGGACAAAAGCGGACAAGTTCGTGCGAACGCGATGAGATCGAGTCACTCCCGGGCAGTGGGCAGCCCAGGGCAGCCCGAAACCCCTGGGCAGCAGCCCGAAGCACTCGGGTAGCCCGAAACGCTCGAGCCGAAAAGTATAAAGTTTCTTTTCCCTCCTACGACACTTTTTTTTTTGCATGAAGACGTTTCAACACTCTAAACCTATCGAGCCTTAAAAGTAACTGATAAATGTTTCTTTGTATAAAAATGCTAAGATCGATTTTATTTAGGCTTTGTGCAGCTCTCCTATTGTAATATGTTAATGTATTAGGTCGTTCGGAAAATCATTTCGTTTTCTCCTCTACTGAAGAAATAACATTCAATTTGGTTTCTATTTCTTGCAGTCGATGTATTCGATTTTTATTTTGCAGAAATATCCGCAGTCTAGTAATGACAAACGGAAGCATTGCCATCCCTACACGAAAAACGAAATTACTTTCCGAACGACCTAATATATAGTAGTGTGTAGTATGTGTTACGGATAGAGAATATATTCCCGTTCGGTTTCTCACAAGAATCTCTTCTAGATCGTCTCTGGCAGGAAGCGTCCTAGATAACCTTTCATATCGCAGTAACCTTTTTAACGAAAACCGAGCTCTGGCCCGATTTAATTGAAAGTGACAAAAAACTAGAGTTATTAGTCTGGCCCTAAGCCCTAAGCACGATTAGATTATGAACAGAGCATTTCATTCATTGTAGGGGTATATAAACCCTTAGATTCTCACTCTCGGGGGCTAGTACTTCGGTAGACACGTATCGAGTCACGTCGTGCTGTATTTCGGAAAGTCAACTGTTAGTGAGATCGGGCTAGAGTACCTTTCGTATCAAAGTTAACCGTATAGATTCCGCGAGTTCGGTGTAAAATCTATTAGGCAGTGTTAAAGTTCTTTCCGAGTCCCCCGCATTGCCAGTGCGTCAAAACCGTGCATCTTGTTAGGTAATTCTTCTTTTTATTATCTATTTCATTTAGTTCATTTCATTCGCGACAATTACACAATTGTATCACAGATACTTATAATTAGAATATATTTGTGTTCTTTGGTAATTAGAGCAAATTTATTAAACTCATTATTATCGTCCAATATCCTAATCTAGTAATTGAACGTTCCCACACGATACAACCTTACCGCTCGGGTTGTATCAATTAGATTATATTAGTTACGAGGCCTACTAACTGTCCTAGCGACTCCCTGATTTCGCATCAGGTTCGTTCGCTACTTACCATTTGTCCAAATAGAGATTTTTCCTACCTAGTGGCTCCCCGATTTCGCATTGGGTTCGTCCACGAAAACTATACCATCCTAGCGGCTCCCTGATTTCGCATCAGGTTCGTCCGCATCCTAACAGCTCCCTGATTTCGCATCAGGTTCGTCTGTGCTCTTATCCGACCTCCCAGCGGCTCCCCAATTTCGCATTGGGTTCGTCCGCGCTGTTCTACAACCTTCCTAGCAGCTCCCTGATTTCGCATCAGGTTCGTCTGCGTCTGACTCCATTCCTAGAGGCTCCCTGATTTCGCATCAGGTTCGTCCTCGCAGTCTATAATCCTAGCGGCTCCCCAATTTCGCATTGGGTTCGTCCGCGCACCTTAACTAACAAACTGATACCATATTCCTAGGGTGACAACCCTTCGCCGGCCACTCGTTGCTACTCGCGGCCCTGGCTCGTAACATATGTAATTTAAATAAATATTAATTTTGTCGGTAAAAAAGAAGAGCGCTGCTGCTGCTGCTACACATTTGTACAATGGACTGTAGGAGGATACCAATTGTGGGTTGGTAAAAGGTTCAAAGATCAACACGTGTGAGCCTACTCTCACACGTGGAAGAAACTTTACACTCCCGATGACGCAGGAACAACACGTATATTTAAACTGCGTGAATATGTACAATCGGAGAGTACAAATCAGGCTCTAATGAGCCAAGTAACGAGAACAATGTTACAATAGCGAAATCACCAACACTGGTGATAAATCAGATGAAGCTAAGCACGGTGGTCAAACACGACCGTATCGTTCGAAAGACCGAGATCAAGAGAGCGATCTCCGCGCTCCGCGCGTCGACCAACGTCGCGAGAACGTTGTGCGCAGGCTCGGCGACTCCCCACTACGCAGCAAGCGCGGAGTGGTAAGCGCGACCCCACACACTCCCCCCCTAGTGCGTTACTGCTAGAAACGCATGATACACAAAAGGCATGCAGCAGCTGCACTCCGAAACGGGTGGCTAAACGTGAGCAAGAATGCTCATTTCTCGCGACCAAATGCATGCTTTCCCCTTCGAGCAGGGAGAAAGCTGCGACGAACGCAATATTAAAATCTTCTCCGCGAAAGAAACGCAACGCAAGAGTTTTATGTACAATGCGCATATTTACAATGATAGTGAAATGCATTCACAGTGGTGAGTCGTGACTTTTCAGCACGATACACGATATCACCAACATGAGAATGCCGAAGGCATTCTGTGGTGGTGCGAACGGCGATAAGCGCTGTCGCTTTTTAGGTCTTACCAGCGACCTGTTTTCTCGAATACGTTCTCAACGGGGGAGCAGAGCTGCAACCCGCTGAGCCATCAGAATCGATTGAGTCGTCCAAATCTTGCGAAATTGTATATGCGGGCTTTAACAATTCCACAGATACATTGCGGGAGGTCCCGTTCACCTCGATCTGGAAGACTCTATCGCTGATACGAGATAGGACCTTATGCGGACCTGTATACGGCCTTTCAAGGGCCTTCTTGGCCATGTTACGCATAAATACATGGGAACATTCCCTAAGGTCCTTAAAGACGAACGCCTTACGAGAATTGCGGTGAGCCGCGGGAACCGGACGAATCTGTCGCATGAACTCGCGGTGCTCTTCCAAGAATATATTCGGATCCGGCGAGAAGTCGTCAGGGAGGAAGAATTCCCCCGGGAGGCGCAGTGTCGTCCCGAACATGAACTCCGCCGGAGAGGCGTTCGTGTCCGAGCGGACATGCGACCTCAGACCCAGAAGGACTGTCGAGAGCGACTTTGTCCAATCAGCATCCCTATGACACATTAACGCAGCCTTTAAAGGGCGGTGCCAGCGCTCGATCAATCCGTTTGAAGACGGATGGTAGGCCGTAGTCCTGACTCTCTCACTACCTGTAAGCGACAGGAGTGCGGAAAATAGCCGCGATTCAAATTGCGCGCCTTGGTCCGTCGTCACGATTTTCGGCGAACCGTAACGCGATATCCAATTGTCAAAGAACGCACGCGCAATCGTCTGGGCGGAGGTTTCCTTAAGCGGAATAGCCTCGACCCAGCGAGAGAATCTGTCAATCATGGTCAGCAGGTACTGAAAACCATCACGGACAGGCAGTGGGCCTACAATGTCGATATGCACATGGTCGAAACGACCATCGGGAGCGATGATTTTATCTGGAATCATCTTAACATGACGCGATGTCTTTGACTGTTGACAGTCAAGGCATTCCCTACACCAACGTTGAATATCGCGATGCATATCGGGCCACACATACCTGTGTCTGATAAGCTTGTCAGTGACCTGCGGACCAGGATGTGCGGGCGCATGAAATATTTTAAATGCGGTCCGACGTAAACTCGTCGGAATGTACGGCCGAATGGCCTCTCCCGATATCTCACAGAAGATTGAAGTGTGCTCAGGGCCCCAAGAGATAGACTTGAGAGTCAATGAATGATTGGACGACTTGCGGAGTTCCGCCAGCTGTTCGTCATCCTTCTGAGCATTTGCCAGATCAGAGAGACTGATCTCACAAGGGAGTCGAAGTGACTCAATCCGAGAAAGGGCATCAGCCACAACATTCTCCGGGCCCTTCACATATTCAATATTCGTAGTGAATTGCGCAATCAGAGTAAGCTGGCGCAATTGCCGCGGAGAGGCTTTCTCGGGGCGCTGTTTGAACGCATAGATTAACGGTTTGTGATCCGTCAGAACTTTGAATTCGCGCCCTTCTAAGAGATAGGAGAAGTAACGGATCGCTTCATAAATAGCGGTGAGCTCCCTGTCATAGGCGCTGTAATTCAGCTGAGAGGGAGTCAACTTCCGTGAAAAGAACGCGAGGGGTTCCCAAGTCGCGGTCGACGCTTTGAGCACAAGACTCCTTTGCTCCAAAACTGCGCCTATTGCGCGATCGGACGCGTCGGTTACTAAGCGTAACTCTGCCCCGGACCTTGGATGAACCAAGAGAGTGGCTTTCGCAAAATCCTGTCTGATTTTGTCGAACGCCAGCTCGGCCTCGCGGGACCAGATAATTTCCCTTTTATCGTTCTTTTTAGAATCCGTGAAATACGCATTCAAGGGAGCCTGAGAGGCAGCTGTGTTCGGAAGATTCCTGTGATAAAAATTTATCATACCTAAGAAGCGTCGCAACTCGACCACTGTCTTAGGTTTAGCAAACCCCAAAATGGCTTCAACCTTGCTGGCCAAAGGGCGGATGCCCTCGGCACTAATAGAATACCCTAAGAATTCTAATTCTTGGGCTGCAAAATTGCATTTGGCAACATTGAGGCGAAGGTGATAATCCTTCAGCCTCTGAAAGACTATTCGTAAATGTTCCATGTGCTCCTCCCTTGTGGAAGAAGCGACAAGGATGTCATCAATGTATAAAAATACAAAGTCTAAATCTCCCAGCGCACGATTAATGTAACGCTGGAATGATTGACTTGCATTCCGAAGACCGAATGTCATATATTCAAATTCGTAAAGCCCGAAAGGGGTTGTAATTGCAGTTTTTTGCACATCTTCAGGCGCAACCGGAATTTGGTTGAACGCCTTGTGCAAATCTAGCGACGAAAAGATCTTTTTACCCGCCAAATTATTGCAACAGTCATATAAGTGGGGCGTCGGATACTTGTCCGGAATGGTCACGGCATTCAACTGCCTATAGTCCCCACAGACCCGCCAAGTCCCGTCTTTCTTCTGCACCATGTGCATAGGACTGGCCCAAGGACTGCTTGATGGTCTGCAGATGCCGGCCTCGCACCACTGTTTGAACTCCTGCTTCGCCGCAAGGAGTTTGTCCGGCGCTAAGCGACGCGGACGAGAAGAAATTGGAGGACCCTTTGTAAGGATGTGATGAAACACCTCCTTCGATTTGGGCAAAGTTGGACACGAAGTTCCAGTGATCTCCGGAAATTCAGAGAGAATTTCGGCACATCCCGTGCCTGAGGCAGCAATGTGCACTGAATGAATTTGAACATTTTTCAGTTCTCCAGACGAGGCTATGCCTGAAACTCTATCTACCAGGCTACGCTTGCGGATATCGACCACGAGGCCATAATGCCAAAGAAAGTCTGCCCCAATAATGGGATGAGGAACATTGGCAATGCAGAAATGCCAATTGAAATTCCTACGCAATCCTAAATCAAGCGTGCGAAAGGATTCGCCAAATGTATCTATCGAGGAGTCGTTAGCGGCGACCAATTTGAGCCGACCCGGCTTGCCTCGAATTCTAGAATCTGCAGGAAGCAGGGATACATCTGCACCGGTATCTACCAGAAAGATCTGACCAGAAGTCCGATCTCTAATGTGGAGACGTCTGGAATCACCTGTACCTACCACAACCGTCTCCGCGAGGGCAGGTGATTTTAGTTTTTTGCAGCTTTCCATTCAGGAAATTTGCTGCACCCCTCCCTACAAGAGATAGGGTTACTTGGGTAGCGCTTGTGCGCTAAGCACAATGTTTGCGCTTGACTAGAAGGTTTTTTGCTCTTTGAACGAGAGCGCAAAGTAGACTGCGAACCCTTATTGGATGTCGCAGAGAGCAACGACTTCTGGTTGGAGACCAAAGTCTTGAGAAGAGACTCGATGCGATTCAGTTTTGCCGAGAATGCGGCAGTACTATCTTCCGAGGGTACAGCAGTAGAAAAAGAAGAAGAAGAAGCTTTCTTAGGGTGAACAGCATGAGATGGCTTGTCAAACTCGATCGAGTTGACGTTGGGTTTAGAACCATGAACGGCAACCAACTTGTCTGCCATCTCAGCCAGAATGTCCAGGTCCTTGCTTGCCGATACCACCAGGATTTCCTGTTGGTGCTCGGTCAACTGCTCTAGGAAGATAGACCTTAAAACAGAATCACTGCAATTGCATCTCTCGTTGAGATAACGGAGCTGACGAAGGATTTGGGAAGGTTTACAGTCAACGTCAACCTGTCCTCTTAGTAACCTCCTCAGTGTCTCCTCGTCTGTCGGTGCAAAAACCGAGGATAGGGAGGTTGTTTGGTTATGATATCACTTAGATTGGCTAAGGAATCTTCGTCTAACGCCATCACCAAGTAATCGAACTTGGTGAGCTCGTGAGTTACCCCCGAGCGACGTAACGATGCCTCTAACTGGCAGAACCACAACACAGGACCCTTTCTGGAGAAGGGTGGAATCTTGGGAACTCGCGCGACCGCGACCTGGGAAACATCCCCGAGCTCTTGACGAGCTTCCCTATCAACCCTATCCTCTAATTGCTGACGAATCTCGTCCAGCTCTTGTCGAATCGCCTCGAAGGCGTCGAGGTCGAGCTGTGGCACTATAGGCACCGGATCCGCCATACTTGTAGGGGCTGAATCTACACTAGCCTACGCAAATGCGTTTACACGCTAACCTAAATCACGCACAGGCGTGTCACAGGGACTGTGCACGAATTTATCCGCGACCAGATTTGATATATTCCGGAAAGCAACAGGGTTCCTACTTGGCGCGACCTTGAGTACATGCGACAGATTCGCGAACGCGACGCGGAAGCACGAACGCACGCACCAATAATGTTTTTGTGTCTATAAAGCACAACACCGAAAGCACCGTTGCCGATGAGGATGACAGGCTCCGATGACGACGCTGGCCAAAACATCAACGTGACCTCAGGCACGAGGTAAACAGCACACTGATGCCGTACAGGAATGTCGTCCTTCAGCGTAACCTCAGTAAACGAGGTAAACAGCACGCTGTTGCCGGAATGGAATGTCGTCCTTCAGCGTAACCTCAGAACACGAGGTAAACAGCGCTCTGCTGCCGGAATGGAATGTTGTCCTTCAGCGTAACCTCAGAACACGAGGTAAACAAAGCGCTGATGCCGGACAACAGGCCGGTAGGGCTGGATACGCCGGTATAGGAAGAAAAAATCGTCCTTCAATGTAACCTCGGGCGGACCAAGCCACGAGGTAAACAGGATACCAGCTTCGCAGCAAATCGCCTCGTTAGCGAGACGTTACTGCCAACCCTTCTCGTACCTCCAGGAGAGAAGATGAATTCTTCCCTTTTTGGCGAAAGACAGCCGTAATACGTCCTGGAATCATTCATACAATGAATGAACGTTCAGACTCACCCGATACAACACCGGTAGTCCAGATCTGGCTTGGGCAGCTCTGGAAAGTGTGCACGCCGACACGACGTTTCGTCCTCGTCAAAAATGGCTGAGAAGTCCGTTGGCCCGTTCAAAATGCGGCGCCGCCATCTTGACGAATCGTGCAGCTACGGGTTGCAAGAGTCCTGCTCCTCCTCGGCTCGAAACGATAGACCCAGCTTCTTGGTGGACGATGTCCAAACTCAGGGTCACCAATTGTAGGAGGTTACCAATTGTGGGATGGTAAAAGGTTCAAAGATCAACATGTGTGAGCCTACTCTCACACGTGGAAGAAACTTTACACTCCCGATGACGCAGGAACAACACGTATATTTAAACTGCGTGAATATGTACAATCGGAGAGTACAAATCAGGCTCTAATGAGCCAAGTAACGAGAACAATGTTACAATAGCGAAATCACCAACACTGGTGATAAATCAGATGAAGCTAAGCACGGTGGTCAAACACGACCGTATCGTTCGAAAGACCGAGATCAAGAGAGCGATCTCCGCGCTCCGCGCGTCGACCAACGTCGCGAGAACGTTGTGCGCAGGCTCGGCGACTCCCCACTACGCAGCAAGCGCGGAGTGGTAAGCGCGACCCCACAGGACATTTACTTTACCGCCATCTATCACATTAGCGCGAGCTGCTCTTGTACGGCATTTGACACATTAGTGCGACTGTGTTGCCCTCTTACGGCGAGGCAGAATCTAGGACCGGTGCCGTGCAGCATCGCGGCAGCAGACATCCAAAACGCGACATGACTGCCGCGCAGTAGAGCTGCAGATCGGAGCAGTTGGTTATCTGGGTAGACGCGGCGTAGGTATAGTATGTGCATACGATGCTGTGTGACGAGATCCAAAATTATCTGGTGCCCACAAGCCTCGATTCGAGATAATTCAAAATGGTGGATAGTGTATGAGACGAAGCGAGTGCACAAGTATATTTCACAAGTTCATCATTTAGTACAAATTTGAAAAAATGGTGCAAACTTGTTGCATAAAGAGCTGTAAAGAACGGCAAAACCGTGATACTAATATATCTTTTCACAAGTAAGTATTTTTTACAAATATCTAACCCTCCTAAACTAACCTAACCTATAACAAGTACAATGTAATGTAAATATATCTCGGACGAAATTCTTTGTAGTAAATGCAAACAAATTTATTTATAGATTTCCGAAAGATTCACAATTAAGAGAAAAGTGGATAGAAGCAATTAATTGTGAACATTTTTAGCCCTCTGCTCATTCAAGAGTTTGTTCGGAACATTTTAGAAGTGATTGCTTTGTTGGAACTTCTTTGAGTTCCAGGCGTAATTTAACAGATGGTGCAGTTCCTTGTGTATCAGAAGTACCTGAAGTACCAGATATGCAAGCAATGGAATTAGTAAACGTCCCATCTATTGAAACAGAAGGTGAAAGTGCAAGGTACAAATCTTATTATAATCAATATCGTCAGCTTATGCCAGCATACCCAGCTAGCAGAAAGCGATACTTCTGCTGACGCAGATGCCCATCCAAAATCGAACATTTTGCTTACTGGGAGGTTAAATGTGTATAATTTCTATATAATTTGCTTTCAGCTTAAATAATGAATTTAACAATGAAGATAACAGTTTTGAATCTGCTGAATTTCAAGAAATACCTCCAAAAAGAATGAGAATATCGTACATTGGTGATTTTCTTAAGTCTGATGTGATAACCGACCAAGAGACGTTTAAACATCTTGTAGCAAAAACTTTAGCAGAGAAAAACAAACAAATTAAAGCACTACAACGAACAAACAAAAGATTATTTTAAAAAGTTGAGGATTTACAGGAATTATTGGATGAATTGAGAGACAGTGGTGTGATTAATGAAGATGCTTGTGCGAAACATGCATATAAGAGCTGTGCAGTCGCATAATTCTCAAAACAAATTTTTCCATATAAAAAATTATAGTACAATCAAACAAGCCCTGACTGTGTCATCCACCGATGTAGTTCAAATATGTAAAATAGCAGAGGCAGAAATTCGAATTGCGGAAAGAACAAACAGTTTAACCGAAAAAAATTTAATGCAGAAATTGATTTTACAAACAATGCACAAAGTTAAATCGAACGTTTTTCAAGAATTCGACGAACATATGTATGATCACAATGTCGATAATAACCATCTTGTACATTTAATTAAAATTGTAAGCTACAATTACATTAATATACGTTTATACTATATAAGTAACCAAAAAGTAGATAAAGACAATAATAGGATAAGAAATAAATTCACAAAAACAATTTTATTTTGTAACCAATAGTTAGAAATATTCAAATTGTATTGTATACCTGTCAATAAATATTGTTTTATATTACCTTGCGCATATTATATATAATATATGTATTGTATTCGACATATATATGCATATTGTTCTTACTGTTCTTTTTTTAAATAAAGTAAGTTGTGAGGAAATAAATACAGATGTAACGTTCACATGCAGCAAGCATGGTGAACGTTCCGAGACAAACACCCTAGTGTTGTCTCTCTCGCTCCACTACCTGTGCGCCAACTAGTACGTTACCTTTCTCGCAAGTAAAAATGTGCAGGGTAGGATATAAAGACCACCCGCCAAGACTGATCAAATTGGACAAGATCTCTCCTAGTATCTGAAAGGTTCCGAGTGCTGGTTTTCCGCGCACAACGAATCCTAAGAGAAAAATTGAGTACAGATCTGACCCCGTTAGTGAAAACTTCCGAGTGCTGGTTTCTCGCGCACAACGAAGGTTTGACCTAACGTACTTCAACCTCATCATACATGAAGACCATCAGAAGACTACAAGGAACATCGCCACTGCCACTGCCCTCCCCAGAAAACTTTGTCAAAACCCCCTTTTTTCCGTAATTAAAATAATACTTAGATTCCAAGCCAGCTAATTGTTAACACGTAGAGTCAACCCCTTTTATTTTAAATACTCTTTTTCTTTATGTAATTATTAAGTGCTTTTTCTTAATTTTTCTTTATTTAACTTGCTTCTTATATATTCTTATGCGTTCAACCAAATAATATTATTGTTTATCTCGAAACTTGCGTCCAAACTCTATGAACACCACGTTTTTGGTTCTCTACTGCGATATCGCGAATCCCACTAAGGGAACAGGTTACCGCTCGTCTGTTCTCGTGCCAATGTTACCGATGTCTCCGCAAGGAAAGCATCGCTACGTAACACAGATTTCATATTATCAACTCCTACATTAAAATTTAACTTCTTCCAAATTATAATCGACAAAATGAGTTAACCATATTTAAAATAATAAGAGTAAAGTAAAAATGAACGAGTAATAAAATAAAATACATGTATGTATATTACACAGTTACAGTTTCCATAAATATTTATACAGAATGACTTGTAATGACGATTCCCCTTTCCCCTCTGCCACTTTACAATGGCGGTACTGCGATTTCTCAACATACTATAGCACTTTGCCCACAAGCGTCGTCTGCTAGGCGGTTTAATCTGGTAACGAAGCAGTTTCATCTCGCCGGGTCTATAGGTATGTAGCGTGACCCGTTGATCACGCGAACATAGCTACGATAACGTTACCACACTATAGGTTTGATTGATGGCGTTGAGAGGGAAATTTGAATATAAAACATAACGATTAGGTCAAAGCCGTGTATTTCATTTTACATATATTTTATTCGGGCACGATAGTTTAGTCTTAGAATATGTAGGGAAACAATAGGAGGTATTTCCACGGAGATCCTTGACGAAATTCCGAGGGGCGAGACTAATTGAGGAATTTGGGTAGAGTCACGTAATCTCTTGGAGGAGCTTCTCCAATTTCACATAAATAGACAGTCGAAGTCTGGAATCGGTCAAGGACGGGAAGTCGTAAATTCTATGTCAAGGACCTCTTTGAACTCCCTCGGACCTCTCTCTCGCTCGGTCCCACGACCCTTGTTTTGACGGGCCTTCACCCTCGCGCGTACCCCACTCTCGTGCGCGCGCTATTGGACACCTCCACCACCAATCACCATCGAGCTGCAACCAAAGACGAGCCACCCGACGAATCAACGCCCAGCTGGAAGATCCGAATTTTCCTATTGGCTAAGGAAAAGGAACCTGGAAGAAGATAAAACCTCGGGACGAGGCAAATACGAAAGAGATACATTTCTGAGATCTTAGAGTCAACAACGAGTACACTATTAAATAAAGTCTATTTTTCGTTACATTTTCTTGTTAAGAGTTTGTTCAGAAAACCTTCCACGAGCAGAGTGCTTTAGCGCTCCACGGGCATTCGAACCCAGCGTATTCCCCAAATCCCACCACACTGCGACGCAACAGGTATATATGGTCTAAGGCAGGCATGGCCAGAAATAGCCCGCGGGCTAGGGAATTCGAGATGGACGCCTACTTCACCTGCCCGCGCGTCTCGCTCCCCGTGGCGGCCATAGTCCTGCGGAGCTCCTCAGGCCCGTACCTACCGCACGCCGTGTGCACTATGCGCGTTGGGGCGAACCGCGTTGACTCGTGTACCCATATTATCTCCACATCACCCATGAGGTACTATGGTCAAAGCGTTCTTGGTTTTCCTCTATAGACCTATCGATCGACTTATTTGTGCGAATGTTTGTTTTCGAACAGAACAGCGTACACTGCTGAGCGATTCCTCGTTGTCCTCTTTGATGCGAATATCAAGGTCCAACTTCTCCTTCGATATTTCGGATTTGCCAAGCAGTTCTAATGAACATGCGGAATAGTCAAGCTTTCTTTGAATAGCGAAATAATCAAGCTTTCCTAATTGTCAGTAAAATTTTGACAGTATAATAAAAACAATTTTCCACATTTATTATTTCGAAATTTTCGTGCATACGGCGTGCAGTAGGTACGAGCCTGAGGAGCTCCGCCGGACTACGGCCGCCACGGGGAGCGAGACGCGCGGGCAGGTGAAGTAGGCGTCCATCTCGAATTCCCTAGCCCGCGGGCTATTTCTGGCCATGCCTGGTCTAAGGCATAACCCTGGAGAGGGGGGAGGTGGTTCGAAAGACGGAACAGAGAGGATATGAGAGTGCTCACGGCCGGGTTTTCGATGTCTCCGGTATAGTGCTCCCCCCACACAAAGTCTTAGCCTGGATCAGCTCCTATGCGTACGGTAGAGCGGATTTCCCCCTCCCACTTTTAGCCTGGATCAGCTCCTATGCGTACGGTAGAGCGGACGCTTAGCCTGGATCAGCTCCTATGCGCACGGTAGAGCGGATTTCCCCCTCTCGCGCCAGAAAAGATCAATCTCACATCATTTTTAAGAAAGAGAAATTGATAGATTTAAAAACAATCTCTCTCTCTCTCTCCCTCTCTCTACTTCTAGATTTAATATACAACTTGGAGAAAAGTTCCCGGGAGTTAGAACACATTTTACTCTCAAATTAATTTATATTTTGCGTAGTTTTCTGCAAAACTTGCCATAAAAATATAAATTTATTTAATATTCAGCATAGGATAAATAAAAAAAATATTAATTTTCTAATACTATGTAACAGACCTGCATAACGCAGATCTGTTACGAAGCAAACCCCTGTCAAACCTCCACCCGTCGTACACGCGATCCTGAATCGCGTAACGTACCACCGGCGTTCCTGTCACAACAATAACACCGCCCGTACCGCACCAGTCCCGCACCTAGAGACGTATCCCCGACGGGAACCCAAAACCAAAAACCAAAATACGAAATAGAAAAAGGGATACGTCACCACCTAATTTCCTCGCCGCACCACCGCCCCTCGCCGCCGAACTATCCCTATAAAAGGCGCCCGAAATCAACCAAAACGACCGGAGTTTACCAGTGAGTTTCCTGGAAGCCAGAGCATTCCCGTAAACCAGCTGTAAGTATTCTACAAGCACCCGATATCCTAGTTCCCGACCGTCGACTACGGGCTCGTTTGCCGTGCAAACCCCTTGTCAGCGGCACCCTGGTTCACCCTGGTGAGAACCGTGTTCCATCGAGGGAAACATCCGGTGAGTCACCGGTAACTTTTCGCGAGCCGCGTCGTCTCCGAAAACCGACGGATAGGAAGTGGTGCGTCACCCGTTCCTCCCTGAACCTCCCGTCCTGAAACTTCCTCCAGAGCGAGCCGTGCTCCTCCGACACTCCCCGGTGCGTCACCGGTATCTTTCGTACGACGCGTCGTCTACGAGATCGACAGAACGAGAAGCGGTGCGTCACCCTTCAATTCCGTCGAACCCCGTCCTGCAACCTGCATCCTGCCGGTGAGAACCGTGTTCTGCCGTAGATACCCCGGTGCGTCACCGGTATACTTCGTACGACGCGTCGTCTGCGAGATCGACGGAACGAGAAGTGGTGCGTCACCCTTCAAGTCCGTCGAACCCCTGTCCTGCAACCTGCATCCTGCCGGTGAGAACCGTGTTCTGCCGTAGATACCCCGGTGCGTCACCGGTAGCCTCGTACGACGAGTCGTCGACGAGGCCGAATGAACGAGAAGAGGTGTGTCACCCTTCAACTTCACCGAAGAACCGCCTAGCGAGTCCAGAACGCACGGTGTACCGCCTGCGCCTCGTGAGACGAGTCGTCCACGAGGACGGTTGAGTGAAAACTAGGTGCGTCACCTGGCCGAAACTCACCCCTGGACCGTCCGGAGGAGACTCGACGATCGGTGTGTCGCCGACGTCGGGGACCCGTCAAAACCCGGCCTAGGAAGGGTGATCACGGCGATAGCCACGATCAAATCCTGTCCCCCGCGCTCCTCGAATCCGTCGTCCACCTGCTACCTCTCCGAGTCGCATCACCGCGTTCGCTCACTCTATACGAGTAACGTATCCTCGAGACCGCGCACCGCGTTCCGCGACACTCTATCCACCGCGTATCTTACGCGTTCTGAGGCAGCGGGCACTATTGTGTCACAAAACACCGGTCTCACTTATTCACCCCGCTACGACCCCGCTCCGCACATCAAACACGTCCCTCGCCGTATAGGACCCTGGCTCGGCGAGCCATTCAGCAACGAGGGACACCACGACCAGGAGACCGCACACGGAAAACCGGACCCGTTACAACTATAATATTATAATATATATATATATATAATAAAAATTTATATATATATATATATATATATAAATTTTTATTTGATCCCCTTGGGGTTACAAATTTACAACTTCACCTCTCTTCACACTCGCCATATACATAAACTTACTTACTATATCCTTATATCTAACTTACATCTAACCTTAACCTAATACACGCGCGGAACGCACGAGAACGCACGAGAGAGAGAGCGACAATCACAGATATCCACACATGTACCTCCTAACTTTTGCAGAGCCTCTGCTCACCCCGTGTCTCGCCCTCGCACCCCCTATATACCCCCCTCCCCTTAACCGCGGACTCCCTTTTCCGGTCGCTCACATTCAACCCACTCATACCAGTCACTCCCAATCTCCTTTCATCTATCATCCTCATCCATTCCTCCCCTCCACCTTCATCCTCTAGCACTTCCCACATTCTCTCCTGCCATCCTTTATCTTCATCCACTCTCAAACACACTTCCCACACATGCTCCCACGTTTCCTTATCCCATCCGCACATTCTACATTTTCTCCTGTCCTCACTCAACCAATACCTCTCTCCCAACATCTCATTCCCTAGCCTAAAACGTGCTACCCTCTGCCACCTACTCTCCCCCCACCCTTTCTTTAGATAGCCCGGCAAACCCCCCCCCTTTTATCCACTTACTGCTTCATTACTCCCCTCTCCCCTTTCACTCCACTCCTCCATCGTCCACCCCTGCCCCAATATAAATTCCTCTCTCTCCCTTTCCCACCCGTCCCTTATTCCTCCCCTCCTATCCCTCCTCCTTATCTCTTCCCAACATGCCCGCGCTAGCTCCCCCCCTTTACCCTCCCCTAACTTCTTCTCATACCCCCACGCCCTTATACCTGCCTTCCCCCTCAACAGTTCCCTTTGCAATTCTTCTCTAACTACGTAACCTGGCGTAAACCTACCTACTCCTAGCACCCATTTCAAGTATCTTTCCTGAAGCCTCTCTAATCCTTCCCTCTCTTTCCAACCCCAAATTTCAACTCCGTAGCTTACTACCGCCCATATCAACCTATCGAATAGCCACAGTCTCCTCCCCCAATCTTTTCCAAATCTCCTTTTCCCTATCCCCCAAACCTGCCCCATAACCGCCGCCCCCTTCCTTAATCTTTCTTCCACGTGAGCCTTCTGACCCCTATCCCTCGTAATCGTGTACCCTAAATACCTGTACTCCCCTACTTCCTCCATTACCTTCCCCTTCCACCTCCAGGATACCTTCTTCCATCTCCCCCCTCCCTTTCTACACCTCATCACCTTAGATTTGTCCGTGTTAAGCTGTAGCTTTTTCCCCTCTAAATACCTTTCCAGTACCCCTATCATTCCCCTCATCCCATCCTCATCCTCTGCTAACATGGCTTTATCGTCCGCATAAGCTAGCGTATGTAACTTTCTTCCCTCCACTTTGACCCCTCCCCAGCCTCCCCTCTCGAGCACCTCATCTATATCCGCCAGCAGTAAAGTAAATAGCAACGGGCTTAGTGGGCAGCCCTGCCTAACCCCTCTCTCCGTCCAGAAACTTTCCCCTTCTTCTTCCCCCACCCTTACTTTACTTTTTGTTTCCCTTAAAACCTCCTCACACCTCTTCACTAACCCTTCCCTCACTCCCCTTTTCCTCATCGCTTCTACCAATATCTCCCTGTCTACCGAATCAAAAGCCGCCTTCAGATCTACAAACATTATTACTAACCTCCTTTCTTTCCTCCTCACCTGCCTGTTTATTAAATAATTTAATACATAAATGTTGTCAATACACCCTAGGCCCTTTCTAAATCCTGCTTGGCTTGCCGGCAACAGCCCCTTTCTCTCCACCTCCTCCCTCACCCTCTCTGCTAATACTGCCGCATATATCTTATATGCTGTCCGCGTCAGCGTTACCCCTCTATAACTCCCCACCCTTTTACTATCCCCTTTTTTTGCAATTGGGACCACTACCCCTTCTGACCAGTCCTCTGGCCACCCCCCTTCCCTCCACACCTTATTGCAACTCCTCCATAACCCCTCCTGCACTTCGGTTCCCCCATGCTTCCATACCTCGTTCGTTATCACGTCACTCCCCGCCGCTTTCCCGTCCTTCAGCCCTTTTATCACCCTCATAATTTCCCCTGGCTCTAAATCTTTCTCTTCGTCTCCCACTCTTCCACTTTCTCCTAACCTTCTCACCCTCCCTTCTATCCCTCCCAGCAGCTCCCTAAAATATTGCTCCCACTCTGCCATCCTTATTCCTTCGTCTACTCTCGTACCCCTTTTTCTTTCCCTATTTACAATCTTCCAAACCTGGCTTTCTGTTTTTATCCCCTCTACTTCTTTTTCCCATCTTTCCCTCTCCTCTTTTTTCTTCTCCTCGCACAATCTCTGATATTCCCTTTTCTTTTCCCTAAATACTAATCCGCCCCCTCCTTCCTTTCTCCACTTCCTTAGCTCCACCCTCGCTGCCATTTTTCCTATTCTACACTCCTCATCCCACCATCCCTTCCTCTTTACTCTTTCTTTTCTCCCCAACTCCCCTATAACTTCCTTTATTTTCCCCTTCAGCCCATCCCAACCTTCCTGCGATCCATCCCCTCCACTTAATCTCCCTACAAATTTTTCCCTAAATTCCTCCCTTGTTTCTTCCGACCATCTCCCCATCATTCTTCTTTTCCCTCCACCCTTCCTCCCTTTTTTCCCTCCCATTTCTCCTTTTACCCATACCGTTATGGGCATATGGTCCGAATCTACTTTAGCTCCTATCTCTATTTTTTCTACACCTTCCCTTGTGTCATCGTTTCCCAGCACATAATCAATCACCGAACTCCCTCTCGCCCCTACATATGTCAGTTCCCCATCCTCATCCCCCTTTATATTTCCATTCAAAATTCCCCATCCCCTTTCTCCTATGTACTTGCATAACTTCCTCCCCTCACCATTAACCCTTACGTCCTTTGAATTTCTTGACCCTCCCCCCTCTCCCTCTTCTACCACCTCTCCCCCTTCCCTTCCCGTTCTCGCGTTAAAATCCCCCCCTATAATTACCCTTACCCCTTTTTCTGTACCTTCTACCCATTCCCCCAACTCATCCAGTTTCCTGTCTAAATCCCCATTCACATACACCCCGACCACCCTCCACCAATCCCCCTCAATCTTCACCTTCAACGACACCATCCCCTCCCTTTCTTTTATGTCCCTCCCTTCCGTTTCTAATTCCTTCCTTACACCCACTACCATACCCCCTTTTGCCCTTCCCCTCTTTTCTTCCCTCTTCGCCCATTGCGCCTCCCACATATACCCTTTTGGTAGTTTATTCCTTATCTTCTCCCACCCCTTCTCCTCCAGCCATGTCTCCAACAAAACTATCACTTCCCAATTTTCAATCCCTTTCCAAAAATCCTCATCCTTGTTTAACAACCCTGCCACGTTCCAGAAACTAATCCTGTACCCTTCCCTCTTCTTCCTCTCCCCACTCCCCCCTGATTCCTTCCCTATTCGTTTCCCTGCCCCTCTATCCATTTTTCCTCAATCTCATCCCATCTTTTTGCCTTCCCATTTACCCACAACTTCATGTACCCTATCTGAACACTTTTTCCCTCCCTCCTTTCTTTCTCAGCTTCCCTTTCAATCTTCCACCTTGCCCTCCTCTCCTCTTCTGTTAGGTCATCATCTACCCTTTCTACCTGCCCCCTAAGCTTTTTCTTCTCCTCCATTACCCTTCTTTTAACTTCCCTACCCGTCAATTTCACCAGAACCATTCCCCTTCCGTCTTTACCCACTTTCCCTATCTTCTTAATCTCATTAATTCCCTCATCTTTCAAATCCATCTGTTCCCACAGTCTCCTAACTTCTGCTTTTAAGTCATTACCCTCCACTTTTATCCTCCTTATAACAATATTATTCTTCTTCTCCTCTCTATCCCTCTTGTCCTGCCTAATTTCTAACACCCTTAATCTTTTTCTATTCTCATCCAAGAGCCGCTCTCCCTTTAACCCATCCCCCTCCATCACTTCCTCCCTTTCCATTTTTCCTATCCAACCCTCCACTTTTCCCATTTTTCCCTCCAAATTCTCTATTCTCTTATCTGTTTTTTCCCTACTACCCCCTTCCCCCGGCCCCCTCCCCAACTCCTCTATTCTTCCCTCTACTTTTATTACCCTTCCCTCTAAGCTTTCTAACCAATTCTTCACCCTTTCCCTATTTAACTCTTCCTCCCTCCACCTTTCCCTTTCCCTCCTCCATTCCTCTATTAATAATTTCCCCTCCTCCCTCTCCCCTCTCATCTCTTCCCTCATCCTCCTTACCTCTCCCAATAACCCTCTGAACATTTCCTCCATTTCCCTAAACTCCCCTCCCTCACCCCTTTTATCACTTTGCGGGGACCTTATCGTGGTATCACTTCTTTTAAAGATTGTATTTACATCCTCCTCCCCTCCCACTACGTCCCCTATTCCCCTTTTCCTCCCCACGCTGTCCACGCTTTCTGAGCTGAACCACCGCTCTAAATTACTATCTTTCAATATCACCCCCACTCTTCCCTTCCCTTCCTTCCCATCCTCCCTCTTCATCCCCTTAACCACCTCCTTTCCCTCGTCCATTTTCCCTACACTTCTACCTTTAACACTCTTATCCCTTTTCAACGGTTCCCGCTTCTCAGCCTACCTGTCTCTTAGTCTACCTTTCTCCCTCAAGATCGCGCCACCTTCCTCCTACTCTCTTATCCCGCGCCCACCTGTCTGCTGCCCCTCAAACCTAACCTATACTACCCACTCACTTATCCCTTCCCTACTTCTCTTTCTCTCACTCCCTCACCCTTATCCCTTTCTCTCCCTTCTACCCTTACACCCCGCTAACCCCTCACAGCAGCTTTCACCCCTCACACTTTTTCCACTCTTCTCTTACACACCAAAATCACGCACCGCTAAATACCTACTACAGCCACTCACACAACCGGAAACGGAAGCCTATAATATTATAATATTTTTTTCTAATATTAATTTTCTAACATAAAAATTACGAGTCATAAATACACAACTTTTATTGTGTAGCTGAGGTGGCGTACCTTTTCCGTTTCTTTCAATCTTTTAGCAATTTGCTGCAAAAGTTAGAAATTTGAAGTTTTGATACTTCTATTATTATCACCTTCGACGTTCCTGAAATCGAAGCTTGGAATGGGATCGAGTAACAGCTTCAGTCTGGACTGGACTGCGTCTGCTGTATTGTGTCGAGGAACGCGTGCGTTTTCGTCGGGTGCAATGGGTGCAACATTTGGAGGTCTCGAAACGTAGGCGGCCACGCAAAAACGTCGAACATGTGTAAGACACAGACTTAAGATAGGTACAGACTGTGCATGCAATACATTTTTCACGCCGTGGTTCTGAATTATCGACCCTGTAGAAAATGCCCTAGTACGACAGCGGACTCTATGGAAATAGAACGGTCAGCTAGTGAACTACATGACGTTACAACACGTTAGATTTTACAGCGTTGTCAGCTTTAAAAGTGCAATGTTGCCGCATTATATTCATACAGTAATCGTCGATGCTGTTACGTCCCGGGACGTCGAACGATTAAAAATATGTAATTTCTCGCTCGCGACCACGGATAGAAAAACGCAATGAGATTTCTCCCAGCTTCGAATCCACACGGCCGGTCACTTCCGCGTCTAATTCGGTAATCACGAGGCTTTCAGCAAATCCGATCGCGAATCGCGCATTACAATAATTCGACTCACCGTTGGTGCGCAATTTACAATAATTCGGACGAGAAGAAGGACTTCGGAGTAGCTTCCACGTCGTCGTGATGAATATCGCTGGATCGGTAGTCCTGGCGATGCAGGAAGACTGCATGCGTTAACGCTCGCTAAAGCGTACGATGATTCCCTTTCTCAAAAGGTACTGGAGCTGCTTGGCTCGTCGTCGAAGGATTCCCTTTTCCAAAGGTACTGAAGCTGCTTGGCTTGTGGGAACAAAGGCCTTGGCTTTGTTAGATTCGTTGCAATCGATTACGATTGATTGATGCGAGTGCGTTGGGACTCGTTGCGTTAATGAAGCAATGAAAATTGCTGTTTAATTTTCGTAGGCTAGGCTCGCCTAGGTTGATCCTCGTAGCGTCGAAGCGGAGAGTACTCGAAGGAGTGTTTCCCGAATGCCAGAAACGTTCCGTATAAGTGAAATGTTCACTTGTCGAAGGTTGAAAACCGTAGCGGGACACTCGTAAATCATTCACAAATAGTTTGGTTAAAAAAATACTTGTTTAATAGTAGAATAATAGTATACAATGCGTGAGTGGATTCCAGGAGACGAAGTCTCTCGGCTGGACTGAAAAAGCGAAGTGAAGAACAAAACGAGGATGATTCAAAAATCAAAAAGTGTCGCTGGTCGCGTTCCACACGGCACCCCGGCGAGGGGCGGTGGAGATGGAAAAGGCGCGCGGTGGGGCGACGCCGCAACGTGGAGGGGATCGCTAGGACCCGCGGCCCACTGGCGAGCGCTTTCGCGCGCTCGACCACGCCACCAACAAATCCCGCGGTTTTAACAAACGCCGCAAGGTCAATACGTCGACGGACGTAACAATGCCCGCATCGAAAGCGTTCGAGCGGTTTCTTTTCTGCTTTTCGGAGCTGTCGAAATTCAGAGTCATATTACTTCTTAATTTAAAGTATAGAATTTTCATTCGTAAATAATTGTATTACACGATTATCTGAATATTCGTTGTTAAAGAATCTTTTTAATGTTTTTAATTGTTTATGTAAATATAAAATTTTTAAATGCTTTGACATTTTTAATTCGTAGATTGTTTAACGCATTCACGTAACCTGATTATATATGTACGACAGAACAAAAAAAAAGTATAGTTTTAAAAATTATGTTTTGTACATATATTGGTAACAAATGTTAACATATCAACATAATTAATTTAAATTTGAATACGAAAGATATTCTTTCCCGATACGAAAGTATTAAGAAAGATGTAAACAATCATGCACTGCATGTATACGCTATGATATTAGTATATTAAAAATGACGCGCAGATTAGAATACGCGTCGTCGATAGTAACAAATAAAATTTGTTCATGCACAATTAGTTTACTACATGATGTGAAGGGATATTTTTTCAGAAATTGCAGTTGGTCGGAATTGTAGAGAAAATACTAAAAGTTGCATTTTACAACTTTTTTATGTTGGCCTAGTATTGAAAATTTAAAAAATACATTACGTAGTTGGAATGGAGATAAAATAAACTGAAGAACTTAAAAGAGAGAGAGAGAGAGAGGCTACCAAAATGAATGCAGAGAGCGTCAGCTACTTTGCTTAGGCGGGGTTCTTTTACTAATGATATTTTGTCGCTATGTAATAAATAGATATTCCGTTTTTAGAAGCAACCCAACAAGATTTATGATTTTATTCCATTCAAACCGATGAGGGTTTCGGGATAATAGCGGTGCGCCTGACTCGCCTTTACCTGAAACGGGGGTATACCGCGTACTTTCCCAGCTCATTGTGACGCCAATTTTCAAATCGCCACCGTTCCCAAGGGCTCATTTTGAAGGGGAATATAACCATATTTTTTCAAAATTTAAATCATTCTGGCCCCTCATCGAAAAAATGTAAAAAAAGAGTTTGTTTCAATTTTTCGACATTGTAAAGTTGATTATCGAGATTGAAAAATTTACTTTATAATAGCTCAATACTTTCTGAAGAAAACAAAAAAAAATGTAGCTCAATCGGACAAACAGTTCCTGAGATAAAGATTTGTAAGCGAGGCCCGTCTTCGCCAAAGCGGGCAAAAATTGCAAATATCGAAGGGCTGTTGTTACGTCCCGGAGTCTGGCTTAAGGTGTGATTTCGTTTACGCGTTTTGACGCGACGTTTTGTCGTCCATACTCCATTCGTCGTTGCTCTTTTCTGTGCCTCTGGACGCACAAGTTTGCGTTGCTATGATGCGATTTGGTATGTCTTTCCTTGTCTTTCACTTGCGAAGAAAAACGAAAGATCATCGCCCAAACCTCGACACGTGCGTAAATCGATTTACGATATGTGTTCAGAGCACACGTTTGAATTTGTTTTTTTGCTTCGAGACCTCTGAATGCTGCGCCAGAACGACACGCACGCGATTTTTGACCCACTGCTTTCGAGGCAGTCCAAACGCTCAGCCATGCGTTTTGTCGATCCACTGCTTCAGAATACTATTATAATAGCAGAACCAGTACTCCGAGAAAAATGAATTTTTAGGAGCTTGTAGTGAAAACCTAAGAGTATCCACTCAAAATGTTGTTATTTTGAAAAAAATGTTTTTTCATCAATTATTTTGCTATTGTTTTAAACAATTGCCGTGTTTTCACAGCGGGCCACTTTTTAAAAAATTGAAAAAAATGGGGATATAGCCCCAAGTGTCCCCTTTACGGCCCTGCTTTTAAGAAAATGGACGTTTGAAAATTGACGAAATTAAAATTATTTGAAGTGAACGCTGCACCGCGATATACAATCTCGGACGACCGAAGAGCAATTTCCAAATAATAAATTTCCACTAAAATTCATTAAAAAATGATTTTTATATTCTGATAAGTATCGTAATAAATATATATTTTTTGTAATCATTTTATAATTAATTGTCTCAATTTTGTTGTTTTAAAACACAATTTTAAATTGTTCATTTGTTAGTTATTTAGTAGTTTTTCAGATAATTTGAATCTCCGACGTCTTTAGCTATTCTCTGTATTTCTTGACCATTATTCTTCATATTATGAATATTTCTTGAAATACAGAGAAATTTATAACCAAAGACATCAGTGATTCAAATTATCTAGAAAACTACTAAATAAGTAACAAATGAACAATTTAAAGTTTTATTTTAAGACAACAAAATTTTTTTGCTCAATTTTCGGTTCCCCTTCAGAAGGCAACCCGCTCGGCGTTTTTGGTCTTCGGGACGCCGCGATTGACAAAACATTAAAAACTGCGTCAAAATTTTTCTGACTGTCGTTTCCATATTTTTAAAAAATAATTCAAATGATATATTTTGTCAATTAATATTAATAATTATATTTAAATTATGTTGTATCTATACATACACTTAACCAATTTTATCTATATAAATAAAAATCAAATGCTATTCGTTGGTAAGCGCATCACTTGAGAACGGCTGGACCGATTTGGCTGATTTTTTTTAAATGTGCGTAATAGACCGAATATGGTTATAGGGTAAGAAAAATTGGAAAAGTTGCCCGCAAAAATGGAAAATTCTGGAAAAAATAAAAGTGCTTTTTTAATCATATTTCAATACAACAAAAAAAACGAACGTCGCAGCTTTAATCAATAAATCAATATTTCAATAGGAATTTACATTAACGACGTCTGTTTGCATTATCGACATTATAAACATCCGCCAGTTAGGTTATTCCTATTCAAATTGATTTCGCTACGTGCGCAAATGTCGTTTGACGTTTGAATTGAAATATTTGGTTAGTATTTTTAAATTATTAAGGCCGCGATTGACAATTCCACAATATCGTGGAACATTCTAGAATATTCCTATGCAATATTGTATTTTTGGCGTAGACGCACGCGTCTAGACGCAGTGGCTCACGCCTAGACGCAGTTCTGATGTGAAGTATGACGAATGGAGTATAAATGGCGCTGGAGTAGCAAAACGCTGCGTCAAAACGCGTAAACGAAATCACACCTTTACGCGAAATTATCGTTCGGCGACCCATTCCCCTTACTGGACGATCAAATGCGATACAACCTTTTGTCCACGCGGCACGTACGTCCGGCGTCTGACTGGGAACCACGACTTTCGCGGACACGCGGATACTACTTAACGCTTACAGGTAGTAGATTCGCCCGAAGCGGCGGACGAGAGCTAGACAATTCGGACGGCGCGAATCTTCGCAGGGAAATGTTTAACGACTTATCGGACAATCGGATGAGAACTGCTCTCGTTGCTCGTTAACGGCTGCAATCGAATCGGCTGGGCCGCTGTAGGGAAAACGATGATCCACACTCGTTCTGGGAAGATCATGTAGCTGCTGGTCCTCGGCTGGCGGGAATATCTCGTGGCTGCTGTCCTCCGTTTCGCGTCCGTTGACGCGCGCGAGCTTCCGCGATTGATAATGACGACCGGCGCGGCGCGGCGTGTGATACTCGTGTTAGAGAATGCGTCGAACTGATATATTGAAAGAAAGAGAGGCTTCTGCGTTTCCCGTTGAAACCAGAGGAATGCACCGAGCCTGGGTAAGCTCAGACGTGCGAGTTGGAAACGCAGAAACAGGTAGAACGTGAATCGAAAGGAGAGTATCACAACCGCGAGGATGTAAGGAGGTGAACTAAGCGAGACTCACTTATTAAATTAATACTGGGATTATATTTGTAACGTACGAATTAAGATTACAATGAATTAGAAGCGCGTAAGAAGGCGGATGAGAACGAGGACTCGTTGGAGTCCTGACCGGGACATCCAGGAGGCGACGAGCCTCGCTGGAGTCTTGACGAAAGTGTCAGACTGACTGTCTGAATCGAACTGAACAACTGAACTGAACTGAACTCGTTTTGGGATCGGGGGGTCGAATTTATAGGTGTCTTATGGTCTACGCTATGTGTCGGATGTTATGAGATGTGCGATTAATGATTACGGGGAATGCTACGTGATACGGCTACGGGGAATACATTAAGATATGATTATTATACAAGGGTTAAGATAAGAATGAAGGTATGGTATGACGTGAGAATCGGATGTGGTGATCGGAGTGGAGTATGATTACTTATATCTAACGAATATTATTAATAATTACTGTTACAATATCCTACTCTTATTAACTATGCTTATAACCTATGGCAACACGTCGCCAGACGTGACACTGTAATTTCTAAAAAAATCGGAACAAGCGAAATGATGACTTAAACCCCCTCTAATTTCACATGGACTACAACATATTTAGAACAAAATCGACGATGGCGCCTGCAAAAAGTGGTCGATTTTATTGTGTTTAATATATGAGAATACAATATACCTTCAAACTAGTGGGTTATTATCAATTCATTTCAACAAAAAAATGATTTTATTAGTTTTGTTCATGTCATTAAATATCGTTCCAGTAGCTCTATAAGTTTGGATTACATAGCAAGTATTATTAGTAACTCGAATTTTAAGTTACACTTTTACAAAAATGTATAACAAATATAAAAACTAAATAGTATGTCGTAATTCAACGTAATTACGTAATGTTCAAAAATGTTATAATTCAAATATTTATACATATGAACGTATGCAGAAATAATCAAAGTAAACACCATAAACTTGTCGAAGTTTGTTAATAAAATTAACAATGCAAGAAACATACCTGCATAACAATTGAATAACTGCGTAGAAATATCAGACATTATTACATTAAGATTATCAAGCTGATTTGATGCGTAAGATAAATGCAAAATGAAAAACTATTGATATAAAATTATTTTTTATTGTAATTTTGTAATTAACAGAAACGAGATCACACTCTTAACAATATTATAAATGTACGTTGAGATATTAATGCTCATGAATCTATTACTTTACATTACTGTAGCACTTCATAATTATCATAATCATCCTACTACATAATTTTGACCATTCAAATACACGCGCCATATACATTTGAAATCTTCAAATCCGTAGTAGCAATTGGGTATACAGAATATTCGGTACTTGCTAATACGTTACTATCGGTAACATTGGGCGCGACACCGAAGTGGTATTGGGGCCACTTTGGCCCCAGCAAGTACGGCGTGACGGCCCCGTAAGATGAGTCGTCTGTACCTATCCTAAGTCTGTGTGCAAGATCTCAGTGGATCCGACTTCGTTCGACGCAGAGTTGGGCATTATTTAGATTTAGATAAAAAATTATTTAAATAACGACTCGAGTAAAAGATGAAAAATTTTGATTCATTATTCGAAGCTTCGAATAAAAAGGTATCTTTTATTCGACTCGTTATTTAAATAATTTTATTCGGCGAGAATTTATTCGAATGAAATTTCGAATAAAATTCTCATCTATTATTTTTATTTATTCGAAACTTTCGAATAACTTTCGAATAATTTCGGCCAGCTCGAAGCTCTAATGAACACGTACCGAGGACCGAGGGTCGAACCCCGGGGCCTGAGCCCAGAACACAATACATACACAGTATGTAGTACAATAAACACGGCCGGGCAACCCCACGGGGAGTCAGGTGTATCGGCATGAAACCACTAACAAAGGAATTGCAGATCTTGTTTATATTTCATAATTCTTTCACGGAAGTGATACGAGCCAGTTCGTGGCGTTCTTCCGATTAAGAAAAGTCTAAACCCGATAGAAATCGGACTGTGCATAGTGGTTTTATTCGTGAAAGTATTCGTTTATGTATTCGAAGTTTTCAAATAAATCCTTGGAATAATTTTCTGCTAGGGCGACGAGGCGACGAACGCTTCGGTTGCCGTGGCCAAGCGGTGCAATAAACACGGCCGGGCAACCCCACGGTGAACCAGGTATAAGGGCATGAAACCACTAACAAGTCAATTGCGGACCTTGTTTATTTTTCATAATTCTTTCATGGAAGTGATACGAGCCCGTTCGTGGCGTTCTTCCGATTAAGAAAAGACTAAACTCGATAGAATTCGGACTGTGCATAGTGGTTTTATTCGTGAAAGTATTCGTGGATTTCTTCGAAGTCTTCGAATAGATCCTTCAAATCATTTTCTACCAGAGCGATGAAGGCTTCGGTCGCTCTAGCCAAGTGGTGCAATAAACACGACTGGGCCACCCGACGGCCATCCAGCAGGTATATCGGCATGAAACCACTAACAAGTGAATTGCAGACCTTGTTTATTTTTCATAATTTTTTCATGGAAGTGATACGAGCCGATAGAATTTGACTGTGCATAGTGAATTTATTTGTCAAATTATTCGTGGATTTATTCGACGTCTCCGAATAAAAATTGCAATTTTCCATGATTTTCGGCCTTTTTATCACTTTTGATCGTTTATAATTCCTAAATCAATTAACCAATGTCAATAAAATTTTCAGAGCGCATATATTTATACGAGCTTACCAAACACACCTTTTAAACTTTCGTTATTGGCCCAGTTAAAGAAGTAGTAAAAATAAATTTTCACTATTTTTTTCGCAATTCCGACCAAATTCATTTTTTCAACATATTTGTTAGACGTCATTTACTAAACTAATTCTTCTGGTCTTACAGAGAAATTGAAGTCATTTGGTCCATTCTTAAAAAAGTTATTCTGGTTTAAAGTGTGTGTGTGTGTGTGTGATATTTCTATTTTTATTGTGATTTTAATTGTAATTGAAATTTTTATTTTTATTATGTTTATTGTGATGTATTGCAATTGTTGTTTTTATTACACTTTTTATGTCAATTCCGCACGCGTTCTTCTAATAAAGCTATTTATTGATATTAAATTTATTAGAATTATTACCGCATCACAAATTTTAGCAATTTCCGATACATATGGTTATATCGCACGAAGTATCGGTTAAAACTAGTTCTGATTTATGCCACAGGCTAGTAAAGGTTCTGTTTCATGCTAAAACAGTGTGGTCTCTGTTTCGTGGTAAAAGTGGGCTCTACCGTACGCATAACAGCTGTTCCGTGCTAAGCGTGAGCGTGCCAAAAAGTGGTGGCAACTCAGACCCGGGCGTGAGCACTCTCATATTCTCTCTGGACGGAAGGGGTATTAACTTGTCGGCCATCTTGGATGTGTAGGGATTGAGTGTGATATTCTCAACGGGAGAATATAGGAAGCTTCGGGAAGGGTACCGAAGAACGTAGCCTACTCTACGTTGGCCAGGAATCACGTGGTCGGGATTTAAATAAACTCCACGGTAGTTACGGTTCACGAGAACGATATTTATAATACTTTATTAGCAACTTGGACGCGTCCGTTGTATCGTACAACGGAAACTATGTACAAGGAGGCAGGGCCTCTTCGCAGTCTAACTGGATGTGTGTTCGACACGTCTTTTCTATCGGAAATACTATTTCGACCTGTACTAGGTATGCCTAGTCAGAGAGTATATGAGAGTGCTCACGCTCGGGTTTTGCCCGTGCCACTTTTGGCTGCCATCATTCTTTAGTCCGGATAAGAATCCGTTTCGACTTTCAATCCGGGCAACCACCTATACCGACTTTCAGACCGGACAAGAACCTGTTTCGACTTTCAATCCGGGCAACCACCTATATCGACTTTCAGTCCGGACCAGGGTTGCCATATTTTATCCCCTCCGGCCCCTTACCCTTCCGCCTTCTCGCCCAGTTTCGCAGCGTACCTCTTCCCACTAACGCAGGCGACAGTGGCGACACGCGACGAGTGGGAAGAGTGGGAGCAGGTAAGGAAAATAACGGGTGTACTTTTGTTCCACGCGACGCTACGGACGGCTTGGCTTGAGTGAAGTGGTTTTCGAATTCAGTTTACAGCAGTTTACAGACTTTGGTGTGCAATCTAGCAAGAATCAAAGTTTTAGAGTGCCGTTTGCAGTATTTTATACTACGCATTATTTAAAATTATTGAGAAAGCAGATTACATAACCTGAAATTCAATGTATACATTACCTGCTTTCTCAATAATTTTAAATAATGCGTAGTATAAAATACTGCAAACGGCACTCTAAAACATTGATTCTTGCTAGATTGCACACCAAAGTCTGTAAACTGCTGTAAACTGAATTCGAAAACCACTTCACTCAAGCCAAGCCGTCCGTAGCGTCGCGTGGAACAAAAGTACACCCGTTATTTTCCTTACTTGCTCCCACTCTTCCCACTCGTCGCGTGTCGCCACTGTCGCCTGCGTTAGTGGGAAGAGGTACGCTGCGAAACTGGGCGAGAAGGCGGAAGGGTAAGGGGCCGGAGGGGATAAAATATGGCAACCCTGGTCCGGACAAGAACCCGTTTCGACTTTCAGTCCGAACAAGATCTTACATCATCTTTGGCCTTGATCAAAACGAAAAGACTATATTGTTTGATTCGCTGCACCCGTATTATATTCTCTTTCGTATCAAACAATATCCTGTATCCAATATCATGTATTAAAATAATTGCAAAAAATAATTATTTAATAAGGTGAAATAAAAGAAAGGATCGCAGAAGTAGACACATTGTGCGGAATAACAAATTTTATTTAAACAAAAAAGAGATCGAACTACATTTCAGCTCTACTTACAACAAACTATAAAATTTATAAAAGGTACAAATTTACAATTCCTTAGGACTTGTAGAAATTATGTTCAGTTTGGAAATCGGAATTTAACTGTGGAATGGTAAATTAAAGAAAATCGAAACAAAACAATTAATCGAAAAACAAAAATCATTTATTACACACATAAAAACAAATATTATAATACATATAGACAAATATAATACAAATATTATAAAACAAATAAATAAATAATTATTATAATACATAGCAACTATTAATAGGAATTTAACAACAATTAAATAGGTGAATGCCGGTGGAGGAAGTAGTGACCTTTTGGCAGGCAGCGATGACAGCGATGACTGTGCAAATAGGAAAATGCATTTTATTATTCAATTTGAAGGCTTTTTTTTACTTTATTTAAATATAATCTATTTAAATCCATTTAAAAAATAATACAGATTATTCATATGTTTGTTTAAACAGTTTTATTTGCCCGGAAAATTCTGTTTATAAAAAGATGGTTATTAAAGAAATTATTTGTGAAAAAGTATACTTTGTTTAAATAATTATATTTGTTTAAACAATTTTACTGTCTTGCAGATTGCCTTTAAAAAAAGGATGTACACTAATAAAAAAATTTTGTTTCAAACTTAATTCGTCTCAAAACGATTGTTACAAAATTTAACATATTTAAAAACTGTACTTGTTTAAATAGATTGTATAGACAGGAAAAATTGAATTTATAAAATATTTGATTACCTAATACATTCAAATGAAAAATATATTTCATTGAATTGTAAATGATTAATTAAACTTACATTAGCGGATCTCAATCATTTCCATCGTTGACTTAGCTTCTCCTGACTCGCGTTTCAGCTGCTCGGAGAAGCGTGGAAATTTGGCGACGGTGGAGGACCAGTTTCGTCACACTCAATTTCCGTAACCCACTTCCGTAACGCTAGAAAATTGTAGCCCCTCAGCAGAGACGTTTCACTTCAAACATACTAAACTCGATGAAATTTGGTAGGACTGTGTCTAAGTGGATTTGTTCGTGAAAGTATCTTCGAAATTTGTATGTATTTAATTACAATTTTTGCCCATCTCTGCTGGCTAAGGCGACGAAGCGTCGAGGACCTCGGGAGCCGTGGCCAAGTGGTGCAATAAACACGGCCGGGCCCGAGGCCCGAGGCCCCTCGTCGCTTTGTCGTCCTAGCACGGAGGATGGGCAAAAACTGTATCTAAATACAAATTTCGAAGATACTTTCACGAGTAAAACCACTGGACACAGTCCGAATTCTATCGAGTTTAGTCTTTTCTTAATCGGAAGAACGCCACGAACTGGCTCGTGTCACTTTCATGAGAAAATTACGAAAAATCAACAAGTTTAGCATTCACTTGCTAGCGGTTTCATGTCGAGATACCTAGCTGGCCGGGGGATTGCCCGGCGGTTTTTATTGCACCACTTGACCAAGGCGCCCGAGGCCATCGTCGCTTCGTCGCCCTAGCACGGAGGATGGGCTGAAATTGTATTCGAATACTTTCGAAGATATTTTCACGAGTAAAACCACTGGACACAGTCCGAATTCTATCGAGTTTAGTCTTTTCTTAATCGGAAGAACGCCACGAACTGGCTCGTGTCACTTTCGTGAGAAAATTACGAAAAATCAACAAGTTTAGCATTCATAATTGTTAGTGGTGTCATGCCGATATACCTGGCTGGCCGTGGGGTTGCCCGGCCGTGTTTATTGTACTACTATTGTGTTCTGGTCTCAGACCTCGAGTTGGTCAAAAGGATCTTGAAGGATCTTTGAATTAGATAATTTGTTAACAAAAATCGATTTTTTGCAAAATCCCGAATATAAATAAATATGTATGCAAAAGAAACATATATTTTTTTGGTAAAATATTCTCAAAAAACACTAGAAAAATGAAAGTCTAGACTAGAACAACATGAAAACCAAATTTTTCGACGAAAATTTAGAAGGATAAGGATAACTTTGGGGTACGCTGGCGTGGATGTTTGGTTTTCGTCTATCTGTGTCAACGATGGGCTAGTGTTGTAGGAATACGGTTGTAATAAGACAGACCTGGGCGACGATGGGCCGAAAAACACATGGTGCTGCTTTTCTCCTTCGCCGGCTCGGCAAGGCAGTCCCCACCACGTCCACGGGTCTTATGTGCGTGTACATGTTTATGTAGTAGTGGTGAGTAACCTGCCGATGCAGCATCGTGGGGCTCGTGCTGAAGGGAGAGTCGGAAGACGTGGTGGGGACTGTCTTGCCGAGCCGGCGAAGGGGAAAAGCAGCACCATGTGTTTTTCGGCCCATCGTCGCCCAGGTCTGTAATAAGAGAAGGGAAAAAAGGATGAGAGAGAGAGAGAGAGAGAGAGTGAAGAGGACGGTTGAGTTTTATGAGTGGGGAAAACCCTGCGTTTGGAAAACTACCATCATCCGTGCAAATCGGTCGACGATGGGATTCGCTGTAATTTGCAACATAGAATTATTACTGAGAGATTGTCATTGACAAAGCGTGGACACCGAAGGGGGACTACTTTGAAAATATGAATGATTTCAAAAATTATTTCAGATATACACAGGAAAATAGTAAAATGTTCATTTTGGGGAAATCAATTGTAATTAGAACTTTCGTCGGGTGGAAGCAGATGAACGTACGCAGAGTTGTACTAATTCAATTACATTGTAATTCAATTACGCAATTGAATTACATTATATTTCTAACTGAAGTAACTGAATTAATAATTCAAACCTTTTACAATTAATTTTTTCATTTACTAAGTATTTTAATCAGATGTGTAATTGAAATACAATATAATTAAAATACAGCTCTCCAAATTATAGCAAGGAACAATGAAGAAGTGCGGCATATTTTTATGTTTTTCTTTCATTATACTTGTTTATAGTGTTTGTGCGGCGCGGCGTATAGTTTCTATTCCTCGTCCTCGTTCATAATACGTAACGCTATTTTATGTAATTTAATTACAAAGTATTTTATAATTGTACTCCAATTGCAATTATGAATTACATTGTAATAATAACAACGTGTATTATAATTGTACTCCATTGCAATTACGAATTACATTGTAATTTAATTGAATGAAGATCTGAATTATAAATTACAATATGACTGAATTACAATGTAATTCAATTACATCGTAATTATAATTCCTGGAGTAATCCAATTGTAATTCTGCACAACTCCGGACGTATGGGATCAATCAGTTATCAAACGGCACACGAATATTTACGAGAGAATGAAATGTTTTGCCTTTCTTTTATTTCCCATTTCACAGTCCAAACTGAACATAATTTCTAAAGGTCCTAAGAAATTGTAAATAGTACCTTATACATTTTATAGTTTGTTGTAAGTAGAACTGAAATGTAGTTCGATCTCTTTTTTGTTTAAATAAAATTTGTTATTCCGCACAATGTGTCTACTTCTGCGATCCTTTCTTTTATTTCACCTTATTAAATAATTATTTTTTGCAATTATTTTAATACATGATATTGGATACAGGATATTGTTTGATACGAAAGAGAATATAATACGGGTGCAGCGAATCAAACAATATAGTCTTTTCGTTTTGATCAAGGCCAAAGATGATGTAAGATCTTGTTCGGACTGAAAGTCGAAACGGGTTCTTGTCCGGACTGAAAGTCGATATAGGTGGTTGCCCGGATTGAAAGTCGAAACGGGTTCTTGTCCGGTCTGAAAGTCGGTATAGGTGGTTGCCCGGATTGAAAGTCGAAACGGATTCTTATCCAGGCTAAGCACTAGACTAGGGGGCAGCACTATAATGGGCACGGGCAAAACCCGAGCGTGAGCACTCTCATATACTCTCTGGCCTAGTGTAACGGTCTCTACGAGAGTCGGTCGGGAGTAGAATTGCCAACTCCCTATCGGTAATCTTCCTAGGCGCGACCTAGGGGAATGGCGACGGTAGCGCCATGATCCCTACAGATGGCAGCACTGTGGTGCGCTCTGTGGGGTCGCGCTTACCACTCCGCGCTTGCTGCGTAGTGGGGAGTCGCCGAGCCTGCGCACAACGTTCTCGCGACGTTGGTCGACGCGCGGAGCGCGGAGATCGCTCTTTTGATCTCGGTCTTTCGAACGATACGGTCGTGTTTGACCACCGTGCTTAGCTTCATCTGATTTATCACCAGTGTTGGTGATTTCGCTATTGTAACATTGTTCTCGTTGCTGTGGCTCGTTAGAGTCTGATTTGTACTCTCCGATTGTACATATTCACGCAGTTTAAATATACGTGTTGTTCCTGCGTCATCGGGAGTGTAAAGTTTCTTCCACGTGCGAGAGTAGGCTCACACGTGTTGATCTTTGAACCTTTTACCATCCTACAATTGGTAACCTCCTACAATTGGTGACCCCGAGTTTGGACATCGTCCACCAAGAAGCTGGGTCTATCGTTTCGAGCCGAGGAGGAGCAGGACTCTTGCAACCCGTAGCTGCACGATTCGTCAAGATGGCGGCGCCGCATTTTGAACGGGCCAACGGACTTCTCAGCCATTTTTGACGAGGACGAAACGTCGTGTCGGCGTGCACACTTTCCAGAGCTGCCCAAGCCAGATCTGGATTACCGGTGTTGTATCGGGTGAGTCTGAACGTTCATTCATTGTATGAATGATTCCAGGACGTATTACGGCTGTCTTTCGCCAAAAAGGGAAGAATTCATCTTCTCTCCTGGAGGTACGAGAAGGGTTGGCAGTAACGTCTCGCTAACGAGGCGATTTGCTGCGAAGCTGGTATCCTGTTTACCTCGTGGCTTGGTCCGCCCGAGGTTACATTGAAGGACGATTTTTTCTTCCTATACCGGCGTATCCAGCCCTACCGGCCTGTTGTCCGGCATCAGCGCTTTGTTTACCTCGTGTTCTGAGGTTACGCTGAAGGACGACATTCCATTCCGGCAGCAGCGTGCTGTTTACCTCGTGTTCTGAGGTTACGCTGAAGGACGACATTCCATTCCGGCAGCAGCGTGCTGTTTACCTCGTATTCTGAGGTTACGCTGGAGGACGACATTCCATTCCGGCAGCAGCGTGCTGTTTACCTCGTTTACTGAGGTTACGCTGAAGGACGACATTCCTGTACGGCATCAGTGTGCTGTTTACCTCGTGCCTGAGGTCACGTTGATGTTTTGGCCAGCGTCGTCATCGGAGCCTGTCATCCTCATCGGCAACGGTGCTTTCGGTGTTGTGCTTTATAGACACAAAAACATTATTGGTGCGTGCGTTCGTGCTTCCGCGTCGCGTTCGCGAATCTGTCGCATGTACTCAAGGTCGCGCCAAGTAGGAACCCTGTTGCTTTCCGGAATATATCAAATCTGGTCGCGGATAAATTCGTGCACAGTCCCTGTGACACGCCTGTGCGTGATTTAGGTTAGCGTGTAAACGCATTTGCGTAGGCTAGTGTAGATTCAGCCCCTACAAGTATGGCGGATCCGGTGCCTATAGTGCCACAGCTCGACCTCGACGCCTTCGAGGCGATTCGACAAGAGCTGGACGAGATTCGTCAGCAATTAGAGGATAGGGTTGATAGGGAAGCTCGTCAAGAGCTCGGGGATGTTTCCCAAGTCGCGGTCGCGCGAGTTCCCAAGATTCCACCCTTCTCCAGAAAGGGTCCTGTGTTGTGGTTCTGCCAGTTAGAGGCATCGTTACGTCGCTCGGGGGTAACTCACGAGCTCACCAAGTTCGATTACTTGGTGATGGCGTTAGACGAAGATTCCTTAGCCAATCTAAGTGATATCATAACCAAACAACCTCCCTATCCTGACATGTACTCGAGGGCAAAATCACGTCTGCTCTCGGTTTTTGCACCGACAGACGAGGAGACTCTGAGGAGGTTATTAAGAGGACAGGTTGACGTTGACTGTAAACCTTCCCAAATCCTTCGTCAGCTCCGCTATCTCAACGAGAGATGCAATTGCAGTGATTCTGTTTTAAGGTCTATCTTCCTAGAGCAGTTGACCGAGCACCAACAGGAAATCCTGGTGGTATCGGCAAGCAAGGACCTGGACATTCTGGCTGAGATGGCAGACAAGTTGGTTGCCGTTCATGGTTCTAAACCCAACGTCAACTCGATCGAGTTTGACAAGCCATCTCATGCTGTCCACCCTAAGAAAGCTTCTTCTTCTTCTTTTTCTACTGCTGTACCTTCGGGAGATAGTACTGCCGCATTCTCGGCAAAACTAAATCGCATTGAGTCTCTTCTCAAGACTTTGGTCTCCAACCAGAAGTCGTTGCTCTCTGCGACATCCAATAAGGGTTCGCAGTCTACTTTGCGCTCTCGTTCAAAGAGCAGAAAACCTTCTAGTGAAGCGCAAACATTGTGCTTAGCGCACAAGCGCTACCCGAGTAACCCTATCTCTTGTAGGGAGGGGTGCAGCAAATTTCCAGAATGGAAAGCTGCAAAAAACTAAAATCACCTGCCCTCGCGGAGACGGTTGTGGTAGGTACAGGTGATTCCAGACGTCTCCACATTAGAGATCGGACTTCTGGTCAGATCTTTCTGGTAGATACCGGTGCAGATGTATCCCTGCTTCCTGCAGATTCTAGAATTCGAGGCAAGCCGGGTCGGCTCAAATTGGTCGCCGCTAACGACTCCTCGATAGATACATTTGGCGAATCCTTTCGCACGCTTGATTTAGGATTGCGTAGGAATTTCAATTGGCATTTCTGCATTGCCAATGTTCCTCATCCCATTATTGGGGCAGACTTTCTTTGGCATTATGGCCTCGTGGTCGATATCCGCAAGCGTAGCCTGGTAGATAGAGTTTCAGGCATAGCCTCGTCTGGAGAACTGAAAAATGTTCAAATTCATTCAGTGCACATTGCTGCCTCAGGCACGGAATGTGCCGAAATTCTCTCTGAATTTCCGGAGATCACTGGAACTTCGTGTCCAACTTTGCCCAAATCGAAGGAGGTGTTTCATCACATCCTTACAAAGGGCCCTCCAATTTCTTCTCGTCCGCGTCGCTTAGCGCCGGACAAACTCCTTGCGGCGAAGCAGGAGTTCAAACAGTGGTGCGAGGCCGGCATCTGCAGACCATCAAGCAGTCCTTGGGCCAGTCCTATGCACATGGTGCAGAAGAAAGACGGGACTTGGCGGGTCTGTGGGGACTATAGGCAGTTGAATGCCGTGACCATTCCGGACAAGTATCCGACGCCCCACTTATATGACTGTTGCAATAATTTGGCGGGTAAAAAGATCTTTTCGTCGCTAGATTTGCACAAGGCGTTCAACCAAATTCCGGTTGCGCCTGAAGATGTGCAAAAAACTGCAATTACAACCCCTTTCGGGCTTTACGAATTTGAATATATGACATTCGGTCTTCGGAATGCAAGTCAATCATTCCAGCGTTACATTAATCGTGCGCTGGGAGATTTAGACTTTGTATTTTTATACATTGATGACATCCTTGTCGCTTCTTCCACAAGGGAGGAGCACATGGAACATTTACGAATAGTCTTTCAGAGGCTGAAGGATTATCACCTTCGCCTCAATGTTGCCAAATGCAATTTTGCAGCCCAAGAATTAGAATTCTTAGGGTATTCTATTAGTGCCGAGGGCATCCGCCCTTTGGCCAGCAAGGTTGAAGCCATTTTGGGGTTTGCTAAACCTAAGACAGTGGTCGAGTTGCGACGCTTCTTAGGTATGATAAATTTTTATCACAGGAATCTTCCGAACACAGCTGCCTCTCAGGCTCCCTTGAATGCGTATTTCACGGATTCTAAAAAGAACGATAAAAGGGAAATTATCTGGTCCCGCGAGGCCGAGCTGGCGTTCGACAAAATCAGACAGGATTTTGCGAAAGCCACTCTCTTGGTTCATCCAAGGTCCGGGGCAGAGTTACGCTTAGTAACCGACGCGTCCGATCGCGCAATAGGCGCAGTTTTGGAGCAAAGGAGTCTTGTGCTCAAAGCGTCGACCGCGACTTGGGAACCCCTCGCGTTCTTTTCACGGAAGTTGACTCCCTCTCAGCTGAATTACAGCGCCTATGACAGGGAGCTCACCGCTATTTATGAAGCGATCCGTTACTTCTCCTATCTCTTAGAAGGGCGCGAATTCAAAGTTCTGACGGATCACAAACCGTTAATCTATGCGTTCAAACAGCGCCCCGAGAAAGCCTCTCCGCGGCAATTGCGCCAGCTTACTCTGATTGCGCAATTCACTACGAATATTGAATATGTGAAGGGCCCGGAGAATGTTGTGGCTGATGCCCTTTCTCGGATTGAGTCACTTCGACTCCCTTGTGAGATCAGTCTCTCTGATCTGGCAAATGCTCAGAAGGATGACGAACAGCTGGCGGAACTCCGCAAGTCGTCCAATCATTCATTGACTCTCAAGTCTATCTCTTGGGGCCCTGAGCACACTTCAATCTTCTGTGAGATATCGGGAGAGGCCATTCGGCCGTACATTCCGACGAGTTTACGTCGGACCGCATTTAAAATATTTCATGCGCCCGCACATCCTGGTCCGCAGGTCACTGACAAGCTTATCAGACACAGGTATGTGTGGCCCGATATGCATCGCGATATTCAACGTTGGTGTAGGGAATGCCTTGACTGTCAACAGTCAAAGACATCGCGTCATGTTAAGATGATTCCAGATAAAATCATCGCTCCCGATGGTCGTTTCGACCATGTGCATATCGACATTGTAGGCCCACTGCCTGTCCGTGATGGTTTTCAGTACCTGCTGACCATGATTGACAGATTCTCTCGCTGGGTCGAGGCTATTCCGCTTAAGGAAACCTCCGCCCAGACGATTGCGCGTGCGTTCTTTGACAATTGGATATCGCGTTACGGTTCGCCGAAAATCGTGACGACGGACCAAGGCGCGCAATTTGAATCGCGGCTATTTTCCGCACTCCTGTCGCTTACAGGTAGTGAGAGAGTCAGGACTACGGCCTACCATCCGTCTTCAAACGGATTGATCGAGCGCTGGCACCGCCCTTTAAAGGCTGCGTTAATGTGTCATAGGGATGCTGATTGGACAAAGTCGCTCTCGACAGTCCTTCTGGGTCTTAGGTCGCATGTCCGCTCGGACACGAACGCCTCTCCGGCGGAGTTCATGTTCGGGACGACACTGCGCCTCCCGGGAGAATTCTTCCTCCCTGACGACTTCTCGCCGGATCCGAATATATTCTTGGAAGAGCACCGCGAGTTCATGCGACAGATTCGTCCGGTTCCCGCGGCTCACCGCAATTCTCGTAAGGCGTTCGTCTTTAAGGACCTTAGGGAATGTTCCCATGTATTTATGCGTAACATGGCCAAGAAGGCCCTTGAGAGGCCGTATACAGTATCACACGATTTCTTTCCGGGTCTCAGAAGGAGAGGCGGAGAGGAAGCGCTTTCGAGTCTTTATAGGCGTTTTAGCCGGGCTGGGTCCGGCCGTGCGAGACACAGTCCGCCCGTGATAATCGGTGTTTCCCTCGGCTTTAATCCGTACGCGAAAGGAATCTATTGTTCTTATTTCGGGCGCCAGGCATCCGAAGATGCCACACGAATAATAGAAGCCGAGGAGAACACGGTCGCGAAGAGGGAATAGCTCAGGATGGGCGCAGGATTCTACGCGGGATCGGATGAGACGTTCCCCACGGCGGGAAGGGTCCTCGTAATAATTTACTCTCGTATAACGGCAAGAAAAATGTATAATTTACTATTGGTGTAATCTGACCAAAGATGCTGTACACGCTGTCGGGTGGATACCCGGCAGCGGAAAATATGAATGCCAATGAAGAATTAACAGAGTGGATCACGATTGACAAAATATTGTGTAACAAAGATAGAATTTAACGGACAATCAACGTGTCCGGCAGAAGGCCGGCACGTGCGCGGATTCGCTGTTTCAAGATGGCCGCGTCGGGATCGGTATGGCGTCGGTCGGTCGTACGCGTTCACAGCGAAAATATAATACCGATCCCCGATGGAATACGCGTTCCTCGGAATAGAGAATTTAACCCGAGTCGGCAGCCGTCCGAGGTTGAGGCCGACACGGGGTCACGATGGTCTTGACGAACTATGAATTTTGACTGTGCGCGGCAGCAAAATAATGATAAACGCGAACACGTGTTGATCGACGAATTTCTCGCTCGCTCGCTTCTCACTGGGGACTCGCACAAGGAAAACAAACGGGCAGCCGTGAATACGGCATACACGAAACACGTGGTCGTCGGAAGGACGGCCCACGTGCAACCGAGAATAATTCACGAAAACGCTGCTCGAGCCACGATCAAATGATCCACAAAATATAATACGGCAACCTGATTGGCACTTACCACCGGCA